>CM032451.1:30515960-30593460 GCA_019049505.1 Pachyrhynchus sulphureomaculatus
AGAGATATATTTATTATTCTTACACTTTGCTGACGGCCCCATTAAAAAACTCTCCAGCCAACGAAGAATGTGAATGCCGAACCCAAGCGACCCAAGTTTGCTCAACAATAACCGATCGTTCACTTTGTCGAACGCCTTGGAGAAGTCAGTATATATGGTATCAACCTGACAGCCCCTCTCAAATAAGCCCAACAGGTAATCTCATATGTCAGAAGATTAGATACACAGGAACGAGAACGCTGAAAGCCATAAGTTAATAAAAATTACGTATAATATGATTTTTTATTTATCGTGTGAATATTTCCATTATCAAACTGGTATTTTATAAAAGAAAAAAGCACTGTATCATAGGGCGCCAAAAAATTTCATTAAAAAAATATTACCGGTTTGTCTAGGATTGTTTTTGTTCAAAGTTTATAAATTCGACGGTGAGTAGCGATTTTACAAACGGTAAATGATATTAATATATGATTAATTTGAGAGGAGAAACTTGATTTGTGCCTAAATTTTGCGCGATGTTTAGGAAATTATTAAAAATTCTGTTTAACCTTTCTAGATATCTCAGAAATGCTATTTACATTTTCATCTCTCGTTTTAAAATCTTCGTGCATAAACTAAAATTTAATTTAACTAATTGTACTTAAATATTTAAAAATATACACTGAGTTGCTATAAGAAGGAAACGTTAATGGGGTTCCCATAGACCAAATAATTATCCTATCTAGACTAATGTAACGGATCGGTACAACTTTGTCAAGATAAACCCAAAAATGGGGAGGGTTTACAGGGAATAGTGATCCAGTATTTCAAAGGTATATGGAATTCACTACAACATATGGTTACTAAGATAGGTTTGTTGGGAGGGTTCTTACTCCTTGGTAAGGATTTCCCGTTTGGTACGTGGCCATCGGGAAGTGTTCAAATCTTATATGGTCTATGGCTATTTCTTCTTTAAAGTGCCTATTTCGGTTTCGAATTTTTAGCAATCATTTCATGGGCTATTACCACTTTATCTACTGCAGCTCTTAAAAAGAGCGGTAGTATTGTTTAGAACCAATTTCGCAGATTGTTTGGCCAGGAGATATGTCTGCGCCTGGTTCCCTTTTTCCAAAACCTTTCCTTGGAGTATTTGCTGTAGTAATTCAGATTCTATGGAATTTCTCATCTCTCAAAATAAGCCAAATTTCCTACTTTAACAGTTTTTATAAATTCCAGCTTCTTGATCATGCGACGTAAGACATCCTCGTTGGTAATATGGTCGGTAAAAGAAATTTTCCAAAAATTCTGCGATATATAGCCACAATTCAAATGCTTCAAAATCAGCGTCCAAGATTCACACTGTTTAAAGAAGGACACTGCAGACATACCATCTTAAAAGTCTTACTTTTGTGCTTAATTTTATTGCTGCGTTTTTTGAAAAGTGATTGTCATTTTGAAGAACCACTGCTCTAGCTTTCTCGATACGACAGTGAATTTTCCTGCGAGTGATCCAACTGTTCGTTTCTCATATGTACCTAGATATGAGTATTGTGGAGTTCTTTGTACTTGTTGATGTGTTAACCATCAACAAGGAAGTTAGGAACCGGAGGATGAGACTTGTTGATTACCATATACTTTGTTTTGCTGATAATTAAGTTCGAGGCCGTATTGATTACTAACTACCGTTGTATTTTTGTACACAAGATTATTGTTAGGTCCTTCCCTCCCCCCAATTATCAGCCTTATCACGCCATATCGTCAGCATAACGAATATGTATTTATGTGCTCCCAATAAGCAATATTCGTTCAACCACCTCTTCCAGTGCCTCTCTGAAGATTGGTTCATAGTATATAATCCGCAGATCCTTTCATCTAGCCCAAGGTCTTTTAGAATTCCGATCATTTTGTGATGTTGGACTTTTGGTAGTCGATCAGGCACAGAAATACGTGTCACAACTGACGTCTTTACATCACTGAATCAAAACCTGCATAGGAAAAATAAGACACCTCTCTGGTTTCCATAGCATCACGAAAGCCGAATTGTATATTCTTCACGAAACTTGTATATTCATCTGTGAATAATTTTTAGATGTTTTAATGTTTTAGATGTTTAATGTTTTTTAAAGATGTCTTGTAAGGTGCTAATTGTTAGATATTCTTCCGCATTTTTAGCGCCTGCATTTTTTGGGATCGTTATAAACTCAGACTTTAATCAGTTTTCTGGTATTTCTGCCTAAATCATAGATTTTATTGTAGCTCACCGTAAGCCGGCCGCTTAATTTTATCTTCATCTAAGAGCTTAAGATAGAATTTCCCATGGAAATCTTTGGGACCGGTGGTCTTTTTTCCCATTTTTTTAGTTATAATTTCTGCATATGCGCACTTCATGGGTGCCCAAATAATTGAGCATTATGGCTGGATTTTTGTACTTGCAGCAGAAAATAATTTCTGTGATAGATTCCTGCCAGCTAAAGAGATTTGGGTCTATTATTTCAATGTATGGGCCAGTGCTGAAATGATAAGTTATAACTTAAAAATTTACGCTTCGGACTACGAGTTGTTCCCCATACACATCTTTCTACTATCTATGGGTAGAAGTAGTTTTAATACTAGGAATCCTTAGATAATTCCATGAAAATTATATTCGATATATGTAATTAAATGGAAACAAATGTGTTGGCGACTTTTTTCTAGTGTTAATAAAGATTTATTGCATGATTTACTAAAAAGGCCTTCGGACCTTGAAAAACTGTCTAATTGAGCAACTAAGAGGTTTAAATTGACAAGAACACATCAAGCCCTTGGTGTTATTGTAGCTTAATAAATACAATACCAGACATGATGTATACTTCTTTAGCAACCATTTTTTGATCCACTCTCTAGGTCAAATAGGTCTCCCCCTTTTTCCCTTTCAGTGCTGTCTGTCCTGAACCAACCGGTATAACTAGAGTTTTTTCCTGCGGTTTCTTTTTACATCGTCTGCCAATTCGTGCTGCTGACTTTCCTATACTTCTTTTGTTATGTTCTAGACCTCCGCCTGCACTAGCATTTTCGTCCATCTTGAACCTTCTTGCCTTGCAATATGTCCAACCAAGGCCCATTTCAGTGCAGCTACTCTCTCGATAACGTCATCTACTTTAGGTCTTTGTCGTATTATATCATTTTCGAATACGTTCTCGAGTAAACTTATGCCCAGCATAACTCGGGGTCGATTGCGCATTGCATTGTGCGCAGTTTAGTGGTCGACTTGTTAGTTTAATGTCATCATATCCATCCCGTACGTCATTACTGGAAGAATGTATCCATTAAAAACCTTTTCTCTTTAGAAGTTAATAGGAATATCGGGGGTCCGTAATGACTTTGCTTAATTTTCCAGTAGCTGCCCATATCATGCGTATTCTGCGAGCTAACTCAGCCGTTTCGGTTTTCTATTCCAAGCTTTATTTTATGACCCGAGGTAGACATACTCGGTAACAATGTCAATTTCATTTCCCTCAATAGTAATATTTGCAGGTTCAGACTGTTATTATTATTGATGTTTTATAGTCAGACCATACTCTTCTCGATGCCCCTTTGAAGTGGAGCAGCATCTCTTGTAGGTGTCGTTACTTATGAGAACACATCGTTCTTGCAAATCGAAGATGGCGTAGAAAATTGGCCGTCGATGTTCAGGCCTTTGTTCTCCCAATTCAGCTTCTTAAAAAAAATACCTTCCATTGGAAGAGAACGTTCTCCCTTTGACTCACTCCTTTGTTTAAAAAGTATTTTAGCTGTTGTCCAGTCTCTGTCAAGTTTAATAATAATGGGAGGTTTGACATTTTGATATATATATATATATTACTATATATATATATTTATATATATTATATATATATGTACAGTAGAACCCGATTAACCGAGTCGCGATTATCCGAGCTCCGGATTAACCGAGCCAATCTAAGAACTTGATTATCGAGGTACGCGCCGGTTCTATGCTGCGTATTAACCGTGCTTTCTAAAATATGTATGTTTTTGGACTCTTTCAGCATGTAAATTTGCGTGAATGCAGTGCGTTGTAGCGTTTACCTCAACGGAGAAGTACGAGTATACTCACATAATTTATTTGGTTGGAGTTCTGGTAGTTAAGTGTAATTAATAGGATTGCTTTGTTTTGAATTTTTGTTTGTCGTATTATAATGGAGCAAAACAAGCGTTTTTAAAGAATCGTCGTTCCCTATTGAAGAAAAATTAAAAGCCATCAGAAGAATTTGAATGCAGGAGGAGACAATTAAAGTTGTTGCACGAGATTATGGAGTATGTGAGGTAACAGTTGGAGACTGGAAAAGGAAAGAAAACCGCACAAAAAAAAAATAGAAGAGTGGGTATAAATCAACCCACCTCATCCTCAGGAAGAAAATCAATGAAAACCGGCGCGACTATGAGAAGGTTTAACGAAACTTTATTCATGTGGTTTAACTAACAGAGATCAAAACTTGTGCCTCCGTCAGGTCCAATTTTGCAACAGAAAGCAGTAATGATTAGTAGGCAATTCCCAGAGATAGATCAGTTTACCGCCAGTTCTGGATGGCTTGACCGCTGGAAAAAAAAACGGAACGGTGTACGACAACTGACTGTATGTGGTGAAAAAACTTTCTGCTGATGTTTCATCAATTGAGAAGTTTAAGCAGAACTTTAAAAAGAAAATCGAAGATTGTGGATACAATGTGATCAAATTTACAACTGTGACGAAACTGGTCTGAATTATAAAATGCTTCCATCAAAAACATTGGCATCTCGACATGAAAAATCAGCTCCTGGGCACAAACGAAGTAAGGAAAGATTAACTATAATGGTATGTTCCAATGCATCTGGCAAGCACAAAATCCCACTGATGGTGATTGTCAAGTCTGCAAGTCCAAGAGCTTGAAAAGACATCTCACCCAAAGCCTACCAGTCTATTACAAAAGTCAGAAGAGCGCATGGATGGATGCGACCTTATTTACTAACTGGTTTGAAGAAGAGTTCCTGCCATCTGTGACTAAATTTTGAACAGAAAACGTTCTTCCTATTAAAGCAATTTTGTTAAGGGATAATGCCCCCTCTCGCCCTGGAGAAATGACTTCATTGTGGGCAAAATTGTTGTAAATTTTTTTTTCCTCCAAATGTAACCAGCATAATTCAACCAATGGATCATGGCATCCTCGAAAACACTAAAAAAATTATAGGCGTTTTATATCTTGAACATCTGTTAGAATACACAGGATTTTATCAATGGGATGAGAAAGGTTACACTGAAAAATGTTATTTACTGGGTAAGTCAAGCTTGGGATTCTATGCGTACTACACTATTCAAAAATCTTGGTCAAAAGTTATTGATTTTGAGGACTATAATGACAGTGAAGATGAAACTCCATTAAATGAATTAGCTTTGAAATTGAGAAGCCATGGAGAAGTGTCCTGTTCAAATTTGACAGCGAGATAGAAGAAAATTTTTTTTAAATTAATGCAAAAATTAAAAGGTTGCGAAAATGTGACAAGAGAAGATGTTGTTGAATGGATTACAGCAGATGATTTAGAAGAAGAAATGAGTATTGAAGAAATAACGAATGCCTTTCAGGAAACCGAAAAATCAGATGACGATGACGATGACGAAGCGGCGGTGGATGAACAGTCTCCCACTAAGATCTCTTATCAAGAAGGTTTTGCTTCTTTGGAAACAGCTTTGAGGTATATCGAACAACAACCACAGGCAACCCCAGCGGATTTGCTTCTTCTTAATAGATGGAGAAAACAACATAAGCGCATAGATACCTATTTCACTGTTTTATAATGTATGTACCTATTTATATGTTAAAAACGTTAATACATCGGTTTAAAGTATTGGTGTTTATTTTTTGAATGAATAAAAAACAAATCCGGATTATCCGAGTTTTCAGTTATCCGAGGAGGGTGCCCCCCCACTTTACCTCGGATAACCGGGGTTCTACTGTATATATATATATATATATAATATATATATATATATATATATATATATATATATATATATATACATATATATATATATATATATTATGTATATTCAAGAATTTATCAAGAATTTTCTTGTATCTTGAATCAATTTTTGTATTCTCCCATGGCTTTGAAAATTGCCGACCGACCAACCAAATCAAATGCTTTGCTGTAGCCAACGAATGCTAGTCACTGCAGACTAAATTGCACACCAGCGTTTAGTCAGTGGCAAAACAAAATAAACATAAAAACATCCCATTTTGCCGTAGAAAACTAACTAACATCAACATCTTTAGCTCGCCAGTTAAAATGAAATATCTTGATAACAGCATGAACATCATGAAGTTGGGAAGGCAGCCAGATTGAACCATTTGTGCACTAAATAAATAAAATCTGGGAATGAAACTGAAATTGAAAAACTGGTTCTTCCGCCATTTAACAATTAGATTACCATACAGTACTATTTCACGAAAGAAGAAGTTGAGTCTCTTCTTCAAAGCAGACGCTTCTATATTACCCATGGGCGATGGAAAAGCAGATAGCAAGTACAAAAGAATGGTATGCCACAAGGTGGTGTATTATAACCATTGCTATTTAATATACATACTAACGATCAAACCAGTACTTACAGGCACAGAGCATTTTCTCTACGCAGACGATCTGGCATTGGCAGCTCGACATCACACCTTTAATGGTGTGGAAAGGAAATTTGGAAAAGCTCCTTCTCGCCTATTCGACTATTACAACTTCCTAAAGCCTAACTCTGCAAAAACCCAAATCAGCTCATATAATCTACGGTCCAGGGAAGCCAGGAGAAATTGATTGTAACGTGAAATAATCACCAACTAAAACACACAGAACCGCTGAAATATCTGAGAATTAAAATTGATATATCACTCACTTTTAAGACCCACTGTGTAAGAATAGCTGGATAAATCGCCACGAGGAATAACTTACTGAGAAAGCTTCGCAATAGTAGGTGAGGCTCCAAGCCAAAAATGTTGCTTACAACACACAAAGCGATGCTTGCTTGCGCCGTGAGGAATAGGTCTGTGTATATCAAAGCGGCCGACATGGCTCTGAAAGAGACCTGCCGAATCGCTACCGGATGTTTGAGGCCAATACCACTGAATAAGTTATATCATACCTCTGGTACTGGAGAGTTCGAACACCCGCCGAGCCGCTGTGGAATATGTAGAAATACTTCACATTCGTATGAGGTTCAGCTTGTTACTCCGCGTACAACGCTTTTCAAGCAGTCTTTTATATGGAGAACATCAACCCTTTGGAATAATTTGCCCAGGGCTGTGTTTCCTACCGAGTACAATTTAAAGCGATTCAAGAACAACGTGAATCGCTTTTTTCCGAACACGAGTCGACGAGTTAGAACCATTAGCTTGGTATCTACCTCAAAGTCTAAGAACTGGCGTCGCACCAGTCGAAACAAATCGGACCAAGTAACGACAAAGAGGTGGAGGTGACATACAATGTGATGTACCCTCAATGACCTTGGAGTGGAGGCCATTTAGCTATTGAACTGGCCAGATACCGAGTTTAAAATTTTTGTTCCTCGTTCGGACACAAAGTAAAGTAAAGTTTACATTTATCTAATGAGTAAATATGTACTTATTTATAGCTATTAAACAACCGGAAATTAACGACGAAATGGGTTTACTTGCCGGTAAGTAATTATGAGGTCGATCGATTTTCCACTATAAGCCTTTCGTTCGATGTATATTAATAATAATTAAAAACAGTAAATAGTCAACAAACAATTCTACTATACTATGACATATTTAATATGTGTTTATTTCTGCTGTCATGACAAAATACATAGCAAATATTAATTAAGCCTCTAATCTAGTATACTTGTTATCCTCCTGTCTAATAAAAATGTTTCCTAATCATGCACAAAGATATACAGAGATTTACAAATCATATGCTCAGCATTAGGTTCTTGTAAACGGTAAGATGTATAATTTTTCGTTTGAATATAAAGAACTTTATTTGCCTCAACAACTGGGAATATAAATAAATCTAGTAATATATAACAGAGAAAAGAAATATATATATATATATATATATATATATATATATATATATATATATATATATATATATATATATATATATATATATAAGTATATATCTATATATATATATATATATATATATATATATATATATATAATATATATATTATATATATATATACATATATATAGATATATATATATATATATATATATATATATATAGATATATATATATATATATATATATATATTATATATATATATATATATATAATATATATATTTATGTATATGTGTCCCAAAAAGGTTAATACAAATGGAGAAAAAGTTTATCTTACATATTACAAAAAAAATTATTCTTGATAAAATCTTGATAATCAAGCAGTAAAAAGTTTAAAATATTTGATGGTATATAGGAAAAATAAAAAATGATTTATAAATGTAAAAGTGTGTTTGAAAATAAATACAGAGCAATGGAAAATGTTAATAGGAACTAAAAAATTATGCTCACGTTTAGATTTGTGGCCTCCCTAGTTAACAATTCAAAAAAACTCCAGTAAACACGTCAGTAATTATTGGATTATTTATTGAATAAAAGGAAATGAAATCACTACAAATTTTAGGCTGAAAATAACTGAACATATCTTTGGCAATACCTAACAACTACCAATAAACTATAAAGCTAACGTCAGTCTGTATTCGCAATAATTAGGAATACTATTAAAATTGAGTGTTGAAGATAAAATTAAAATTGTTCTCATAGTTGGAGATAATGATAAAATTTTTAGAGAAGCAGCAGAAATCTTTAATAATCGACACACTGATAAACTCTACACTTCACAACTGTAGGATATCTAATAAATAAATTCAAGATTTATGAAAGTGTTGAAAACAAATTTAAAAGGAAACATCGGACATGGGTTTCAAATGAAGATAATCAAAACTAAGTAATGCTGTTGGTAGCAGAAAAGCCAAAAGATTCACTTCAAAAAAGATTAGCTTTATTGAATCTGAGTAAAACTACAAATACGAGAATTTTAAAATCAGATAAATTTAAACCATACAAACCCCAATTACCCATACTTTAAAAGCAGATTTTGAAAGAAGATTTGAATTTTTGTGCTTGGTTTCAAGGAGAGATGGAAAGACAAATACTTTTTTCTAACAAAGCTACATTTACGTCTAATGGAACAGTAAGTTCTCAAAATTATCGCTGGTGGAGCGATGTTAATCCTCACTGCAATATCCAAACTCGAGATCAATACCAAAGCCATTCTTTTTTCGAAATAATATGAATGCTGAACGTTACCTAGAATTAAAAAAAAAATGGCTCTATCAGAGTCGTGTAGTTATGAAAGTTAAATTTTGACTTAAAGGGTTAGTTTTGGGGGGTGAAATCGGAAGAGAAAACATTTTTTTTTTACCAGGTCGTCGAATAGATTGTCAAATGAAAGCTAGTCAAAATCGCCAAAAATCGCCGTCCCCCTCTTTTTATCTCGAAATGTACTGATCAAGACATTTTTAAAAATTCTGGAATATTCTCCACAGGGTAGAGATTAAACAAAAATTATTACGAGTGTATTGCTTTTAATAATTTATCTGGTATATAAAAAAAACAAAAATTTCGAGGTCATTAGTTTTCAACAAAGTTCGCAAATAAAAACTTTGTTGAAAACTGATTTGGGGTGTGTTTTGTGAAGTCATTGATTATTTTATACCTCCATAACCTCTGTAATTTTTTTATTTTAAAAGCAATTAACGTATAGTACACTAAATGTGCAAGTCTGACTTGCACTTGGCCGGTTATTTATCATAATTTTCTTATAGTTTAAAAACTTACAGTTTTGCAAATTTCATACTCAATATTGGGATCTCGAAAACAATAAGAACCAATGATTAGCTCAAATTTTTCAGAATTTTGTTAGTTTCCTACATATTTGAGAAAAGCCTAATGTTGAATTTCTTAACTATTTTCTTAAAATCTTTGGACACTAATACAAGTCGATGTGAGTAATCACACTCAAAGTTTCTTGGCCGATTAGTTGCAGCAATGAATTTTTGTAATTTGACATCGGTTTGCTTTAATATGCAGAAATCTTTAAGTGACTTTAATTTAGGAAATAAGAAACATAAAGTGTATATTTTAGAAAAGCATTTTAAATCGTAGTTTTTTGGAAATGATTATATCGTTTCGTTTACCACCAAGCCCTTTGACATTAGCTAGCCATTTTCTTTCTTGTTAAAATACTCGTATAAATTGTGACATATGTTATAATTAAGGACACCCAAATATGCAAAGCGCATATATTGCATATTATATGCATTTTTCTAAATATTTGCATAAATGCTTTAAAAATAGCATATATGTGCATATTTGAAGGAATTTATAATAATGTAGGTCTTTGGCAGGCGTTTTCATTCATTTTTCGGATTAAGGGTCAATGTTTAGGCCGCCGCCGCCGCGCCGGTGGTTTTCGCCAAATAAATTTTATTATTTTATGGGCAGTAAAAACCAGTCAGTAAACTCCAGACGGCCATCAGAGCATACTTGTATTATTAATTTATTAGATTTCATTTTTGGTTGTGCTTTTAAAATGGTTACGTCGATTTGTGCTTTTTATCTTGTGAGTCATATTTTACTACAGTGAAATGTTCAAAGCCAGTAGTGTGTCAGTGTGGATTAAACCATACAAAGAACTAAGAATAGATATGGGAAAAATCTATTGTTCTGCATGTGTTAAAATTGTAAGTATAATTTTTGAATACCTATTGAATATACAGGGTATTTCATTTTCGTTTAATATTTAAACATAACGAAATTTTTGTCAGGATTTTGCCGTTGATGTTATTTTCAATGTTATTTAAGTTATTTTTGTTCCATTTAACGAACAAAATTTCTGTTTAACGAAACAACGAAATAGAAATACATACGCTAACGTATGTTTTTCTAGGTAATCTAATAAAAAAGGTACAAAGCAGAATTTTATTTTTTGCCTGCCCTAAGCACCTAGTTTTCTATTTAACGAAATTTCTATTTAAGGAATTTTTTCCTTGGGATTTTAATTAAATTTTCTTTTTTTTTTTATTGCAGATGCTATGCGATAAAACATTTCAAATAGAGCAACACGTGAAAACTGCTTGCCATATTGCCAAATTGAGTAAGACGAAACCTGGAGATCGGCCACAACACACATTAATGCAATGTTTCCAACCAACGTACAAATTTACATTTTTCAAGTCTATTTCGATTTTTTTTACTGCATATTTACAACATGTATGTGCATATTTTGAGAAAATTACTTGCATATTTATGCGCATATTTTAAAGTTTTTCACTTGCATATTTGGGTTTCCTTAGTTATAATAATCATATTTATGAAAACTTTTATTTGCACCAACAATATAAATAAGTAAATAAAGTACCATAAAGAAGGACACCAAAATAATAAATATTTATCATTCAATTCAGCGAGATGTATATTTATTTACTTATGTATTTTTCCTCGCTTTATTATTTAGTTAAAAATTGTATTGAAATAAAATTTTTATATGCTATACTACTAAAGGTGCCTTTTTTATTCTTTGAAATTTCTCGTACTGTTATTTAATACTGTAGAGTAAAAGCCCTGGTTATTTGCCCTACAGCTTATTTACAAACATTTAGAAAATAACAGAGGTCAAACGAAATGTATGAAAACAAATTGTTCGTTCTATGTAATTTAAGAAATTGTTGAACTAGCTTTTGAATACAGTAACTTATCCTTCTCAGTGTCGGTTGAATGAGCCTAAGAGCATTTAAAATTAACAATTAACCAACAAAATATTAGATGAGTTAAACTAGTACTAGTACTATGGCTTTGTTACTAAACTGAGTTAAAAATATTAGTTGATAAAAGAGAATTGAAGAGCTGAAAAACAAAAGGGTCTAAGTACCAATTTTTTTTTTCGAGTTAGTTGGTTCAATACGATCTATAAATCCAATCCCAATAACAATCTAAAAGCTCTATGGGCAAATCTGCGAGTTGTTAGTTCCTACAGGGTTCAGAAGATGGCCATAGGTCTAACTCCAATGGGTCTTATTGAGGTCGAAGTGTCATGGATGCGCGCTTCTGCGGTTCGATCGTCTAGCTCAAGGGTCGGCAACCTTGTAACTAAGAGGTGCCAGTTTTCATCCATACAACATTTTGCGTGCCGACATAGGTACTTACTACAAATAAAATTAACAAAAATTAACTTAAATTAACTTAAAATATTGCTTTTAGAAGGTTTAATTACAAAAAAATTGTAACATTTAACAAATAATTTTATTATACTAGTCCTAGGACCTAGTGTGAACCCTTGTGCTTGAAGTTCTTTAGAGAGTTTCCTTATATCCGATTCATGTCTGGTTATTTTCAGTGTCACACATGCTCCCGTGTTGTCTGTTGTCAGCCTGCTTCGGTACGGGTTTAAAATCACTTTCATATGGGAAAAAAGTTGTTCTTAAGACAAATAAATTTATCTGGTAAACTCATCCAACAACTGAGTATCTCGTTTGAATGGTTCTGGCAGTCACCTTCTAATACCCTTCTTAATTCTATAAATTGCGTGTTCCATAACTCGGAGCTTTTAAATTCAATGTATTGAAGATCAAAATCATTAATGTCCATCCATGAGAAAAGAGATATGTCGAAGCAACTGGTGGAAGAATCCATTAAATCTGGTTTGATTAAAAAAGCGAACATAGGACCATGTTTATCAAAATTCTGACCCCTCTCGACAAACTCCTCTTTTAAATTAGTCATATATTTAAGAATTTCGTCTATTAGTGCACCGTCGTCGACACTGGATATATAAGTTTTTAAATTTGGAAAATATTTATATGTGTTTGTAGTAATATCGCTGATAAATAAATCTAATTTTAATTTGAATGATTTCCAGGATTCGTATAAATCTAGAACTGTTTTGCCTGAACCTTGTAACTTTAAGTTGAGTTCACTAAGATGGTTTGTAATATCAGTAAGAAACATTAACATACAGATCAAGTTCTTATCTTCTAGTTCAGGATAAGCATCCACTTGATTTTTTTCCAACAAGAACGATTTAATTTCGCCTAGATATTGTACAAATCTAGAGAGCACTTTACCACGGCTGAGCCAGCGCACATTATTGTGCAATGGTATATCTGAATATGCGCTTTCTAATTCCTGCAGAAACGCCTTAAATTGTCTATGGATCAGTGAAGAACGACCGACAATGTAGTTAACTATTTTAACCACCCTATCCATCACGGATTTTAAACTTCCAGCGGAGATTTTAGCGCACAAACTCTCTTGGTGAATTATGTAATGAAAATTCAAAACTGATCGACCCATGCGTTCAATAAGAAGGGAAACAAATCCTTTATGTCTCCCAATCAAAGCAGGAGCGCCATCTGTCGTTACGCAAAATTTTTTATTTAAATCAATGTTCCGCTTTTCAAATGTTTAACAAATTCTGAAAATATATCCTCTCCTCTTGTAGTTCCCTGCAATGGGAGCAGACAAATCAGCTCTTCATACACACTGCCATCATCGAAGTATCGCGCAACGATTGCCAGACGGACAATGTCATTAATATCGAACTTTCATCCAATGCTACACTAAATACAAAACTCCGTTTGATAGCGTCTCTCTGCTGTTTTTGGACATTTTGTGTCATTTCGGTAATTCGTCTCTCGATGGTCCGCGCTGATGCCGGTATATTCCTAATCCTGGCCAATATTGTATCCTTATTGGGCAAGTCGTCGAATAAAATCTCGCCAGTACTCAAAAACGTTTGCTTCATAAATTCTTCGTCAGTGAACGGCCTACCCTTTTGTGCCAACGATTGTGCAATTTTGAAACTGCATTTAGTTACCTGATTTTTTTCCTTGGAAAACTTTGCTAAAGAATGTTGACTGTTTCTCGTATTGTTTACTTGCTCTTTGTATTGCCTCCCTTTTATCAGCGTTATCTTTAAATGACGATTCATGTTTTATCTGGAAATGTCGTTGAACACTAGATGTCCGGAAAACTACGCTTTCCCGACATAGGACACAAATAGCCCGATCGTTTTGCTGTACAAAACCGTAATCTGTTTTCCATGAAGTTTAAAATGATCGAACGTCTACCTTCTGTTTCTTTGCGGCCATAACGCAACGTAATTTTAATTGTTAAACTTTTCGACGACTATTGACTGGAACGGATGTTACTTCTATATTAAATGATCCAAACGTGTAGCCGCTTGCTATATATAGAAAAATAATGTTTCCAGAAAATTCCAATAATTACGTTTATTAAATTTCTCTTCAGAACAAAAATTATTATCTACAACGCGCCCATTGCAATCAAATGGCCGCCTAGAAGTTAAATCTAACAAAAACTAAAGTTCGGCAATATAAAAAGAGTTGCGGCGCGCGCGTCGGAACGATTGAAGTCAAGTCAAACAAAAACCGCCTTATAGCGGCTCTTTTGATCTGAATTGAGGACGTTTATTTGTGTTTTTGCCTAGGCTTATATTTTGAGGCTTGCCGTCTTTAATACTTGCCGAAATTAAAGCCAAACCAATGCATTCAGTAAAATTATAAATTACAAAATATATATTTTGTAGTTTTTGGTAATAATACCTAGTGACCTATATAATATATCGTTTTTGTTTGTATCGTTAAAGTAATACTGTCTTCGATTATTTACTTAATTTCGAAACATGTCACAGATTACAGAATTAATGTGCAAACTTTGAATAGGTACGCGTGCCATTCAAAATTGCTTGGCGTGCCATAGGTTGCTGACCCCTGGTCTAGCTGATGCAATCTTAAATCAACAGGTTCATTTGTCATTTTATATTTTCACTTGTGTTTATATTGTCAAAATATGAATCAATACAAAAGTGTTTTTTATTTTACAAAAATATTATGGACGTTACACCAAGGAGAGAAAAGGAGAAAATGAATGGAAAGAGAAAGAAAGTAGAAAAGAAAGAGGCGAAGGCTAGTTGCCTTTACTGAAAGTAAATGTAATGAAGTCATTATTCTCCTAGTTTTAATACAAACAGTTATTGATACATCGACGGCTTTATTTAGAGAAGGGGGGTACATTTTATTTTTGACCTTATTACTTACGTTATAGCTAAAAAGTGTTACCGTTTTTGTTGTAAACAACCTGCAAGTGCAACTATGGCTGCAACAGTTTCTCTTCAGCTCGCTTCAAGCAGTTGTTCGACGACTTCTATGGTCTATCAGATAAGGTAAAGCAAAATTCATTCCTCATGGGACTCAGGTGTATTATCTCAATCAAACATCATCGAAACGGAAATCTCGTCTCACCTGATACAAGCCGGCGTCATTGTAGTCTAAGTTATGTGCTGCCAGATGAAGCAGGTACCCATGTACGGGAGTGCCTCAAAAACATTCCAATAAACCTTCTGCGTTTCTCACAAACGGATCTTACTGTTAGGAAAAAAAATGGCGAGCCTACTTATGTAGAAAAGACAGTCGGTGCCCACTCCGAATTCACAAATGCAATAAAGAATGAAGTCAGGCGACATATATTGTCTGTATATATATATATATATATATATATATATATATATATATATATATATATATATATATATATATATATATATATACAGGGTGGCCCAAAATTAAAGAAGAGGTTTGAGTTCATTATAACTTTTTATTTAAGACATAATTATATATATATATATTTTTTTTTTTTTAAATACAGTATATTAATCGAGAATATTTTTAATTTAATTATGAAAAATTATATCTCGCAAGTGGTGGCCATTTTCTGCTTCGCATATTCGTGCTCTTACCAAAACATTTTCCATAACCTTTCGCAAAACTTCAGGTG
The DNA here is from genome assembly GCA_019049505.1 of Pachyrhynchus sulphureomaculatus. NCBI lineage: Eukaryota > Metazoa > Arthropoda > Insecta > Coleoptera > Curculionidae > Pachyrhynchus > Pachyrhynchus sulphureomaculatus. The sequence continues at coordinate 30,531,822 of CM032451.1, forward strand.
TTATGTTGTTGATTTCGTCGCGTATATTGTTTTTTAATTGCTGGATGGTTCAAGGCTTATTAATATAGACTTTTCCTTTCAAATAACCTCAAAGGAAAAAGTCTGGAGCGGTTATATCTGGTGAACGCGGAAGCCAGTTAAAATCGCTTTTACGCGAAATAATTCGTTCACCAAAGATGTCGCGTAAAAGAGCCATCGTGTCCCTCGCAGTGTGCGCTGTGGCTCCATCCTGTTGGAACCATACTTGCGGATGGTTTTCCAAGGCTGGCCTCAAAAAAATTTTCCAACATTGTCCGATATCGAACACCAGTGATAGAAACGGCGACACCGTGTTCATTTTCCAAAAAAATATGGGCCAATTATCCTTTCCGACGAAAACACCGCACCAAACAGTACACTTAAGTGCTGCTGTTGAACTACTCTTGGATTTTCCGTAGCCCATATCCTGCAGTTTCGCCCCTAATGCCTATTAACGAACCCATTTAATTGGAAATGGGCTTCGTCGCTCATAATTAAATTATGAATAAAATCATGATTTTCTTCTGCTTTTTGCCGGTTATAAATTGCATAATCAAGTCGTTGCTGGTAATCTGTCGATTTCAATTCTTGGACAAGCTGAATTTTGTATGGAAACATTCTTATTGTATGCAAAATTCTCTGCAGCGACCCTCGTGAGAGGCCGAGTTGTGTCGAACGTCTCCTGGTTGATGTTTCTCCATCTTCCCGAATACTCTTCTGTACCCGTTCAATATTGTCATCCGTGTGCACCGTTCGTTGTCTGCCGGCACCAGGAAGGTTCCTTACTGCCCCTTGTTGTCGAAAATTTGCAACCAGACGGTTTATTGTTGACTCTGAGGGTCCAACCCGCACATTAAAATAACGACGATATGCACGCTGAGTCAAAAACAATGGACCGTTGATTTGAGAAATAAAGTTGAACGATTTGGGCACGTTGTTCAATTGTGTACTGTTCCATTTTAAATTCCCCAAGTCTTCTTTACAAAATACTGAAAAGAAATAAAGAACAAAATTATAATAAAAAAGTTATAAGGGATTCAAACCCCTTTGGTAATTTTGGGCCACCCTGTATATATATATATATATATATATATATATATATATATATATATATATATATATATATATATACATATATATATATATATATATATATATATATATATATATATATATATATATATATATATATATATATATATATATATAATATATATATATATATATATATGTATATATATATATATATATATATATATATATATATATATATATATATATATATATATATATATATATATATATATATGTATATGTCATAGTATAACCTGTACGGCAGTAACGTACAGGTTATACTATGAGATTTTCAAGAAAGAGTTTAAGTATTTGAGATTCGGAAAGCCATGCTCGGATACATGTTCTTTATCAGAGAAGGCTGCATTTAAGGAAAAATTAAAACTGTATCACAGAAAAGCTGAATCGGTAAGAAATGCCATGAATAAATAGATTACAGAATCGCAGAGACCAATAAATGAAAAGTTCTTGCGATTGACCTCTAACAGGTCATATTTCTACCAACTGTGATACATAGCCAAAGGTTTTATTCTAGACAGCTATCTATGTACAACTTTTGCGTACACGTATGTAATATAAGTGATGGAATAATGTGTGCAACCGAAGCAACATCAGGAAGAGGAGGCAATGAATTTCCTCCATTTTGTTGAAAGTTCTATCTGGAACAGGTTATGTTCCTGATAGAAAATCTGTGGTTCTGTGGTGCGATAACTACATCGGGCAGAATAAGAATCAGGTGGTTATTTTTCTCATGATTTATTTAGTAGCTTTAGGAACTTACAGTAAAGTGGAGGAAAAATTTTTGGTTAGCGGTCATAGTTATCTCCCTTGCGACCCAAACTTTGCTGTATTTGGAAAAAAAAAGAAAGTGACCAGGACTTTTGTGCCAGACGACGTTGTACAGATGATAAAAAATGCTAAGCACTATAAACCTTTCGAAACCTTGACCCTTGAAAAGTGTAACTTCAAACATTTTCAATCCTTGGTAAAACAGTTCCTACGCATTCAAAAAAGAACATCTCAAAAATCGCTCAAATACGCGTTACTCAAGATTATATCAAGAAAGGAATAGTCCATACGAAAACGACGCACAACGAGATGGAACCTTGGAGAGAGATAAGCATTTTCAAGAAAGGTGTGAAGATCCAGGTTATTAATTAAGTTGCATTATCACAATATATATCAAATAATCGCATCTCCCCGAGAGAAGCTAGCTGAAATGAAGAACATGATGGAGTACTTGCCAGCTGATGCTAGACCTTTTCATTCAGACCTGATTCGAGAGTTTGCTTAAGATAAAGTTTTATTCATCACATTTTAGTCATAGTGTTGTTAATAAATACCTATATACACATTATGTTGCGGTTTTATTTCTTTCATTGCAGTTTCTTGGTTGATGACGTTCAATTTTGTGAAGTATCTGATTTTAGTTTTTAATAATATTGATGTAGCATTTTGCCCCAGGAGAGGCCCTCATGTGAATATCTCAGCTAATGGTACATAGTCCCTTCTACTAGACTCCTGATTCATGACGTCGCCAGATTGCCTAATTATGTCAACCAAATGACGTTCAGTTCTCACGTAGAATATGTTATAAACGTTAATTAGGTGCAGAAACAATAAATCACACACGTGTTGATTACTTCAGAAAAACTTTATCAATTTCCCGCAAACAAAACTTATATATCAAAATTTGCTGTACAATTAAAAATAAAACAATTTTCTTAGAAAAACCATATGTTCGACACGATAAGTTCAACTTAATGATTAATTCGTACATAGTAACCTACTTGAAAAGACTGTGTTTTTTACATTCATCTAATTACTAAATGTAATAATGTCCGTATTTGTAGTTATTATACGATAGTTTTAGTTTTTCTGGTAAATAATATTATGTTAATCGATTTTCCACTAAGAAGTTTTATTCAATGTAAGTTAGTGATGAATAAAGGCAGTAAAGAAACACTTTACTGATAAAAAATATCGGTTTCGTTTTAGATTTTCCACAATTGTGGCTTATTTAGAAGTATTATACTATTTATTTAATATGTGAGTAATTCCGTCTGTAATTACAAGATACATAGGAAATAGTAGTCAAGTACATCTGATGTTGCCTGGTATGAAAGGACTGTTTATTACGTATTGTTACAAAAATTTTATTAATTCAACATCAGTATGACATTTCCTATAACCATTTATGTCAAAACATATATAAGGTTTAACAAATTCGATTCTTAACATTTGGATTTCGGAATGGTAAAGGAGTTATATCTTTGTGCATATATTATTATTACACTTTTCATTATAAGAATAATTAAAAATACCCGTATTATCTGTGTTATTTAAAAATTGAGTTTCAAAATATAAAAATTAGCCTGCTGTAGTGCGCCGCCGGCAATTTTACGTTCAAAGAACTACGAGATGGTGAAAAAAAAAAGTCGAACATTTTTTTTTTTTGTTTTTTCAGTTACAGTTACTTGATATTAGAAAATCATTAAAAACTTAAAAAAACTTCCTATTTTTTCCTAATTTTGCTCTTAAAAAAGTGTTCATGATAAATGTATTTTTTACTTATTACACTGGTCAACACAAGTCTTGTTTCCTTTATTTTTTTTTTCTGTTATTGATTATTTCTATGGCCCTGACTATGAAAAAAATACTGGGAGATTGCTGACAGCTTTACCTTTTGAAATATACAGTTTTATTATTTTGCCAAAAAAATACAAAAAAATAATACATTATGTTAACAAAATTTCTATTGAACACTAGCAAATGATCTTTTATAAGATTTCCTTGAATGAACGACTTTAGGTAGATCTCGTTGCAAACTCCAGCAGTAGTCTGCCATCATATGTGAGTCCCACCGCCCCTGATAACGCTCTTCCATTGTCCGAAGATCCTGATGAAATCTTTCACCCTGCTCCTCACTAAAATCACCCAGATTTTGTGGAAATCGGTCTAAATGCGAGTACAGGAAGTGGATTTTTATGCTCATGTTGCACCCTAGCTCTTGCAAGTTCGATAGCATGCACTCAACAACCTCGACATGGTCGTCAGATTTCTTTTTGCCTAGGAAGCTTCTCATAACCAAAACAAATGAATTTCAAGCTTTGGATTCGACTTCAGTCATTGATTTGACAAAATTAGGATCTTTCACGAGTTGCCTAATCTATGGCCCATCAAAAATACCAGCTTTCAATTTTTCTGAACTTAATCCTGGAAACTTGGGTGAAAGAAAATTAAAACATTCGCCACTTTTGTCAAGCGCCTTCACAAACTATTTCATTATGCCGAGTTTAATATGAAGTGGTGGAAGTATGATGCGGTCTCGGCTAACTAAAGGCACGTTTATAATATTTTTTTGTACCAACTTTTAGCTCTTCCCGCACTGGCCAAACTTTTGGTGACCAATGGTGTTGTTTGTCACGACTATCCCAGAGACACATGAAACAAGGGAACTTTGTGTACCCCCCTTGTTGACCTAAAAGAAAGTTAACCATTTTCAGATCAACACAAATGACCCATTCTCTCTTGATACTTAATTGTTTCCATAACCTTAGAAACATTTACGTATTCTTCTTTCAAAGTCGTCGAATGTGTAATAGGTATAGATCCGTACTTGTTACCGTTATGAAGCAAAACACACTTTAAACTTCTTTTGCTACTGTCTATGAAAAGACGCCAATCACTAGGTTGGCACTGTTTTAATCCCATCTGCTGCAAAATACCGCCAACATCGTTACAAAAAACTAAATCCTTCTCTTGAGAAAAAACAAATTTTTTTCTCCGGTACGATAAAATGTAATGTTGGTTTCCGGAGTAAGCAATCTTTTTTCTTTTAAACGAGATGCTAAAATTTCAGAAGCTTCTTTTGGTAAGTTCAGATCTCTTACTAAGTCATTTAGTTCTTTCTGATTAAATGGTTGAGGTTCTGAAAGGCTACATTTGTAGTCTGAATCAGAGTCTTCACTTGATGTATTTCGTTCGGGTTCACAGAGATTTGGATCATCAGAAGATTTAGATGTGCTGGGTTGTACCTCTTGTGATTTTAATTGAGGTCGTTGAGCAGAAGATAAGTTAGGATATGACCACTTACTTCGATTTCCAGGGTTAATTACGTTTATTTTCACAACGCAGAAGTAGCAATCGTCATGATGGTTTCGAGGTTCTCGCCAAATCATGGGTGTTACGAACATTATTGCATCTCTTTTTTCCACTGGACCATAACCGTAGACATACCACACATTTCTGGCAGACAATATGAGGAACCCATGGCTTGTCCTGATTACACAATTTTATATTAAAGTATTGATGATACGCAGTTTTCACAAAGTCCGATATAGGTTTTCGATATTTTGCAAATATATATTCACCACAAATATAGCAAAAACAATCGGGATTAAGCACACAACATCTTCTTGACGAAGCCATATCTAAAACAACAACAAAATATATTTTAGTGTCCAATAAAAAACGAATATCTAAGTAAAAATAGTAAATGAGGGTAGTTAGCTATAACTCAAAAACAAAAGCTGTTAGAGAAAAAGTGTTGCCATATTTAAAAATACGCGTCAATTTGACATAGAAACAAAAAAAAAATCACAGGAAACAAGCAATTTTCTTTTTTTTTGACCAGTGTTATTAATCATACTATACAACTTAAACTTAAAATAAAAAAAAAAAATTAAAAGTGAGAATGGAAAATAAAAGTCTAAGATTTAAGTATAAAGTATTTATATGTCATTTAAACATCCAGGTTCAAAGAAAACAGTTATTGAAAACACAATAATTCTAAATTACTCGAAGAAATTAAATAAACTACGTACTCTCTGGCCGTCATATTGGATCGGCCATTCTGGATTTTTCAAGTCTGTCATCGGATTCTTAATCAGCACTCCGAGAAGCTAACTTTGAACTATTTAACGGTATACCGAAACGTTAATTTAATCATAAATGAGGTTGGAAGCACTACAACTAAAGCGGTTAAATCAGCCATTTTATTTTAAATATTTTTTTTAAAAAATTTGCCTTTCTGTTAGTTGAACGCCAGAGGGAATTTTCTTGAATTGACCATCTCCTCAAAACGTCTTTTCAAGTGTCATTTTTATATTTGCTGATTTTTGTCCGTATTATGTATTGTAGTCCCTTAACTCTGAGTTTATCAATTTGATTTCTATAAGCCTGCTATCTCCTTGGAATTCTATTTTTGAATTCTATTAAATTTATTACATCAATTGGTATCCGGTCTTCTTTTGTTTTCGAATTTACTGTCTTGCCTATTTTGTTTTGTGCAAACTGGAAATTGTCAGATAAAGCAGAGTAATTCGGTTAATTTTGGATAATCTTAGGTATCTAAAAAGTCAAATAAATTTCTAGATTTTTAAGAGAAGTTAAATTTTACTGAATTTTATTTTTAAAATGTAATTAATCGTAAGCAAACGTTCCAGCTATAAATTTTTATTTAAGCACACCTATAATAGATCTAAAAATTACAAGTTGCTATAATGAAGCAAAGGCTAAACATTCAGTTTGTTATCCAGTGATCGATGTACAGAGGTGGAAAGTTATATTAAAACTTGCCAATACCTCTGGGCACACAAACTAAAAATATAATGTGTTTGTTACTTCGTTTTCAAGATAAAACGTTTACTTTTCTTTTCTATTAGTTTATTCTGCAACGTAGAATATATATACTTACACGTGCAATCAGCTGGTTTATTAAAAATGGTGTGAAATTATTTGCAGCAGAAAGTGGCCGCCACCAATCGCATCGAGTTGCATTGATATTCTAAGATTTTTAAGCGCCCTTCACTGAGAAATACTTAAAACACAGTGTTTATTTGAAGAGGGCTACATATCGTTACCTAATATCTTATTTACCAACAAAGATTTTAACATGAACTAACCTTTTTTACTTCGTGTGAAAATTCTATTTGTGCTAATTAAAAATAATAAAGATAATAATACAATAATAATAAAATAAATAATAAACATAATAATATGAACATTCACATCCTTATACGTTCTCAATTCACCAAATACAGGAAATTACACCCCAACGCATGCAAAGAAAGATTTACCATCGAGAGGAACGCAGGAGGAAGAGGAATCATAGACATCATATCACTACACACAAAATAAATACAAGCACTTAGGAACGTCTTTCACACCAAGCAAACCAGCCTCCACACAGCAACAGTGAAAGCAGGTATGAAAGGACTGTTTATTACATAGAGATAGAAAAAGATATATACATAGATATAGAAATCTACAAAATCAACCAAAACCTCAGGCAATTTTTCGCGCAAATTATGAAAACATGGAAAACCAGAATACGCCTAGAAGCACAAACCGAATGCATACAGAAGAGCTGTACATCAGACGGAGTATATTTCAGGAAGACTCGCTCTATGGTTTTGTCTCAAACCACTCTCAAATACACTAAACAGAACAGAGCATGGCTTCAACATCAGACACCAAAAACTGGATCAACATAAAATAAACCACCTCCTATATATGGATGACATAAAACTCTACGCCACAAAAACGCAGCTGAAAAAGCTCCTCAAAATCACAGAAATATTCACCTTAGATATCAATATGGAATTTGGTACAGGTAAATGCAAAGTGCTTCACATTAACAAAGGCCAATGGAAGGGCCACCATGAGACAGAAACCATCAACGATGAAACACTCGATAACAGGCTCGACAAAGAAACATACAAATATCTAGGCTTCCAACAAAGCACCAAACTCAACCACACTCACATCAAAACAGAGCTCAGAACCGAAAAACAGACTCAAGAAACTTTTACAAACAGAACTCAACTCCCAGAATCTCACTAAAGCCATTAACGAGTTCGCTATACCTATACTCACATATTCATTTGGTATCATCAAATGGTCACACACAGACATAGAAAACATTCACATCCTTATACGTTCTCAATTCACCAAATACAGGTAATTACACCCCACAGCATGCAAAGAAAGACTTACCAACGAGAGGTAGGCAGGATTAAGAGGAATCATAGACATCAGAACACTACATAAAATACAAATACAAGTACTTAGGAACTTATTTCACTTCAAGCAAACCAGCTTCCACACAGCAATAGTGAAAGCAGACAAAAACTACACACGTCTCGACTTATTCCGTGTAGACCATCCAACAGACACACACAGTTATACCCAATTACAACAGGAAAAGATGAAAACGTGGTCAGAAAAAAACACTCCACGGAAAACACAGATATAACATAGTACAAGACTACGTAAATAAAAAACAATCATACACCTGGTTACAGGATGGTCAGCTATTCCCTGAAAAGAAGACTACTAACTTGCCATTCAGGATAAAGTCATATTAACCAGAAACTACTAAAAGCATATCATCAAAGACCTAACAGAAGATAGATGCAGGAAATGCCACCAACAGAAAGAAAGCACTAGCCACAATATAAAAACTCGTAGAAAACACAGACTCCTACTACAAATACACACCAACATCCATACTTGAAAAATAAAGATTACAAGCTCTACTGGGATATTAGTATCCATTCAGATAAAACAGTCTCTGCCAATAGACCCGATATTACTTTTCAGTGCAAAAAAGCAAAGGTCACCTATCTAATTGACATAGCTGTCCCCAACGACGCAAACATCCGAGTACACAGAAAAAATCCCCAAATACACAGACCTTGCAACAGAAATAAAAAGGCTATGGAAACAAAAAAAAGTCATCATTGTCCCCCTCATCATATCAGCCACAGGCCTTACACCAATAACATTCACACGACACTTGGTACAATTAGGACTCAACACAAATATACACAGAAACATTCAGAACTCAGTGATTTTGAAAACATGTAACATTGTCAGGTCATTCCTTAATACACAATGGTAATAGCATTTGTGCTGACTTGGCTTGGTCCTGCACATTGACTAAATGTGACAAAGAAGAACTTTTTTGTATACGAAAATAATAATGATTAATAAACTATTGGTGGGAGGAATCCAATATACAGAGAAATGTGGCTTATTAAATTTTATATCCTTTAACAAGGAAAGAAATTTCACCTCCAATATATACTAAGTACCGAACTGTCATGATACCCAAATCGAGCAATGTAAGCCATCTTTAAAACTATCGACCTATAACATCCTTGGAAATTTTATAAAAACAATTACTTCAATAATAGCAAACAAAATCAGCAACCATCTCAAGTTACATAACATTTAATAGAAGAGCAGGAAGGATATTGAAGTACCCCCCCAGAAATGCCCTAAGAAGCCGATAACTGATTCATTGTGCACTAAAATGCCAAGAATTGCATGAGCAGCATTGCGGTCATGCATTCAATTACCCGAAACTATTTAGGAGTGTACTACACTTCCGGTAGATCACTGGAACTCTACAAAGTAGACCAAAACATCATTTGGTTCCTTAAATTAAACAGAACTTAGGGAAAACCAAATGAAGGTTACAGAGTGATAGACATCAGGAAGGGATAGAAGTAAATATTGACAGTGGTATATTCCTGAGGGGCGTTGCTGTCCACTGTAGTTTATCCTGCGACTTAACCACTATCTAGAAACATACACAAAATAAGTAGTTCCTTAGTCTGTGCTAGAATGCTACGGCACAACTGAGTTGTTTAATTCAAGGTCGGATCGTCGGAATATTGGAAAAATCATTTGTTTTACGTAGACTTGACTAGACTCGAATCTCTATGCAAGATCAAAATCAAAGCAGACTTGTGACGCTGACAAATTAATTTGGCGACCATACTAAAATTAAATTTGGGCTAGGAAAACTAGCCGCTGTAGCTAATGGTTGTTATTATTATAACCTGCAAGAAGATGATATAATCAGATATATGGGTAGCCGACAAGAATATTCATATTTTGGCTATGAACAAAATCTTCTAATTAACCAGAAGTCTACAAAGGAAGAACAGGAAGTAAACTTAAGATTTAAGTTAGAAAATTAACAAAGTAACAATTTATTAGTAAAAGGTTTATAAGGACCATAATCATGTTGGCAATACAAGCAGTGTCTTGCTAGGTTGAGGTAGTTAAATTATTTGTTTAAATAGAACACTATGAAAAACATCATTCAAGGAGTTGTTCTGAGCGACTATAACCATGCTTAGGAAATTTGGAGGCAGTAGTCTCGCCAATATGAATTTTTAGCATGTGAGGAAAATGAACTCTGAAGAAATATTTTCATAAAAAAGCACATACATACGTCATCACTGCATAAAATTGTGTCAAATGGACAAGCACTCAATTTTTAGTGCTCCTTACGGAAGACTTAAACTTTGGTGTCTGTCCGTCTGTCTGTCCACCCGTCTGTCCATCCGTCTGTCCGTCTATCCGTCTGTCACACCAGATTATCTTTGAAACTATTTGACGCAGAAAGTCGAAATTTGGCACAAACTTAGGAATTGATATCCCAATTAGAGCCGTATAATTTTGAGAGTTAAATTTGGACTTAAGGGGTTAGTTTTTGGCGATGAAATCGGAAATGAAAAAAAGTTTTACAAGGTCATGGAGTAGGGTGTCAAATGAAAGCTTGTGAAAGCACGAGTTCAAAAATTTATATGAAGTAATACTTGCGCACACTGTTCATTGTATTATTATTTAAAAAATAGCAAAACATCCTTGGCCACCCATCTCAGAGAACTGATCAAAAAATTTTGAAAAAATTCTAGAATAGTCTTCATAAAGTGTAGATTGAGTGAAAATTATTCCAAGTTTCATAATATTTATCGGGTATTAAGAAAAAATACTGAAAAATTACTAAAAACTATGCCTCCCTACAAAATGGTGGAGGTCGATTATTTTCCGTACATTACTGCGCATCGCTCGTCTAGAGATAAAATTATTTTATTTTATTTATTTATAATTAAATATTCAGGTAGAATATATTTGTTGACATATATTATATATATGTATATTGACACTTTTATTACTAGATTCTAGACTGTGCTAGATTGATTTATTGGCTTTTAGCTTTTTAAGATGATATAGCAATTATACTTTATTGACTAAGAAAAAATGTGAAAATGCATATTGGATCTTGAGATATATACTTGTCTGGTACCTAATTGACTTAGTTTAGGTACAGATTTCATGTTATTTTAAAAGCAATCGCAGTACGGAACACTAATTGCGCAAGTCCAACTTGTACTTGACCGGTTTTTCAGCTGGATAATTGAGCTTTACGGAATATATCAACCTTAACAGAAAGTCGAAATATAAAATTGTCAAGCGGAAACATCAGGCTATTGGTTGACTAAAAAGGGATTTTATGCAGAGCAGTACTTATGGTTGCACTACAGGTTGCGTCATACCAATGCATAAATATGTAGAGAAAATCCTTATGGATACCGACCTGCGCAGAGTTTTCCATAGAAACTCCGAATCAGTGGAACAAACAATGGCAGGATGTACAGTCTAGCAGGAAGGAATGAAGAGACATGACTTGACGGCAAATATTATACATTTAAAACTAGCAAAAAAATTTAAACTATTAGAAAACTTAAAATAATGTTATTTTAAATACGGATTTCAATTTGCTTTTGACAACGAAACGTAAAATTAGTATATCTCGATAATAACGATTACGGTATTAACGTGCGAAGAAAGGCTGGAATTATTATATTTTAAGATTGGGGCGAGTGCAAGTTGAATTTGCGCAACAGAGTTTTCAACAAAGTTTGTTTCCGATCTTTACTGAAAACTGATGACCTTGAAATTTTTGTTTTTTATATATTATTAAAAGTAATGCACTCATGATAATTTTCGTATAATTTACACCCTGTGGAGAATATTCCAGAATTTTTTCCAAATTTTTTGATCCTTACTTTTCGAGATAAGGGGAGGACAGCGATTTTTCGCGTTTTTTTTTTTAAATACTGTAAAGAAATGTGTACGCAAGTATTATATTATATATATTTTTGAACTCGCCTTCATTTGACATCCCCCTCGATGACGTAGTAAAAAAATTTTTTTCCACTTCCGATTTCACCCCCAAACGTCAAAATTTAACTTGCAAAATTATACGGTTCTAATGAGGCCACCAATTTCTATATGAGTACCAAATTTCAACTTTCTATGTCAAATAATTTTAGGAGAAAATCGGTTGTGACAGACAGACGGACGGACGGAAGGACAGACGGACAGACACCGAAGTGATCTTATAAGTTTTCCGTTCGGAACACTAAAAAGGATTCAGGATATATTGTGGTTATCTCTGTCTGCAGATTGGTCATAAAATAATTTCCTGGGTACCTAAAAAGTAGGGTTATCTCATGTTTGTAAATTCACAACAATGCAAAAATATGTGCTAATGCTTACCCATCTGGAAATTTAGAGCTTAACGTCGTACATGATGATTAGATCACGTGAATTCCATCAAGTGATCAGAAGAACTAAAAAAAAAATAATAATAACAGGGCGCCTATTTGCACTAACAATATTAAAAATAGAGCTAATAGAGAAATAGTTACTCTTTAATATAGCCAGATGTATCCTTTATTCCTTATCAGTAACCTTCAAACGATATATTTTTCATGAAATTTCAGTTTACGAGTTCCAGTGGTTTTAGTGACGCTACTTTTGATATTTTCAAAACAATGGAAAAAATCGAATTTCGTGTGTTGATTAAACACTGTTTTTTGATGGGAAAAAATACCTTTCAAGCAAAGCAATGGCTCGATGCGTATTACGGGGACACTGCCCCTAGAAAATCACTCATCATTTACTGGTATGCTGAATTTAAAGGCGGATGTAGAGACATAAATGTTGCTGAACGCTCTGGACGCCCAAATGAGGTGGTTACACCGGAAAACATAAAAAAAATCCACAAAATTGTTTTGGATGACCGTAAAATGAAATTGCGTGAGATAGCTGATACCCTAAATATATCAAAAGAACGTGTTGGTCATATTTTGCATAAACATTTGGGCATGAGAAAGCTCAGTTCGAAATGGGTACCGCGGTTTCTTACAGTGGACCAAAAACAACAACGTGTTGATGATTCAGAGCGTTGTTTAGACCTGTTTATGCGCAATAAAATGGATTTTTTCATGCGATATGTGACTATTGATGAAACATCGATCCACTACTATACACCGGAATCAAATCGGCAGTCAGCCGAGTGGACAGCAGCAGAGGAAAGCCGCCCAAAGTGACCAGAGACACAACAGTCGGCTGGGAAGGTTTTGGCCTTTGTATTTTCAGATGCTCATGGAATAATTTTCATCGACTATGCTGAGAAGGGAGAAACAACCATGAATAGCGAATATTATATAAAATTATTGGTGCGTTTAAACGCGGAAATCGCAAAGAAACGGCCCCAGGTGAATAACAAAAAAGTACTCTGTCATCAAGACAATTCACCGTGTCACAAGCAATGGTTACGATGGCAAAATTGCATGAATGGAAGTTCGAATTGCTTCTTTATCAACCGTATTCTCCAGATTTGGCCCTCAGCGACTATTATCTATTCGCAGACCTTAAAAGAATGCTCGCGGGAAAGAGATTTGGCTCCAATGAAGAAGTTGTCGCCGAAACTGAGGCCTATTTTCAAGGCTAAGACAAATCCTTCTCCAAGACAAGTATAGAAATGTTAAAAAAGCGTTGGACTGATTATATCGCTCTTGAAGGAAACTACGTTTATGAATAAAGTCGAATTTTGCAAAAAAAAAAATGTGTTTTAAGTAGCTAGAAAAAACTTTTCAGCCTACCTGTTAAGTTCTTACAGACTAAAATAATTAACTAATGATAGATCGTACTAACTAAAGTTTTTTGTTATCCAATGGAACATTTAGACAAGTAAGGTACTTGTTTTCGCCACAATTCAGTAATTTTATGCTTTCATTTGATTAACGTAACGATATTATTTTAGTAACAAAAAGCTAAAAATGAATAACAAAAGCTCTGAGAATTCATTCCACAGAAAATTAATTAACATTTCAAAAATAATACAGCACAAATGAAATATATGAAAATGAAACCTTTGTTTTACATAATTTATCAAATTGTAATGTTGCCGTTTGAATAAACGGAATGGTGGACTGAATTCGCCAAGGCATATTTGAGATAACAAATACCTGAAAAAAATTTCTTTCAGTTACAAATTTAGTTGATAGTGGAGAAATTAATCTTTTATGTTATCCGTAACAATAAATATTACAAATAAAAAACAAAACATTTTCCTCAGAAAATATAAAATTTTAAATGTTTATGTTTGAGAAAAAATTTACTTACTTCGTCAACTAATTCGTACATAATGTGAAGAAAGTCTTTCAAATATAGAAGAAATAAGTGATCAAGTGTAAGTCAGACTTGCGCAATTAGTGTTCCATATGTTGATTGCTTTTAAAATAATTTTTTTTTTACGGAGGTACAAAATGATCAGTGACGTCACAAACACACCCCCAATAAGTTTTCAACAGTTTCTTTCCGGTCTTTACTGAAAAGTGATAACCTTCAAATTGTCGTTTTTTTTTATATGCCAGATGAATTAATACTCGCGTAATTTGCGTTCAATCTACACCCTGTGAAGGATATTCTAGAATTTTTTCAAAAGTTTTTGTTCAGTACTTTTCGAGATAAGGGAGGGACAGCGATTTTAGGCAATTTTTTTAAAAATAATACAAAAAAAAGTGAGCACAAGTATTAAGTTATATGTAGGGTAGGTTGGTGTGAGAGTGCGTGGTTGATAAGAGTGCGTACACGTAGTAACTCGGAAACTAAATGCAACTTGGAGCTAACTTCAGTCGTGTTTTGACAAGTAAAGTGATCCTTTCTCGCTCCCGATTTTTTATTTATAAAGTGTGTTTAATGAACTATGATAGGGCCAGGCATTATAATATAGAAGTTTGAGACTACTCAGCGACCGGCCTATTCCTTCAAGTTTGAATGGGCCACGAAAAAGTTTTTAGTTTTTTGTCAAATGGCGTTAGTAGTTGGGAAAGTTTATATATGCGGTAGTGTATAAGATTGCGCAGTGCGGTGCAGTATAAGTATGCGCGCGTAGTCTTATCCACCACAAATTTACAAATAAATTTATTTAATGGAAGAAAACTACGAAACGGAAGAATGTTTCTCAAGGTCAGAAGTCAGTAATAATAATAATAATAATAGCTTTATTACCCAACAGTTTCCCATTAATAGGGTAAATATTTAGACATTTACATATTCAATGACAGTCTGTAGTAATTGCTTCTTAGTACAACAGTATATATCACAAAACACCACAAACATGATTAAAACTAGTACACATTACATGAATAGGTGAATTCAATAACAAATTAGTATTAGGTCTGTTACATCTAAAAAACATACTTGATCGTGAGTGTATCCGTGGCACATTGATGTTAATACGAGACAGTATATCCGTGCAATCAATCATATTGTGCAAAACTTTATATAGGAATAATATTGAGGCACAAACTCTCCTGATTCCCAGGCTAAGAATATTTGTCTGTTCACACAAATAATCGCTGCTGATTCCCCGTTCAGGATACATTCCATTAATCTTAAACAACAGAAATTTCAGAAATCTCCTCTGCACTTTTTCAATTGAAACTCTATGCACCTCGTACATTGGACTCCAGACAATACTTGCATATTCCAGTTTCGAGCGAACAAAGCAGAAATACAAAACCTTCAGTGATGCAATATCAGTGAAACCCCTACAATTCCTAATGATGAACCCGTAAGACTTCATTGCTTCAGAAACTTTCAATGCTATATGCTGAGCAAATGTTAGTTTTGCATCAAAAACAACTCCCAAATCCTTAGCTGTGCTACACCTACTTAAATTATGGCCTTGAATTCTATATTGAAACTCTATTGACGCTACCCTCCTAGTTTATGTTAGAACTTTGCATTTTTGAGCATTTAGATGTAGTTTGTTGTCACAACACCAAGAATGTACGAAATTCAACTGGCTTTGTAGATAGGAACAATCCTCAGGTTTTTCTATTGGCATAAACATTTTTAAATTATCAGCATAAATTAGCCTGTTACATTTTAAATCCTCGCAAAGGTCATTTATGAACATAATGAAGAGCAAGAGTCCCAAATTTGAACCTTGTGGAACGCCGGAGGTAGCCACAAATCTTTCTGATTTGAATTCGTTGTAGGCTACAAACTGAGTTCGATTAAACAAGTAAGAACTTATAAGAGCCCTCGCACCATCAGTGAAACCAAAGAAAGACAACTTATTGATGAAAACATGATGGTCGATTCTATCAAAGGCCTTCGAGAAATCTGTATAAATAACATCAACCTGCTCACCATCATCTAATATTTCCGAAATGAACTGTGTCATAACAGTTAGATTTGTTACCGTAGATCTCTTACTAACAAATCCGTGCTGATAAGGAGAAATTTGATTTTTAATTTGGCTATAGATACGTGCATACAAGACTGACTCAAAGATCTTTGAGAAGTTACAAAGTAGAACGACACCCCTGTAATTTTCAACATTTCCCCTGTCTCCATTCTTAAAAATAGGACTTAATCTACCTTCTTTCCATCGTTTCGGATAAACACCCTGTTTAATTGATAAATTAAAAATATACTTTAAAGGTCTTACAAGGACAGTCGCACAGTCCCTAATGAGAAACGAGGGAATATTATCAGGGCCAGAGGTCATCTTATTTTTTAATTTTTTCATGGCCATCAATATTTCATCCCCAGTAATGGGCGAGAATTTCACAATTGTCAACGACGTACTAAGCGAATGACAAGTCCCTGCTGGTTCCGACAGTGCGAAGACACTCTTGAAAAAATCTGCAAACGCGTTAACAATGCCCGACGGAGACTTCAGAATGTCATTTCTATACATCATCATACTGGGAATCCTAGAAGATTTACTTTTGGAATGGACATAACTCCAGAAGCATTGGGGATCCAGTGCCAGAGAAGCCTGTGCATCCACCATGTATTTAACATATGACGCTTTAATTTGCTGCTTAGAAATTGATCTTAACCGTCTAAATTCTAGATAATCATTGTGATTACCATATCTCTTGAATTTTTTTGCATGCTTTGCTTTCCTTTTTATATTTTTAATAATATCAGCAGAAAACCATGGAGGATACTGATGAGCAAAATTTTTGTATGCCGGAACATGTTCATCAAACAAATGAAAAACATTATCATACAATTGCTCCAGCGCAAGATCAACATCACAACAACCCTCAAGAGACGTATAGTCAACTGCTGATAGGGCTCTGTATAATTCAGGAAAATTTGCTTTTCTAAAGTTATAAATCTTAGCCGGGGAATTAGTAGAGAATTTTTTTTGTCGTATATTTATTTTTGGAATGGAGAACATAAGCAGTAGAAGGATAGAAGCTGGCGATAGTAAGCGATCAGTGGCATCCTCACTCAGCATGCCTGAGTCCAGCCTTAGGAAGCGTTTACGTATCATTCTTAATGTCACAAAACTTGGCATATTTGACACTACATTTTCTCCGGAAGTAGAAAATGATTTTACCAATTACTTGAAAAAGATGGATGACCTATTTTTTTGGTTTTTAACTCCTAAAGCTCTTCGTGTACTCGCCTACGAATATGCAGAAAAAAATAAGATACCTTATAGATTTAACTAAAAGACCAAAATAGTCTGGCGCCACCCAGACTTGTCTTTGCGCAAGCCGACAAACACAAGTCTGGCACGAGCTATGGCGTTTAACAGACCGCAAGTGGAACGATTTTTCATCAATATTTGTGCACTAATGTATAAATACTACTTCCCTCCAAACGAAATCTATAACATGGACGAAATAGGGATATCGACGTTTTCAACGACTCCAAAGGTATTCACCCAAAAAAGAAAATATTCTGTTAACAAGATCTCTAGTGCTGAAAGAGGAACGAACGTGACTGTCATAAATGCTGTCAGTGCTGCGGGTCACTATGTTCCACCGGCCTTTATTTTTGGCCGAAAGAGGAGGCGTGCCGAACTTCTGGATGGAGCTCCAATGGAATCACTAGGGATGATTCCTGAGAGTAGTTTTATCAACTCAGAATTGTTTTTGCAGTGGCTGATACATTTCAGGGACCATATAAAGCCAACCGCCGAAGACCCAATTTTCCTGATATTGGATAACCATGTCTCGCATACAACTATCGGGGCCGTTGACTTCTATCATGCTAATCACATAATTGCACTTACCGTGTCTCCATACAGCAGCCACAAGATACAGCCACTGGACAGAGAATTTCACTCAGTGCTGAAAAAATTCTACGCAATTGAATGCGAAAAATGGGTGCGTTATCATCCAGGCCGAGTTGTAACTGTTTATCAAATGGTGTCGATATTTACACCAGCTTTTTACCGGACTCTAACAATACAACGCGCTGTTGAAACTTTTAAGATTTCGAGTATATATGATCCCGTTGTTTTTACGGACGTCGATTTCTTGGCTAGTACTGTGACAGAACGAGAGTTAGATCCCGTTGAATCTACTATCAAAACAAATTAAGATTATGTACAGTCAGTTGATGCGTCTGAACGAGAGGAGTCTATCAAATCTACTACTGAACCAAATGAAGAGTCTGTTCAGCAACAAGTAATATACCCAGAGCATGAGCCATAAACATTTACTACCAAATCAGCTAAAGAGTCTGTTCAGCCAAACAAGATATCGGCCTTGTCACGGCTTGGCCAAAGAAATGGTCTGTGATGCCAACGCAAACGAAACTCCAGTAATACCTGACACAGTTCCAGGTTGTTCGAAAGATAAAGCTTATATGAAAGTATTTGATCTGTCACCATTTCCGAAATCGAAAGTTGGGGATCCACGAATAGAAAACACAAGAAATCAGAAATAGTTAGCAGCTCACCTTTTAAAAAAGAACTTGAGAAGCAAATAGAAGAGAAAAATAAGCCGATAGTCAAAAAAATTAAACTAGAAGCTACATCAAAACACAAAAATTCCAAAGAAAAGCAAAAAAGATCATTGAAAAAGAGTAAGAAAACCTGGAAATGTGGCGGCTGTGAAGAAATATATTCAGAATCTCTTGTGGAAGATTCGATTCAATGTTTCACATGCAAATTATGGTGGCACAAAAAATGTGCCAATTATTCTGGACAAGGTGCCTTCATCTGTGACCTTTGTCAGGATTAGAAAAACTAATAAGGACAGTCCACATCTGAGCGCACTTTTATCGACTACAACGCGCACTCTTAACCAATCGGTCGTATAAGAGAGTGCATGTAGCAAAGTTGTTTCCATCGCTTATATACAAAAAAATACTTGTTAATTGTTCCTAATGTTGTTAATTACTACTTATCTATTAAATTAAGTTTGTTTAACAATAAAGTTGATTTTTCTAAATGCATTGTGTATCAACTTAGATGCCCAAGTTAAAAAACGCGCGCTCTTGAATCACCCTACCCTATTTTTGAACTATTCTAAATCTGGTCCATTGACGTTATAAATTTACAAAAGGCTTTTTGTTTCCACATTGTCGAGAATACTATAGTTATATATAATTGCTATTTTTAATCTTCTAGAAGAAATCTATTAAAAATAAATTACAGTACTGTTAGAAGGAAAAAACGAAATTTTTTAAATATTTATTATTATTAAATCTATTATTAATATTAGAATTTTTTTTTTCAAAAATTGTTATTTTCGTTTTGTCTGGTCGAATTTAGGTAGTGAAGAAAGTTCAGCCCCTTCAAACTCGATTGTTTCTGCTTGAAGATTCTACCGGTAAAGTATTCGACCTGTATATTGTAACTGTTCTTATAAGCTTTCATTTGACACCCCATTCGAGGACCTAATAAAATTTTTTTTCACTTTCGGTTTCACCCCCTAAAACTAACCCCTTAAGTCAAAATTTAGCTCTTAAAACTACACGGCCCTAATGAGACCATCAATTCCTCTATTATTGCCAAATTTCAACTTTCTATGTCAAATGGTCAATTGAACACTTTGGAGAATCTCGAGCGGTTGCTCTTGACATATCCAAGGCATTCGATCGTGTTTGGCACGATGGACTGTTGGCTAAGCTACGCTCTTATGGTATGTCTGAAAGGTTCTGTTTGTGGCTCTCATGTTCCCTCAGTGAGCGTCCTTTACGAGTGGCGATCGACGGATTTCTTTCTAACACCTTCACTATCAACGCCGGTGTGCCCCAAGGCTCCATACTATCTCCTACTCTCTTTCTCATTTACATTAACGATCTGCTGGAAAAGACCGGAAATCCAATCTACAGCTTTGCAGATGAGAGTGCGCTTATCTCTTCATTCACTTTGAACGCTCAGACATCGGCTGCTCAGGCGAGTGTCCGCAGACAGCGGGAAGTTTGTTCAACTTAACAAAGACCTGGAAGAAATTCTATCTTGGGGTGATAGTAACCAAGCGGAATTCAACGCTACAAAAACCTAGGCGGCAGTTTTTTCTAAAAAAGTTAACGTTGCTGAACCCGACATAGTTATAGCGGGGCACTCCATTCCTCTAACATCGTCACTCAATTTGTTGGGCGTTAATTTGGGAGCAAATATTTCCTGGCATGAGCATGTTGCAGGCATAGCAAGGAGAGCTTTTCAAAAGTTGGGATTATTATTTCGAACCAGAAAGCTTTACACTCCACAACAACTGTTAATTCTTTACAAAGCTCAAATTCGACCAACTATGGAATCTGCTCCCATGTTTGGGGCTCCGCTCCAAAACATACACTGCATTTGTTAGATTCTATTCAGAGAAGAGATGTTCGTCTGATTGGAGATCCAGAACTGATCGGCGGCCTTGATTCGCTGGAACATCGAGAAACGGTTGGCGACTTAAGCCTATTCTACAAGTATTTTCATGGAAAGTGTTCAGAGGATGTGGCCCGTTTAATTCCTCCCAGAGCGGTGCATGTTAGAAATACACGTCGCACTGATACTTCACATCCGTATGAGGTTCAGCTTGTTACTCCTCGTACAACGTTTTTTTAAGCAGTCTTTGGAATAATTTGCCCAGGACTATTTTTCCCACCTAGTACGATTTACAGCGATTCAAGAACAACGTGAATCGCTTTTTTCCGCACACGTGTCGCTCCTGTAGCGCTTTGGGGATAAATAAAAAAAATAGTTTCGGAGAAAATCGTGTGTGACAGACGAACAGAAGGACAGACAGAGGCCAGAGTGATCTATAAGATCACTTTGGTGTCTATCTATCACATAATATATTAGTGTTCCATGTTGTTAGATATTTTCTAGGTTTTTGAGATACGAACATTTGAAAGTTTTATCTAAAGTAAAAACAATCTTACTTCAGAATAACGACGTGAAATAGGTGAATGTCTATATACTTGGTAATACTTCGCTAGCAATATGTAATTTTGTTTTTGTTATTGACTTAGAAAAGGAGTAATAGAAACAAGGAAGATGACAAATTATTGAAAAAGTTGTTGGTACAATCCAGTAGTAGAACATAACCAAGAGGCAGCCTGGCTGCAATGCAAAGAAAAGAAACAAGAAACAAATGTTGCCGAATAAAAGGATGATATAGATACTAAGCTCAAAATCAGCAAACGAATGAAAAACGCACATAGCTGGAAATCTCCTTTGGTACAAGCAATTTACATTCATTCAAGAACATTCAACTAAGCAAATTAATAACTAAATACAAGGCAACACAATATTTCCAACATCTCTGATGTAAGGTAAAACATATATCAAGGCAAAAAATAATGTATCCGAAAACCCAACCAATTTCAGATCGATGACATGACTGCCAAATTCATATAACTTCTATCTTATGCCTTAACATGCAAACTTTAACATCTAGTTAACTTTTAAATTATTTTAATCGAATAACAGATGGGTAAGGCTGTACAAACAGTTAAAACTCGACAGTTTTATATTGAATCAGAAGCAAAGATATCAAAGAAACCTACACGTACACGTATGCTACAATGACTGTAAAAAAGCTTTCGAATTTGACTAACAAAAGTCTTACCAACATACAAAATCTGTCCAACCATCCAAGCCTTCCTTGTTCATAATAAGCATATATCATATATAAAGTGAACAAATACTATTTTAAAATGCAATATCTCAAGAAAATATATTTTCATTCTGTCTCTCTTTAAACATCCTCTCTGTCAGCCATACCAAGACAACTTACAACTTTGGCATTAAAAATCAAAAGAAAAAACAACACCGAATCAGTGATGTATATTTTAGACTAAAACAAAGTGAAGGAATTTCTAAGTCAGAAAACAGGTAACAGTTGATGTAAAAATGGGTTTCGTAATAAATAAATTTAAATAAATTCACATAAATACAGAGAAATAGTCACATGAAAATAACAAAACAATACTTAACAATGAACTTATAGACAGGCATACATCAAAGCACTAAAATATACCGTACAAAAATAAGACATTCAAAAACAATGCATAAGACGTTTAAAACTTTTTCGGAACACGGAACTCTATTCTAAGAAGCTCGTACAGATCATCAACATATATTTCATTTGTTCTCACCTCTAGAGGTACTAAATTGTTAAAAGCAAAACAAGATATGCAATCCACGTAGAAACAAGAATCTCCATCTAACATCATGCAAAAAGAGAATACCTGTATCACAGAATGAATGTGGCAGAGAAATAATGCACGACGGCACTTAACAATAAATAAATTCACTCGTTACGGAAATACTTTCATTCCAAACTAGCTTTTTTGACAGCGCTGTAGTAAAAGTTTATGAAGTACTTACACCACTACACAATACAAAAAATATAGATCTGAAAAAATAAAAAAACTTGTCCTTGGTCTTCCTCACTTTTTCTTGCGTTCTAGTTGTTATTTTAGTATTTGTATTCGGATTCGATCTTCGTCCATTCTTTGAATGTGCCCAAACTAGATAAGTCCTTTGGTTTGAATGTCGTCTGTAATACGGTGTTTGATCTCCATTATTTCTTTCGTTGATGACACTCTTCTGGGTATTCCTGCTATTGTTCTTTAGAAGTCCATTTCCGTTTCTCTCGGTGTGGCTAATGCTCTTTCTTTCAGAGACTACACTTCACAGGTATATAATATGACACTTTTCACTATGGTTTCATATATCCTCTTTTTGTTGGCTTAATTAAATCAAATCATTGCCACATGAAATTACCAAAAATATATACTCAATAAAACTTCTGGTATCACTGATGTGTACTGTCGAAAATGCCACATATTTCCGGAAACCATTGATCATGTTTGCTGCAATAAAAGACAAAGAACGGCACAATAGGATAACTAAAATCATACACCAAGCTATAGCGATTAAACGTATATTATTTAAAGAAGAGTAAACATATTGTAATTATACCCCACAGAGCATCCTAGAAATTATTAAATTAAATAAATTGCCAATGCCTTGATTTAACATTGCAAGACAAAGTAATTCAAAAAACGTATCTAATAGACGTACTAATCTCTTTACAGCGATAAAATTACAGTTGCAATGAATCTGAAAAAAAGGGAAGTTAAAAAGATCCCTTTGAACCTCTTAGTCACAATCCATTTACATTTATTGAGAGCCTAAAAACAGACATTCATGCCAGATGTTGATTGTACTACTAAAAATAATAGGATAATAAAAATATTAATAATACTGGTAATAATAATACAAATCATTTACCATCTTGGACATCTGTACGGTATTAACATTCTCCGGTAGACCTATCTTCTGGGAGGGATCAAGTCAGTTGCAATAGGTTTCTCATTTATTGGAATTTTGCCTGTCAATCACAAAGTGCTTACAAGTCCACATCTATATATAAATATATCGATCAAAGAGAAGAAAAAACGTTCTAAATAGAAAAAACTTCGCGCTCTGCTATCACGACATTCTGTAACAATGATGGAACTAGTCATCGGAGTTTTAGAGCGAATTACGAACACATTTCTAGAACACTTGCAGTAAGCCTTGGTTTGGTAGATGATTGCTAACCGAACGAACGTAAAGCGTAACCATCATTATCATAGCCTAGAATGTGGTAGCCTTTGTGGATTGCAACCATAAGATTTTTCTTTTTCATTCAGATAATAATAACAAAAATAAAATATTCACAACTGAATTAAGTTATGCTGATTGAATGTTAGTGATACATGATCGTAATAATAATTATTAAGTAGAATTTGCAATCTCTGTTTGTTATTACCACTAATGTGTTTATTGTAATTAATATCACACTAATCTAGATCACTGAAAATAATAGAATCTAGAATTATGTTTGGTTTTAGTATTTAAATATGTTTCATGAGTTCCATTAAGGGTAATTTTCAAGTAAGAATAATCATATTAAATTTTTTCATTTAATTTTTAGGAGAGATTAAAAATAGATTGGCTTTTGTTGTAAGTATTCTTTTGCCACAGTCATTCGTAGTTTTATAAATATGAAGCAAACTTTTCAAGTAGAGAACAAATGATGAAACCTATTGTATATTTGTAAAAGTAATCTTTTTCCAATTTTTCAAAGGACACTACGGAACAACAAACATACTAGTAAATTAAACAATATTACCATTTTTTGTTAGACGTAATGTGTAATTATGTTATTACTTTTCAATTTTCAGTTATTACATGAAATTATCGTTATTCTTTTATTTTTTTCTATTTTCAGACTATGAATTCTATATTGAAATAACGAATATATTATTCAAATTAAATTCTGAATACAGAAAAGTTCTTTAGATAACTCATATTTAAATTTATTAGAAATCTCTTCATGAATGAAGCCCTGTCCCATTATTAAATTATTATTTTTGCAAACATTAATTGCTGAGGTTAGCATAGCAACGTTACGTATATTTGTTCATTTTTATGCTTTGTGTTTTATCTAAAAAAAATCTTGTATTTATGCCTATAACTTCAGTTAAGTCTTATAGATTACTTATATGACAAAGCTTTGGAAGTAATTTTTTTTTTGAAGATATTTCGAAAAATGTGCTTGTAACAGTATTTAGCTGTTGACTCAGTAACCCTCTGTTTTCTGCCAGTTGCTTCACTTTTGTTTAGGTTCTCTACCGGTTCGATTCCATAGATTCAGGTGGGTGCAGTATGCGAATATAGTCAGTCAGAACTCAGACGAATAGTACGACAGATAAAGGGTTGAACGATGAGTTAGAGGGAAAAGGCAAATTTTCCAGTTAATCACAGTGAGTAATAATGACATCTGAAGACGGTTAATGGTAACGCTAACGGACGACACTTAATGATAATAATAACTAAAACATGGTAAACGATGATTCGAATTGGCCATGGTCAACGGTAACGCTAGCAAAAAAAGATAGGTAGTAGCAATAACTGATGATGGTAAATGACAACATGATTGACGTAGGTAGATAGTACCTTCTACTAAAGAAGGTAACGGGAACGTCATATGACGTGTGTGACATCCGCAGTAAGCATTAAAATGCCAGTACCAGACGAATTTAGTTGGTCGTTAGTATGGTCTTTTCGATTATAATTGAGGCGCCTGGTGAACAGATGTCAGCAGAAAACATGAGCTCGAACCAGCAATAACGATACACCGTTAATAAAATATCGGCCCGAGGTAATGGTTGGAAAAATTAGAAAGTTGATTTTCTGAGTTTCGGGTTATTGAATTTTTTACATGGAATGCAGGGATTGCATTTCTCGTAAAAAATGTAATTTAGCAAAAGTTTTTTGCATCAATAACAATGAAATAATAATAATATAATATACAATTGACAATAATAACTTTTTGCATTCCGAGCCATCCTAGAAACTGGTTTTACATGTAATATTTTTTCGTCAGTTGATTGGTCAATAAATTGAGTAACTAATTCAAGATACCATTGTTCCATACAAGGCATCAGCATTTTCTGTCTATTTGAGCTACAATTTTTGTACATCTACAACTGTAACTGATCACATCTGCATAGATACATCCAATTTGCTGGAAGATAATTCATTACGGAAAAAATTTGCAAATACACCTTATTTGTTGTCAAAGCATAAAATATTTATGATTTTGTAATGGAAAAGATTTCAATTGTGAATTAAAAAAACCGGTCAAGTGCAAGTTGAACTTGCGCAATTAGTGTTCCGTACGTTGATTGCTTCTGAAATCAAATTTTCTGTTACGGAGGTATAAAATGATTAGTGGCTTCACAAAATACACCCCAAATGAGATTTCAACAAAGTTTGTTTCCGATCTTTGTTGAAAACTGATGACCTTGAAATTTTTGTTTTTTTTTTTTTATATACCAGATAAATTATTAAAGATAATGCATTCGTGATAATTTTCGTTCAATCTATACCCCGCCCCGTGGAGAATATTCCAGAATTTTTTCAAAATTTTTCGATCAGTACTTTTCGAGATAAAAGGGGTGACCACGATTTTTCGCGATTTTTTAAAAATAATACAAAGTAAAGTGTGCGCATGAAAGACATTATATAAATTTTTGAACTCGTGTTTTTACAAGCTTTCATTTCACACCCTACTCGATGACCTAGTAAACAAATTTTTTTTTCACTTCCGATTTCACCCCCCAAAACTAACCCCTTCAGTCAAAATTTAACTTTCAAAACTACACGGCTCTGATGAGGCCATCAATTCTTATATTAGTATCAAATTTCAACATTCTACGTCAAATAGTTGCGGAGAAAATCGGGTGTGACAGATGGACAGACACAGAAGTGATCTTATACCATAAGTGTTCCGCACGGAACACTAAAAAAAACAATAAAAGCTTTACGTCTTACATCAAATGCATTAGTTAAGGTTGCAGATGCCGAATAATTTCGCTCTTATATAGAACAATTTCTTAGTCAATAGATAGAATGATGTATTTAAGTTTGCTTTAATTTTTTCAACGTTGTAAAATATTATTTTATATACATAGAGTACTTTAAAGTTATTAAGCCTTTTTTCTCTAAAAACTTTATTACTATCATATTTTTCATCATATCTATATTTACATTTTTGTCCGACAGAATTTTGACAGATCTTTTCGTAGGAACTTTGCAATATCGAAGGGATTTTATGTTCGCTTACTCGTATTTATTTCGTTTTACTCAAAATATTAGACTTAAAATATAATATAATATTAAAATGCAATAAAATTACCAAAAGTGGCGGTGCCATGCCTCTGCATTCAAAAATAGTATTCTGTAAAAAGAATGTCGAAACGAACATTTTATCTGCGGTTGAAATCAAGACATAAACTTTACAGTGCGCGGATGCATATTGTATAGGGTGAGTCAACGATAGAGTAAAGTTCATTATCTCATTTGTTTCGGGAATGACGAAAAAATATTAAATACAAAAGGTTTAGGGAATGTTAAGGTGCACAGTTTAAAATTATTTTTGAGTATACAGGGTACTTCAAAAAAGTGTGGCCGATATAAAATATTTTTTTTTAAATAAAACGTCCTATTTTCTAATTTATTTTTAAATTCTGTGTAAAATTGTATAACTTTTTTAGTAATAATGTTATATACCTACACCTAGTAGTTTTTCTAATATTTCAATTTTTTTTTAAAATACTAGTTTTCAGTTTTGTAAAAAATTACCAGTAGCGCCATTGTTTCTGAAGGTGGAATACTCAGAATTAGTAAGAGCGTTCTATATAGATGAAAAAAAAAGATATATGTAAAGCAATTTGAGTTAGATGCTAGAGGGTGTTCAAAATAAATTTATTCATTTCGACTATTTAAAATTGAAGATTCTCAAATTTTTTAAAAGGCACACGTTGTATATTATTATTTTGTCTGATAGATTTTACAGAACCCTCTAACTTATATGATACCTATATATACCTATTTCCAATAATTTTCGATTTATTCTGAATTTTTCAATTTTTACCCTTGTTTTTAATACACTTACGTTTTAACATTACAGTTGCCAAGACAAAACAAAAATGTAGGCATTATCAAAAATGTCTATTAAGCAAGTAAAAATAGTTTAATTTGTTGTAGTAAGTGACGTATAAAGGTAATAGTTAAGGATTTTCCTAAAAATGAATTAATTGATATGGTTTATACACTGGGCGAGGCGGAAAAAAATTGTCTTTTAGCAATAAGGCTTTACGGAGCGAAGTACCCTAATAGACGTATACCATCTAGAAAATCTTTTCAGTGCTTAATGGAACGATTTGATGGTAGTGGTAGCGTTAAGTATACGAAACGGAAAGTAGTAAACGAGAACGCTACCAATGAGGAAAAAGAAATTTTACTTCATGTTGAAGATAATCCCCAGGTCAGCAGCTGTCAACTAGCTGACTTATCTGAGACATCCCAATCTACGGCACCATGAAAAAATACAAGTATCATCCCTTTCATATGGAACTACACCAAGAACTTGAAAACCGTGATTTTGAACGACAAGTAAACTTTTGTACCACCATGAATGGAGCAATAGAGGCCGATCCAAATTTTTTATCTAAAATAATGTTTTCTGACGAAGTTACTTTTCGCAGTAATGGAGCAGTTAACAGCCATAACATGCATTATTAATCAACAGTTAATCCATTTTGGGTCCGGGAAGCTCAAAACCAAAACCACAGGTCGTTTAATGTATGGTGTGAAATATTAAATTTTCGAATTAATGGTCTATATTTTTTCCGTGAACCGCTTAACGGGCCTATATATTTAAATTTTTTGCAAAACGAATTACCCCAGCTTCTTTAAGAAGTTGATAACTTTGAAAGGGAACAAATGTCGATTTAACAACCACCGGGAAGTTCGGAAATTTTTAAACGATCGTTACCCACAAAAATGGATTGGTATGGTTGGATTCATTCGGTGCCCCCCTCGATCGTGTGACTTAACACCTGTAGACTTCTTTTTGTGGGGCTACATTAAAGATCGCGTTTATGTGAATCCCCATACAATACCAGTGTATATGGAAAATAGGATATGGGATGCGTGCATGATAATAACGCCATTTATGCTAAGGAAAGTGAAGGAAAATATAGTAAAACGACTAAACATGGGTATTCGAGTAAACGAGCATATTTTTGAGCATTTATTACGTCATAATAATTAATCATTAGATAAGGTAAACTATATTAAAATTGTTTATGTTTTCACAATAGCGTAAGTGTATTAAAAACAAGGGTAAAAATTGAAAAATTCAAAATAAATCGAAAACTATTAGAAATAGGTATATAATATACTTAATAAAAGTTGGAGGGTTTTGTAAAATCTATCAGAAAAAATAATAATGTACAGGATGTGAATTTAAAAAATTAGAGATTTTTCAATTTAAAGTAGTCGAAATGCATAAAATCATTTTGAACACCCTGTAGCATCTAACTCAAATTTCTTTACATATGTCTTTTTTTTCATATCTATGGAACGCTCGTACTAAGTATAAGTATTCCACCATTAGAGACAATGGCGCTACTGTCAATTTTTTACAAAATTGAAAACTATGGTAGTATTTTTTTTTTTAAATTGGAATATTAGAAAAACTACTAGGTTTAGGTATATTATATTATTAATAAAAAAGTTATCAAATTTTACGCAGAATTTAAAAATAAATTAGAAAATAAGATATTTCATTTAAAAAAACATATGTTATATCGGCCACACTTTTCTGAAGTACCCTGTATACTCAAAAATAATTTTATACTGTGCACCTTAATATTCCCTAAAACTATCGTGTTTAACATTTTTTCGTCATTCCCGAAACAAATGAGATAATGAACTTTACTCTATCGTTGACTCACCCTGTACACGGAAGCTTTCTGTTTGAGCTAACTGATCTTCCTAATCCTCCAAATTTTAACGGACTGGTATTATTCAATTCATCAAAGCATTCCACTGTGTAATGTTAACAATTGTATAATCATGTGATATCCTTTCCATTTTTTAGCCTTGAATGCCATAAGCTACTTTATATACTTTCGTCCCATAAGTATTTTAACTTCTCTGGCTAAGATTGATAGTACAATCATGAGATAACTCTACGATATTTTTTACATTTAATACCGTTATTTGACTTCTTCTTTCTTTCAGATTTAGAAAAAAATGCTAATTTAGAATCTAATTATTGTAAGCTGGACACATAAGGCATACAAGATCAGTATTCTAGGAGTCAAAGAACCGAATATCATATTAAACTTTTGTTACTTTGAAGTAAAAGAGTTAATATCGAGAATGAGAATGTGATTAAAAGACTCAGAAGACAAAAAATTTCTGATGAAATTCTACTTCAAATGATACCCAACAATTTAATCGCAAAAGAAATGTGTTTGTTGTTCATACAAACAATTTTAGATATATTGATTAAATTGATCCAGACTTACTCATGCATTATGCAGTAAGTAGTTGACATGCTAGAAAAATTTCAGCGTTGAAGATCGATTAAGAATATCACAAATCGGTTTGGTTGGAAGAATTCCAATCATCTCCAAGCAAATGAACAAAGAACTATCCCACTTGTGTATGTTAATGGGCACCCCATAAATAAACACAAAGTAATTTGCTTATTTTGCGAGGAAGGAGCAAGATAGGCTGCATAATGTAACATCGATTCTTAGAAATTATTTACTTTGAAATATTTTGTGAGCATATTACCAAAGCGCGTCCATGATTTTTATAAAGCGTAAGAACGATGTCCTAATAGTTCAAGTGATTAAACAATGAAAGCGGAAGTTTGAAAAAACTAGCTTGGCAATATTTAAATTTTAAATAGGGCTGCCAAGAGTCGTTGTAAACGTGGAGTGCATCCGATTATTATTAATTCGCGAGAATCCCGAGCTCTCAATATAAGAATTTTGTCATGAAGATTTATGTCTACGTCCCTACAGGATAGAGTTAGTAGTAGTAGTAGTAAGAAGAGTGGGTGGTACCTTAAGTGCCTAATGTCACCCAGATCTACAAGTTCTTCTGTGATTTCCCACCGTCGAATCAGGGTCGCAGTCCTAGTCCGGCATTTTCTGCTAAAAAACATAGGCTACTCACCCTGACCTCTTGTAGATCTTTGGGTTGACAGAATAGTTGACCCCAATATCTGTATCTTTTAATCATTAGTCCAGGACATTCTCACAAAATGTGAATGCTATCCTCGCTTTCTTTCTCGCACAGCCGACATGTTTTCCGCTCAGCCAGTTTGAGGTTATATAAATGGGCTTGTAATGCCACATGTCCCGTAAGGAGTCCTATACTCAGACGTAGCCTTTGTTTTGACATCCACAGGAGTTCCTTTGTTCCGCCTGTCGTAGTTTGTTTCATAAGGAGTTTGGCTTGACGATACCTCGCTCCTGCAGTCCAAAAGCTTTGGTGTTCCTTGTCCAACCATTCCCTAATCTTGTTTTTACTGAAAACGAATATAACTCCTACAACCTGTTCAGGCGGGTCTTCTAAGGTGCCTCTTTTGGCGAGTTCGTCCGCTATTTCATTTCCAGATATGCCTTGGTGGCCTGGTACCAACATTAGGGTAACCTCGTTGTTACCTCCTAACGTGTTTAGTTCTTGCACGCATTCCCTGATCAGCAAGCTGTCCGTGGTATATTTGGCAAGAGCTTATGTAGCTGCCTTACTGTCGCAGCAGATAGAGTCTATCAAAATTATATTCTTCAGCGGAGCATATTTCCTCGTTAATAGTCACGTCACTAATTAGAATCCTCTTTATTGGAGTTCGACAGATGCAAAGCTGTGCCATTAGTATTTAGATTTTTTTTATAGGAGTGATTTGGTACGGCCGCAAAGTTTTACTTTTTTATAATGACAGAGGTCGAACAACAAATATTAAATCGAGGTGATGATTGAGATTTTCTTAACACAATTTAAAAAATTTCGACGGCTTTAACCAGTGAACCTGATTTCAGCAGGAAAGGGCGACATCATACTATTGAAATATATCTTCTACATATATTTGAAAAATTCTCTCTAACAAGTTGATTTCCCAAAGATGTGACATAAGTTCGCCTCCACGTAGTCATGATCTGATGCTGATTGATTTTTTCTAACCAGAATATCTGGAAACTAACAATTCTTGCTCTGTTGAAAATAAACATTTTTTATTGGAAATCTTGTATTAAAACGGACACTAGCTAAATCACCTTTCTAAAAAAAACAATTTGAACGCTATAAAAATGTCTATTTTCATTCGTTCCCTATTTCTTTACTCAACTGTTTTTAGTTAAAATCGTACCGTAAGAAATAATATAATTTGTTAAAATATGAAGCTTGGAAGTTATTTTTTAGTATAAAAAAGTGAACGTATATTTACAACTTATATTTGCCAGGCAACTATTGGGTCAATAACAGTCCTATATTTTATATTTTTACCCATTTGAACAGAAAGATATTACTGAATTTTTAAAATGTTACGTAATTTTGAAGTATTAGAGTTATCGATATTTACTATACCTAACTGGAAATTAGTAGATATACATCTCGCTTTCTTGCAACAGACGGTATTTTTAGAAATTTAGCAGCTATTTGGTTTTCATCTACTATTCACAAATGTCAAAAACCGCTAGAGAAAGGACCTTCTCGCGGAATACTGATTTCAGTTAAAACTAAGTTGACATTTTTTTTCAGCAAAAAAGAATAACTAAGATATGAATTTGTGTAATCCACATTATTGTGGGATGTATTATTTGAAAATTATGACTTCAAATTCTAAAGGTTGTCAATTTTTACATGTGAATTTCTTGAAAATAGTATAATATTAGAGTCGACCTCATTCTATATAAAAAATATATGAGTAGAATCCAAGTATATTATTAACAATATGGAGTGCTCTATTTGAAATTTCATCGTATTTGATATGATCTGGTAAGTGACAAGATACCAGTCCTAGCCGGATGAGTATATTGTTCATAATATTAACGGGCTTAAATATAATAATTTACTAAAGGGACCTAAAAGCTGGAATTTAAATAGTTGTCACGAAATTTCAAACATCTAGCTATCAGTTCGACTTTTGTTGTTTATAAACTCATATTTTTTGGTAAATACCTCCTGATAACTGTTTTTACAGAAAAATTTATTGCAAAAATAAAAATTAATGCCTCTGATAAAAAAAATGGTAGAAAATATAGGAGTTTTTTTAAATTTTAAAGCAACATTTGATTTTTTTCCATTTAATCATAAATTAAAACGAATTCTCTGATCTAATACTACAGTGCATCATAATTTACGTTGACTTACTAGTACTTTAGACAATTTAGACCTATAATCGCTGAATGAAAAGAACGCATCTTTTAAACTAATTTTTTCCTTAGTACGTCAGGTACTTAAACTTACGAATAAGATCAAGCAAGTTGAATACAATGACGATCTATGTATTGGTTACAGCCCCAAAATCCTGAAATTGAGTCAATTATATGATTTACATGTCATTGTGTAAACTAATTATGGCAGTATTGTTTGAATGAAGATTATTGCAAGTATTATAAATCAACATATTTTAAAGATTTCCCCACATCAACCCTTTTAAAGTACCTAGAAGAATATAATTTATTAAAGACCACGAATAGAGTTTAGTAAGCAAGTGTCAAGATCTTCTAAGTTACTTTGCATATCTTTGAAATAACCCAATTGAACATTACAAAAAGGTTACAGCTGCCGCTCTTGATATGTTTAAAGTATACTATCATGTTTAGCATACTAGGCTGGGGACTTAACTTCATTGTTACGGTATGTTTGATAGGAACCCCCGCGATTCTATAGTGCCTCTTGTTCTCTTTCTTCTCTACAATAACAATATGCATCCTATAGTTTTGCTGGTGAACACAAAATAATTATGTAGACACATGCTGTTTCACGAATGTCGTTACCCAGCTTATTCAACGTTAACTAAGTTAATTTATCCTATTATGTCCTCTTGAATGCGCAGCAAAATATATTCACAGAAACTAAAAATATTAATTTACAGTATTTACACTAAAAAGCTTTACAGAGCAAAAATTATATGTAATAATTAAAAAAATGAACATTTCAAACTAATAACCGGTCAAGTGCAAATGAGAAAATTTTTGTTACGGATGTATAGAATGATCAGTGACTTTACAAAACACACCCCAAATGAGTTTTCAACAAATTTTTTTTCCGACCTTTACTGAAACCCGATGACGTTGAAATCTTTGTTGTTTTTATATACTTGATAAATTACACAGCCCCACAAAAAAAAAAGTGGGGTATACTTTTGATGCGATATATCAGGTCCGTAGTATTTTTGCCCGCTGATCACGAATCTGACGTCAGAATATCGCCATCACATCTCAATTTTTTTCTAACCTCAAAAAATAGGTAAAAATTAGTAAAAATTAAGAAAAATATACTCCTAAAAAATTGATTCAAGCTTTTTCATGAATCCAAAGATGTATTAATATATATTTGGACACGCTAAGCTAATATTCCTCGGTTGGATTGAGCCATACAGTTCTGTTTTCTTTCTAACCTCAATAAATCAGACAGATATAGTGCTTCTCGAATGCAAAAACGAATTCAAATTAAAATTCAACCGATCCTTACCAAATTTGGTACACGGGGATTTTTTGGGTTGCTGATCACGAATCTGAGGTTGGATTTGCAAAATTCAAGATGGCAGATGTTTTCGCGCCATTTTGAACGCCGAGAAAATTCATCGGTCGATTTTTATTCTTCTACCTGCATCCAGGGCACCTCCACGTGGTGACGGTGGTCAACGGTGTTACTCCACTAGCCGGCAGAGTCCCTGGATAACGGCTTAGATGCCGTCATGGCAGGTAGAAGAAAGAGAATTACGATGCAGGGACTCGGAAACCCAGTATCGGCGGTTGGTCAGGGTGGGAAAGCGGGCCCGCAGCCGCCGTCATCCAGCGACTCATGTAGAGTATAATGCTACAAGAAAACGGTCTCACGGTACAAGGACTTTTCATAAGTGCGATAAAAACAGTGATTCATTTTGTTATATTTGCTGTCAAAACGTATTGAGTAAAATGGGGTCACCGATAACGGATAAGATTAAAACCTTATATAAGGATTGTTTTAACATTGAAATATAGCACCAGGATACAGATTGGGTTCCTCACATCATTTGCAGTTCTTGCAAAATAATATTGTACATCAATAAGAAAGCGATTAAATATTCCAGACCAGCAATATGGAATAGACCATACAGTGAAAATTATTGCTACTTTTGTATGAATGTTGTATCTAGGCATAACCGAAAAAATAAAAGCACTATTACTTATAACGATGTTTCGACAGTAACAAGACCAACTAAACTAATTCCGCCTCCTGAACCACTTGATGCTGATGTTATGGAAACAAATGATTTCACCTTATCAGTTCTTGCCGAAAACATTGAGACTGTCGAAAAAGATTCAAACATTGTTACTAATGAATGTTCTAGTGACAACCTATCATATACTAGTGACACAGATAAAGAATTTCTACCATACAACCGTAAACCAGAACCAATACTCGTATCACAGTCAGAACTTAGTGATCTAGTCAGAGATTTAGGCTTACCCAAAGATGGTTCAGAGCATCTTGCTTCCTTTTTAAAGAAAAGACATTTACTTAAGCCAGAAGCTACGATTTCTTATTATAGAAACAGAGATGAAGAATTTCGAAAATATTTCACAATGGACGAGGAATTGTCACTTTCATATTGTACCGATGTAAAAGGTCTAATGGATGAATTTCAAAATAACTCATACGATCCTGAAGAATGGAGACTGTTCATTGATTCTTCTAAACGGAACATTAAGGCAGTTTTGCTGCATAATACCAACGTTTACGCTCCCATTCCGATTGCTCATTCCACAGTTATGGAAGAGCAATATGAAAAAAATGAAGCAGCTTTTGATAAAAATAAAATATGCTGATCATAACTGGAAAATTTGTGGAGATCTGAAAATTGTAACAATATTGCTTGGCCAACAGTCAGGGTTTACACTTTATCCCTGTTATAAATGTCTGTGGAATAGCAGAGACAGGGAACGTCATTATAAGAAAAAAATTTGGCCAACAAGAGAATCGTTCACTCCTGGTGAAAATAATGTATTGTTTCCACCATTGGTAGATCCAGGAAAAGTTGGACTTATGAAGCAATTCACGAGAGCATTAGATACAAACGGCCCATGTTTCAAATATTTGCATAAAAAATTTCCGAAATTTTCTGAAGCTAAAATTAAGGCAGGCGTATTTGACGGGCCACAAATAAGAAAATTGTTTCAAGATTCATTATTTGTTACTAAAATGAATAAAGTTGAAAAAGCTGCTTGGCTTTTAAAGAAGTCGCAACAAACTTTTTGGGAAATAATAAAAGTCCTAAGTACAAAGAAATAGTCGAGAAAATGGTAAAAAATTTTCAAACATTAGGTTGCTTAATGAATCTAAAATTACATTTCCTGGACTCCCACATCGATGATTTCCAAGATAATCTTGGTGACTACAGTGAGGAGCAAGGGGAACGTTTTCACCAAGATCTGAAAATCATAGAAAATCGGTATCAAGGACGATGGATGACCATATGCTAGCGGACTATCGCTGGTCGCTAAAAAGAGAAACAAGTCCTCAAAAGCGTTTGGGCAGAAAGCCTTTGAATAGGTCATTCGCGGAAAAAAGAACAAGATACAGCCAAAAAAAGGAAAGTTAGGCGCGGGTCTAACCTTCGCAATTCTAGGGCTTAAGGGTCTACTATTTGAGAGTATATGGTTTAAAAGTCCTGGTTTTGAGTTTATTGGGTCTCATTTTTAAAGTTACAGGGTTATTGAGGTCTATTTTTTGAGGTTACAGGGTGTGGGAGTCTAAGGTTTCAGGGTTTAGGGTTTAAGAGTATCAGGTTTGAGGATTCCCCAACTGTATACCAAATTTGGTAGGAATCGGTTGGTTTTCAAAAATTTTGTCCGCCATCTTGGACCCGCCATTTTGAATTTTGCAAATCCGACCTCAGATTCATGATCAGCAACCCAAAAAACCCCCGTGTACCAAATTTGGTAAGAATCGGTTGAATTTTAATTTGAATTCGTTTTTGCATTTGAGAAGCACTATATCTGTCTGATTTATTGAGGTTAGAAAGAAAACAGAACTGTATGGCTTAATCCAACCGATGAATATTAGCTTAGCGTGTCCGAATACATATTAATACATCTTTGGATTCATGAAAAAGCTTGAATCAATTTTTTAGGAGTATATTTTTCTTAATTTTTACTAATTTTGACCTATTTTTTGAGGTTAGAAAAAAATTGAGATGTGATGGCGATATTCTGACGTCAGATTCGTGATCAGCGGGCAAAAATACTACGGATCTGATATATCGCATCAAAAGTATACCCCACTTTTTTTTTTTGTGGGGCTGTGTTATTAAAGGGGGTTATAATTTTCGTTCAATCTACACCCTGTGGAAAATATTCCAAAATTTTTTTTTTTCGAAATTTTTTGATCAATACTTTTCGAGATAAGCGATTATTCGCAATTTTTAAAAATAATATAAAGAAAAGTGTGCGCAAGTATTACATTATATATATTTTTGAACTCGTGTTTTCACAAGCTTTCATTTGACAATCCATTTGATGATCTTTTTTTTCACTTCCGATTTCACCCCCCCCCCCCAAAACTAGCCTCTAAAGTCAAAATTTAACATTCAGAACTACACGGCTCTAATGAGGCCATCAGAGCCGTGAAGCCAAATTTCAACTTTTATGTCAAATAGTTTTGGAGAATATCGGGTGTGACAGACGGGCAGACAGGCAGACAGACAGACAGACAGACAGACGGACAGACAGACAGACAGATTAGACGGACAGACACCGAAAGGATCTTATAAGTGTTCGTACGTACGGAACACTAAAAATGTAATCCAAATACTTATCTTTAGACATGTTAACTTCGCACTATAAAACATTTTATTAACTAACAAACTTTACTGACTCGCTAGTTGGCGAAGAGCCCTCCTAGCAATACTAATTATTTGTTGTACAAGGCATTTTTTTATATCACCTAATGTAGCGATAATGTTAAAGTTATATCAAAACACAATTCAGTGATTTTTTCATAATATTATTACGAGAGAATTGAAAATAAAAAGCTTACAAATTCTAAAGTTTTTTCGTTGAATAAGGAACTTCATTAATGAATGTAAATCTCTAGAATCAACATAGTTATAAAGTATCTTATGAAGCTTGAGATTCTTTTGAAATTAAGAAATATAGATAAAATAAGTCGTTATTAAAGCTCCTTTGGCATTTAATTTAAAGAACAAAAATTAACATTACCATGGTACCATTATTCAAAAAAAAATCTTAGAAAGACGAGTAGGAATAGAAAAGAGATTAAATGAATTAATATTAGTAAAAAGTGTACATCTTTATGGCAGATGATACAAAAGCTTCAGTACAAAGCAACCAAATATATCTGTATGAGGTTTAACTTATTACTCCTCGTACACGAACTCATTAATATGGAGAAACTTTATATCACTGAAATAAACTACCTAAAACTGCTTCTCGCCGAAAAACCTATCTGTAGTGATTCAAAGTCATAATTTCAAAAACGTGCTTCCCTTGTAGCGATTCAGCGATTTCAATGAGGCACGTGTGTTTTACTCCAAAAAATCTTCCAGAATATTTTGAAAATACGTTATGCTATCCCAAAATTGTTTTTTCTAATATTCTATATATTTCATTATATTTCCACTAAGTCACCAATTTTAATACAATCTTTATAATAGATTTTAAAAATGATACTTTGTAATTCCTTTTTACACGACTCTTGATATATATTTTCTTTTGTAGCCTCTAAAAAATCAACTTGAAAAATAATAAAACATGAATTATTTGCAGACATTTCCATTTAACTCCGATTTCAAAAGAAAAGTTTGCTGTTAAATTGCAAGTTTTCGAATGCTTTCAGGTAATTGAATAAATTTAAATAAGTAATGCAACAATATCAGTAGGACAAAGGTGCAAGTGAATTCATTTCTTGATGTTTATAAAGGACTGAAAAGTTTGCTGGTAGGCAAAATAAATATTTGATTACGAAGTTCTAGATCGTTATCGTTCTAAACTGTCAAAATAAACACTGTCATTATAAGGTCCCATTAAGGACTATGTGAAAATCAAAATGCAATATTTTTGTTCTAGAATTTTCATTCACAAATTAAGTGTATCTAATATTTTTTAAAAATTATAACACACAAAATCAATTGTTGCAGGCATAGCCAGGAGCGCTTCTCAAAAGTTGGGAATACTATTTCGAACCAGAAAGCTTTACACTCCATAACAACTGTTAATTCTTTAAAAGCTTAAATTCGACCAACTATGGAATACTGCTCCCATGTTTGGGGCTCCGCTCCTAAACATACATTGCATTTGTTGGATTTTGTTCAGAGAAGAGCTGTTCGTCTGATTGGAGACCCTGAACTGACCGGCGGCCTTGATTCGCGGGAACATCGAAGAACGGTTGACGACTTGAGTCTGTTCTACAAGTATTTTCATGGAAAGTGTTCGAAGGATGTAGCCCGCTTAATTCCTCCCAAAGCGGTGCATGTTAGAAATACATGTCGCGCTGGTGCTTCACATCCGTATGAGGTTCAGCTTGTTACTCCACGTACAACGCTTTTCAAGCAGTCTTTTATATGGAGAGCATCATCCCTTTGGAATAATTTGCCCAGCGCTGTGTTTCCCACCGAGTACAATTTACACCGATTCAAGAACAACGTGAAACGCTATTTCCGCACGCGTGCCGCTCCTGGAGCGCTTTAGGGACTTCCCTGCAGCACGTGTGCTAGACCCATAAAAAAAATTGATTTTTACGAAACTTACAGATTTTCACTACATTAAATTGTATGAAATACTTTGTTTCTATAAAACTCTAGCATGAAAACAGAATAAATACTTTCTAAAATTAAATTATAAAACACTCAATATAAAAAAATATGACGGACGAGGTAAATATATAACTATAAATTGTTAAAATAATAAATATTTTGAACATATTAAAATATATTTCTGAAATGCTGTTTAGTATTTTATTTATAAATCAGAAAATGTCTTAGGTTTATAGACGTCCAGGTGAAAAGGAGTTAAAATAAACACAGATTTTATTCTTTAAAGTAGATAATTTTGTACGGAAGTTAGTCGAAATGCAACATTTCGGAACAACCAGTTCAAGGAACAGACAAGAACAATAATTTTGGACAATTTTTTCGGGTATTGTGTACCTAAATGACACAGTTCTGAAACATGTTACGAGAACTGTGTTAAATTTTTAGGAAGTAGCTGACTAAAAAATGTTTTTTTTTATCTCAAACAATTATATATATATATATATATATATATATATATATATATATATATATGTAATAAATAAATGTAGATTTATCGACCGTACTTTGATAGCAAAAAGGTTTTTTTTTTGTTTTTTTTTTTATTTATCGGGTTTGCGGTCTATGACAACTAACACTCGATTGCTGTTAAACTCTCTATATTTCGTTGTACTTCATAAGTTCATCGGGAGAAACTATAATTTTTAGAAAAAACAGTGTGTCAAGAAATTTATTTGTAAATAAATAGTTATTAAAAACTTACCAACTAAGAGATGGTCACAACATTTATAAAAATAAAAGAACATCGACTACATTAGACACATAATAGAAACAAGAAAATACTTATGCACAGTGACAAATAACAGTTAACAATGAATTAATCTAGGCTATAAATCCGAAATCGGACCAAAAACGAAAAAACTATCATCAAATACAGTGGTTTAGTTATGCGTAAGGTGGTTCAGTTATTGACTTGTAAAATTTATAAGTTTAAAATATTACAATACATTATACTTAATTTACTGGTATCTGCCCTATAATTAACATAATCCTTATATTTGTTTATGTGACACATTTCAAGAAACAGTCATGTGTTGATATCGTTGGACGTGGTCTCCTTATTTACCAACATTCTTGTTGATCTGGTTTTAAAAATCCTGGAAGACAGGTGGTTGTTGATTGAAGCGCACACTACGTTGTCAAGTATCAATTTCATGAGACTCATAAGATTTATTTTTGAACACACATATTTCGGGTTCAACAATGGATTTTATAAACAAATATTTGGAACCCCAGTGGGATCTCCCATAAGTCCCGTGTTGGCCAATAGAGTTTCAGATGATTTGCTTGAAGTTGTATAGGCACAACTTCAGTTTGATGTACCCTTCATTTATAAATACGTGGACGATATCACTTGTTCGGTACCTGCGAACTGTACTAAAAAAATGTTAGATACTTTTAACTCTTTTGCAATTTACCAATTTATCATCGAGCATGAGAATAATGGTAGCATCCCTTTTTTGGATACACAGGTCATTAGAACGGAGGATAATGTGTTAATTTTGGATTGGTATCAGAAACCTACAGCTTCCAACAGGTTTATTAATTATTTTTCAAAAAAAAAAAAAAAACAAAAAAAAAAAAGCTTTTTGCTATATATATATATATATATATATATATATATATATATATAATATGCATATATTATATACAGGGTGTTACGAAATTTACTGCATATATTGAAATGGGTGGCTCATGGGGCCGTACAGAGGCATATTCAATACTTTTTTATTTTCAAATTCGAAAATATTTGAAAAATTAAAAAAAGGGGCAAAACTGCATTTTACCAAATCCTTTATAAAAATTAACCCGCCCCTGAATGGACGTTACTATACGCGCAGTTCTGTGTTGCTCAACCGACGATTTCCTCCAATAATTAGGAATTTTCAAATTTTGAGTACAATTAAAGTAACAAATCAAAATAATAATAGATAATACACCGCACACGTAGTAAAAATAATATTTAAACATGATTTCTTATCTATTATATCAAAAGAATTTCCTTGATTACAGGCGAAAGCAAGCGTGTAATTGATTTTATCATTACTTGATGAAAATCCATCTTATTCAATTCTGATAGTGGAAAAAAAAAAAAACATGTCATATACTAATCACCAATATAATAATAAACGAAGATTTTTGCATGTGAAAATCTGAAAAAACAAATCATCCATTATCAGAATTGAAAGCAAGTTTGTTGATTCTTGAAGTCATTGAACCTTAACAAGTAGCTCTGACCTTTAAATGAAGGTAGCTATTCTATTTTGATGTATCTTAAATGGGCATTTGCTTTCCATGTAAAATATTCTAGGTTGTGCGTGAAATAATTACTTAATTAACTAAATACCACTTTATATTGCAATTTTTACACGTTCATAGTTTTTTTATTTATAATTTTACATAATAAAACTTCATGTTATTTTGAAATTGACATTTGATGACCAACTATTTTTTGTGGATTCTGCTTTATAGGCATTTTTAGAATTTCTATTTGATAATGGTTATGATTTAAATTGCAAACAATAAATATTTATAAAAATAGTAAAAAAAAAATTAAGAAACGAATAGCTCAAATGAAAAATTTGGAAAAGGTTATTTGAAGTTCGTTATTCGCATCGCTGTTATGGTAGGATCTGTTTAAGAATTAAACTAGGGAAATATTGGATTTAAAAAATACAAGTAGGTGGGAGTTGAGAAAACTAATGATAAAACGGAGGATGGTTTCACGTACCTATTCTCTCTCCACATAGTTGCATTTTCTGCAAAAGCACTAGTTGTTATACATGAAGTGTATTACACCATTTAAAATAAAATTTGAAGTCTATTGCTATTACAACAAGAACATTTTGATGTCTACTGCAGCTAAGCTAGGCGATACCTATCTAAAATTTAACCAATTACCAAGAAAACTATGGATCTAAACTTGGTTTATCTCAGTGCGCTACGTAGTGCTTACTGTAGGTAATGTCTTATTACCAAAATAAAATATATAAATGTCATTAACATTACAAAAAAAATGGAAAGGCTTCGAACCACCAGAGAGCCACTGAGGCAAGCATCTCACGTAGTTATACTACTTACACCTAAACCAAAAGCAACTGGTCGATCCATACGCGATCAATCTATAATCATTGTGGACGCACTCTAAGCTTGTTTACCACGTGAAAGACTTTTGACGTTTTTGCCCATCAGCTAAAATATAGTTTGTTTATGTTAGAAATTCCCAAAAATTAAACGTTTAACATCTGTTAAACAACTGAAAATATACGAAAGACGTTAGAGGACCTGCAAGCATTGGTTGACGATGTGAATAGAGTATAGAAATGGGTCTAACGATAAACACAAAAAAAACAAAATTTGTGGTCATTTCTAAACATCAAACCAACAATTGCCCATTACTCCTCGAAGGAAAACAAATGGAACGTGTAAAAAAGTACAAGTATTTAGGCACCTATGTCACAACCAACATTGACCAAGACACTGAAATTAAAACCAGAATAGAGGTTGCAAGAAAATCATATTTAAAATTCCAGAAAATTTTCTACAACAGAAACCTATCCCTCACTCTAAAATTAAGTTTTCTGGAATGCTACGTGTGGTCTCAACTGTTGTATGGAGTTAAGACATGGACGTTGAAGCAATACACTACTAAGAAGCTAGAAGCATTTGAAAATCCCATAAACAGTTAGGATCACTAACGAGGAACTTCTACGAAGGATAGGCCAAGGCAGAAAAACTCTTGACAATCATAACAGTCCGAAAAACATCTTACTTGGGTCATGTACTCAGAAACGACAAACATTCATTATTTCAAACTATCAGGCAGAAAAGAGTTGATGGTAGAAAAGGTATCAGAATGAATGTAGGGGAGTTGTTTCATGTTGTGAGGAACAGAGAAACCTTTAGAGAAGTGGTCACCAACTTCCATTAGGAGAAGGCATGGGGAGAAGAAGAAGATATCTTCT
Source organism: Pachyrhynchus sulphureomaculatus (assembly GCA_019049505.1). NCBI lineage: Eukaryota > Metazoa > Arthropoda > Insecta > Coleoptera > Curculionidae > Pachyrhynchus > Pachyrhynchus sulphureomaculatus. Next base: position 30,575,695 of record CM032451.1, read on the forward strand.
TAAACAAAGCATAAAGAAATTAAAGTTTATTGTATCACATGTGTTCAAATTTTTTCATTTTAAGTTATGGTTCAATAAAGTTCGATTTTTGACAGTGTTCCTACGAAAGTTGTGTAATTAATTTGTTGGTGTTACGAAGGAATTATTTTAAAAGGTAAAAAATTGTATATATATTTATTTATTAAATATGTTTTTTTAAATTTCTTGAATAGCTGAAAGTTATGTTATAAGAAATTCTGGTGCGTTAGATTCTCCTGTTGGTTATTTTAGACAGATTATAGTTTTGTTATAGTAGTTATTCTTACAATAAGAAACCATTCCGGGATAAATGGGTTAAAATTTTTAGTAAGTGATCATCTTTGGATAAAAATTTTTATATTTTTTTTTTATGAAATTTATTGGAAAAGGTCTAGCTAAATCTGACAAGACTATAGAAGGAGATGTATGGTTCCCTAGTGCGTAAAAAAAAATATTTATGTCACATTCATCATATCTTTAGGTTCCATTTTTTCCTTTATTGTTCAGATACGGTATTTAAGGCGAATTTTCTGCAATCAGTCTTCCTACAAGGAGCCACCAGTTCCAATATATGCAGTGAATTCCATAACACCCTGTATATATATATATATATATATATATATAATATATATATATATATATATATATATATATATATATATATATATATGTATATATATATGTATATATGTATATATATATATATATATATATATATATATATATATATATATATATATATATATATATATATATACATACAGTACGACCTCGATAATCCGGACTAATTAAAACCGCGGTGATCCGAATTAGTAAATAATTCGAATTACTGAAGCAGGGCATTATTTATATTAAAAAACGAATCATTTAATACGAAAAAACTAAAAAATAGTACATACATAGAATAGTATTTAAAATAGAGGCATATCTTATCAAGTTTTATCTTATTTTGTAAAAAAATTTGTAATTTTCGTTTGCTTGACCCTTCTTTGGTTCATCATAAAAGCAATTTCTTTTAATCTTTGAAGTACAAGAACATCACTTAGAGGGATATCATTTTCTTCTGCCCATCTCATGCACACATTGAAACTTTTAACTGCCTCATCATTCTTCACAGTGTTCTTAACAGTCTGGTTTCTATTGGTATTTAACTCTGAACCTTCATTATCACTCTCGTGTTATTCATCTGTATCATCTATGTCTTCTAGTGGTAACAAATCTTCAACATTTTTAAGCCAATTACATATTTCCACGTTCGTGAGATTCTGCTCAGTGAGAACATTCAGCATATCTGAAACATCTGTTAAATATTTACGAATTAACCAAAAAAATACTAAAAGAAAAATTTCAGGCTTTACCCTTCATTTCTTCATTCGTGGAAAGAAAATTGTGCCGCAATTCACTCAGAGGAATCAGATCTTCAGCATCATATTCAGTGTCTGGGTTGGTATCTGCCACATAAGCCATAATTTTGTGCCAGCACTTTTTCAAGGCTTCATGGGAGACTTTTTCCTATGAATTGCATAGTAGATATAGAGCATCTTTTAGGTTAATGCTTTTTAATAACCTAACAAGGTTCTTTTCATTATTTGATAAAATATGGGCTAAAAGACTTTTTCGATAAAATAATTTTGTGAGTCCGATTGCATTCTAGTCCATAGGCTGCAAAAGTGCAGTACAATTTGGTGGAAGAAATAATATTGTAAACTGTCCATCCTCACTAGTCAGCTCTTATGTAGTGCCATGGCTCAAAGCGTTATCAACGATTAGCAGGGCTCTTTCAGGCAAGTTGAGACTTCTTAAATGACTTTTGACTTGACGAATAAAAGAATGATGAAACCAGTCTAAGAAAATTGCTGTAGTCATCCATGCATTGGCAGATGATTTGTACTCAACAGGTATGTGCACATTTTTAAAAGTCCTCGGATTTTTTGCCTTTCCTATCACTAACAACTTTAATTTTTGTGATCCATCAGCATTGCAACATGCTAGAAAGGTAACGCTTTCTTTGTTTATTTTTCGACCTGGTGCGGTCTTTTCCTGAGAACGAACCAGCATTTTTTCAGGCAACATTTTCCAATACAGAGCTGATTCATCTGCATTATATATGTCCAAGGTTTAATTCTTTTATCTTATCTGCGAATAAAGTTAGGAAAGGATCGACGGAACTTTCATCATTGAATAGTTTTTCGCCACAAACTTTTAAAGTACGCAGACCATGTCTGTTTCTGAAGTTCAATGTAAAACTGTTTTGCTTTGCCTGATAAAATTTCGTAGGAACTTGGGACGTGCCTTGATCGTTGCGTACAAAACCACGTATACAAACGAGTTTCCATTTCTGGATATTCGGATTTTCGTAAGGTTTTTCTGACGCCAGGACCGGAATCACATTTGGAAATAAATCTAAAAGTTACACGTCCATAGTGAGTGTCCAAAATTATCTTAAAAATAAATCATACATACCTTTTGATTTTCCCTTGCTTCTTTTTTATGTCCGAATTTGTGGATGTTTCTACTCCGTATTCATTTGCCAACACTTTTCCGCTTTCACCAAGAACTAGTCTTTCTAATATATCGGACTTTTGTTTTATTGTTAGTGTAATATGTTTTCTTTTAGAAGGCATTTTAATATATAGGTACATATATGTAAAAAAAAAAACGTTTACATACTTATATGAACTACATAAAGTAAAATAGAACGTAGGTATGTTGTAGTTGTGACAATAAACAAACAACTACAAAGTCCTTAATCTTTAGACGCGATACACGATGCGTTGTCGGCAAATCAAAGGCACCTACAGTTTGTGTGAATCCCAGATGTATTAGAGTGAAAGTTAGGGAAATCCCCTCACTATCGATTTCAGTTTTCCCATGTAGTTTAAATTAAGTAGATGTCTAAAAACGCAGGTCCGGATTACCTAGTACTATCAAATCCGGATTATAAAGCACACAATGCAATAGAAATGTTTGTCCGGTTTATTAAAGAATCCGGTTTAATGGAGTTCCGGATTATCGAGGTGGCACTGTATATATATATATATATATATATATATATATATATATATATATATATATATATATATATATGTATATATATATATATATATATATATATATGTATATATATGTATATATATATATATATATATATATATATATATATATATATATATATATATATATATATATGTATTATATATATATATATATACACATATATATATATATATATATATATATATATATATATATATATATATATATATGTATATATATATATATATATATATATATATATATATATATATATATATGTGTATATATATATATATATATATATATATATATATATATATATATATATATATATATATATATATATATATCTAAAAATATTCGTCAGGTCAAAATTGATATAATTTCAAAAATGATATATTAGATAGAAAGTATATTATATGTTAATACCTTCAAAGAACTTTAAAGCCTTTATTAAACCGATTTACTTTGTTACAGATTATTCCAAATTGTTATGAAATCAGCTACCTGCTAGGTACGTATATTTAACATTTAGAATTTATACCGAAACCCTACATGGCTTGCTTTAATGTTAATTTTACTAAACCTATCCTAACAAGAGATATTTAAATTGACTTTTATTTTAGTAAAACAAAGCTAACGTAATTTAGTAATTTACCCTTCTATAGAGTGTCTCACAAACATGTTCAAATTAATGTGGTTTATTGAAAAAGCAGCAGGGTGTAGGACAATATGGGGGCACAAAGCGTAACACGCGTTCTTGTTGCTATGGAGCATTTCACAGTAGCGAAGCGTACTTTTGCGTTCATTTTAATGAGGAAAAATCTTAAATTAAAGTGCCAAAGTCTGAACATTCTCTTATACATTGGTAAATAAAAAATTGATTCAAACAATTTTAATTCATTTAACATTGAGCCTTGAATTTAATTTTCAAACAGTGGTATTAATTTTGGTATTATTAGAATGCTGATTTTCTTCTCTTACCAAAAACATTTGGATTTTCAAAAAGTTTTACTGATTAAAACAGTTTTACACGATAGACCCGTTTTGGCTCGCTCAGCAATTCATTCCTATAAAAAAACATGCAACTACATTTTCCTATCATTCCTTTATCGGAACTTGAAGTCAACATCTCTGCTATACCTGCTCAATAATTACGTCATCGGAAAACGGATACCACCCCGGACGAAACGACACATGTCATTGCCTTATTGCAAGAAGGGTATAGACAACGTGTAGTCGCTGCGCAACTACATTTCAGCCAGTCAGCTGCCTCCAGAGTCCACAGACGTTACCAAGAGAGTGGCGTCTTTACACGAAGGTCAAGATCAGGAAAAAGAAGGTGTACCTCGGAGCGAAACGGCGACTTCATTGTCAACACAACTCTAAGAAATCGACACGTTCGGGGACGGGCTGTTAGTCATTGGTGAGTGAAGAAAACTTAGAGAAGCTGATCTATCTCCGAAGAGACCACCTAATGGACCCAAACTGACAGCAGCCCATCGATAAGCGCGACTCCGATTTGCCCGAGAACATGTCGACTGGACTTAGAGCAATGGATCTCCGAAGAGTCCCGAATGTGCCTGTATGGCAATGATGGAAGAAGACGAGTCTCTAGGAGGCCTGAGGAGCGCGATGCGTAGTGCTGAATTACTGAAACGGTCGCCTACGGAGGCGATTCTGCCATGGTATGGGGAGGCATCTCACTGGATGCGGAAACCAGTTTGGTTTTCGTAACTGATGAGACTCGTAGCGGTGTATTAACTGCTCACCGGTACATCGAGGAGATCCTGCAGAAACACGTCATTCCTTACCATGCTGCTGCATCGGTGCGGCAATGCCTGGGGCGGAAGTGGGAAAACCCACATTAGACTGGCCTGAGAGGAGTCTTGATCTCAATCCAATTGAGCATATGTGAGATGAGCTCAAAACAAGAGTGCGAGCCAGAAATACAACCCCTGCATCGCTGCGGGACTTAAAGGTTGCGATGGTGGAAGAGTGGAGAAGAATCCCACAGACAGTGGTGAAAAAGCTCACCCGCTCCATGAAAAACCATTTGGAAGCAGTAATACGGGCTAGGGGGGAGGTGGTAATACAAAATATTGATTTTGGTTTTTAAAATTAAACTGTTAAACTTAAAATTTGTTTAATTTTTCCTTCCTCTTACCCCTATTTTCAATCCTTGTTCTCCTTGTTTCTCATTTCAATCATTTTAATCAGGAAAAAGCATGAGGTATGCTACTGAATTTTGTATGATTAGAAAGAGAATAGAATGGGCTTTCAAATGATACTAAAATCCATAAATATATGAACACTTGAGGATGATAGTTGGCGCACATTAACTATTATTTCAGAGTGATACATAGCCGTGATTGATTATTTTGGCACAAGTGCTTATGTAGTTCTGATAGTTATAACCAGAGAATTTGGCTTCAGCACAATAAAACGACTTCACACGATTAAAATATATATTTGTCAGTCATTCGAGAAATTTTCGTGAATAAACTGGTTTCTAAAAGAGATGATATAGGTTACCCTTTACGCCCTTGATTTGACGCCGATGGATTAAACTATATTTGACTATAACAAACCTCACTCCCTGGTACAATTAAAAGAAAATCCAGTGATTAATAAATATATTGGTCTCTTGGAAAACTGCTGAGAATGGAACATATTTAGATAATTTTATTGTTAGTGAGGGTATTTTTCATTCATCAATTTGTTTTTTTAAAATAAATATTTTAAAATAAAAACTTTTTTATAGGACGCCCTATATGTATCAGGTATGAAAAAACTCAAAAATAATAAGTCTGCAGGGGTAGATGGCATTGTGGCCGAAATGATTAAAGTGGAAGGAGAGACCGAAATATGCAACAAGATCTGGACAATAGGTAAATGGCCAAATATATATATATATATATATATATATATATATATATATATATATATATATATATATATATATATATATATATATATATTACGGCCACGAGACGTCCATTTCTCTTTTATGTCATGTCATGCAAGCAAAATTAGGCTCCACATCATCCAAGAACGATTGAAACCAATTCTCTTGCCTCAGATTCTCCAAGATCAGAGAGGTTTTCACCGGTAAAGGCACAAGAGAACAGCTAATCAATGTGAAACCAATGATAGAAAAGTTCTACGACTATAATGTTCCTGCCGTGTGTTTCCTTGATTATCGAAAGGCCTTCGACACGGTACAGTGGGATCACCTATGGAGAATTCTTCAAGAAATGGGGACACCAGACGACTTAGCTTCTTAATCTAGAAATTATACAGCAACAACATCACTTATGTTAGAGTTGACAAAAATCTGTCTAAGCAGTTCTAAGTTGGAAAGGGGGTGATGCAGGGTTGTATCCTGTCTCCACTACACTTCAATATATATGGTGAATGGATTATTCGTAAAGCGACGGAAGACTGGAATAAAGTATCAGTAGGAGACAAAAAGTTCTCGAACTTAGTATAGGGTGATGATACTACAACAGTGGCTAGCTCCGAGGAAGGAATGGTTGCACGGCTGCATCGAATTGAAAAGGTTTGCGCAAATATCGTCCTTTCACTAAATCGAAAGAAATGTTCTCTTCTTATAGCAGATCGAGGTAAAATTTTGCTTCCTCTCAACAATATCAACGATATACCACTGAAGACAGATATTATATATTTAGGCGCCAGAATTTCCAACAAGGGGAGCTGCGAAGAAAAAATTCAAAGAAGGATAGCGATTGCCAAAACTGCAATGACAAGCCTAAGCATAGCATGGGAAGATCACAGAATAAATAAAATTACTAAAAAAAGTCCTGTCAATTCACTAATATTGCCTATAGCCACATACGGAGCCGAAATATGGACTGTTAATGCAGCATGCCGTAAAAGAATAGAGGCTTTAGAAATTACTTGCTACAGGCGCATGCTCCGAATTTCCTAGACAGCTTATGGGACAAACGTGTCTACTATGAGCGATCTTAACATCCAAAATAGTGACGGCTGTTACCATCGATTTAGAGAAAAATAACATCATTTTTTGGTCACATAATAAGGTGGGATGGCATGGAAAAGTTGCTTATTCAGGGGAAAGCCGACGGTAGAAGAAAAAGAGGTAGTTCTCCCAACAGACACATCAATCAGATCATGTCTACAATGCACTTGGAGTTGCCGGAGATGATGAGGAGTGTCTAAGATAGAGAAGCCTGGAGCGGTGTTGTAAATTCTGTGTATCAATGCAATAGACGTCACGACGCTTGGAGCCGAGCAACGATGCGAGAGGGAGATATGTTGTGTATATTTATAAGGTTTCTTTCATTCGGATTTGTTAAAACCGCTTTTTAGTGTTCCGTACGGAACACTTATAAGATCACTTCGGTGTCTGTCTGTCTGTCTGTCTGCCTGTCTGTCTGTCTGTCACACCCGATTTTCTCCGAAACCATTTGACATAGAAAGGTGAAATTTGGTAATAATATAGGAATTGATGGCCTCATCAGAGCCATGTAGTTTTGAGAATTAAATTTTGACTTAAGGGGTTAGTTTTGGGGGGTGAAGTCGGAAGTGAAAAAAAAAAGTTTTTTTACTAGGTCATCGAGTGTGGTGTCAAATGAAAGCTTGTGAAAACACGAGTAAAAAATATATATATAATATTATACTTGCGGGCACTTTTCTTTGTATTATTTTTAAAAATTCGCGAAAAATCGCTGTCCCGGGCCTTATCTCGCAAAGTACTTATCAAAAAATTTCGAAAAAATTCTGGAATATTCTCCACGGGGTGTAGATCGCACGAAAATTATCACGAGTGCATTACCTTTAATAATTTATATGGTATATAAAAAAACAAAAATTTCAAGGTCATCAGATTTCAGTAAAGATTGGAAACAAACTTTGTTGAAAACTCATTTGGGGTGTGTTTTGTGAAGTCACTGGTCATTTTATACCACCCTAACAAAAATTTTTATTTTAAAAACAATCAACGTACGGAACACTAATTGTGCAAGTTCAACTTGCACTTGACCGGTTTTTATTTGTATTATTGAGGTATTTATAATTAAGTTGGTACAGCGACGTTTTGCAGAAGGGCTAAGCATTCTTCAGCAAGTTCTTCTATATAACCATATTTCGACCTTGACGCGTTTGCCTAGTAGTAAAAAACTACAGATAAAAAGCTTTCTATCTGATACGGGAAATATTTTTAGTTTAAAATTGTTAGAAAGTGATAATTTTTCTTGATGTGCACATCCATTTTATTGTTAAAGTTCACTTATATCTATTGTACAAGCTTGGCTGACAGACAGTTTTAATTTTACGCCGGGCTCTTTTGTTTAACCTAGATTTAGTGCAACTTTATGATCCAAACGCTTCGCTTATTCCTATTTTATTCTTCTCTTTTCAATTAAGCCTGGAACTTAGAGATAATTAATTCGAAAAATGCTATAAATCCAGCTTGTCAAACTAAAAATATATATATTTTTTGATATTTAATATGTATTGATGTACTGAAGTAAATTGTAGGATTTTATTGAACTCTCCCTAATACAAATAACTACTATTTTTGCGAAGATACAAGTTCTGACAAAAAGTAATAAAACCAGTACAGGATATTGATAGTCTGAATTACTGGAAAACTGGAAATATCTTGGAAATGGTTGCTCTTGGTAAAAAAAACTTGCATGCCAAAACAGGTTTGTTTTATGCATATAAAAAATATTTTTATTTAAGTAACAGTATAATAATTTGCACATCTGGCTGATGTAAGCAAGTGAAAGGGTATCTCGTGAGTCGCTAACAGTTGCCGCTTGGTAGCACTTCGTAGAGTTCGACCCGAGGTATAAAAAATCAACGTACATAATAAAATTTGACAATGTCCATTTGTCAGCAATCTGTGAGTGTACTTTCGTCCATCAATCCATCTCGGGACACGTTTTGCCGTCTTACGGTTCTTCAGACGAGCTACAATCGACGGAGAAAAAAGAACAACACCTAAAGTACTTATCGCACCACTCGCGCAAAGGCTATGTAAAATACAAATAACTTGCATCTCTTGCTAATGTAAGCTTAACTTGGAAGGTGTACCTAATTTTGTCCAATATTGGTGGTTTACATTGATTTTTATATATTTGAGGCATTACTGCCAAAAGTAGCTTCATCAGACAACATTATTTTGGATAAAAAATTGTATCGGCCTCAATTGCTCCATTTATGGTGGTACAAAAGTTTACTCGTCGTTCAAAACCACAGTCCTGAAGTTCTTGGTGTAGTTCCATATGAAAGGGATGATACTTGTATTTTCTCGTGCTGCGATTACCCGTAGATTGGGATGTGTCAGATCAGTCAGCTAGTTGATGGCTGCTGATCTGGGGATTATCTTCAACATGAAGTGAAATCTCCATTTTTTTTTCCTCGTTAGTAGCATTCTGGTTTACTACTTTCCGTTTCGTATACTCAACGCTACTACTACCCTCAAACCGTTCCATTAAGCACTGAAAAGATTTTCTAGATAGTATACGTCTATTAGGGTACTTCGCTCCGTAAATCCTTACTGCCAAAAGACAATTTCTTTTCGCCTCGCCCGGTATATAAACCATATCAATTAATTCATTTTTAGGAAAATCTGTAACTATTACCTTTATACGTCACTTACTACAACAAATTAAACTATTTTTACTTGCTTAATAGACATATCAAAATTTGACAATGCCTACATTTTTGTTTTTTGTCTTGGCCACTATAGCGTAAGTGTACTAAAAACAAGGGTAAAAATTGAAAAATTCAAAATAAATCGAAAACTATTAGAAACAAGTATATGACATACTTAATAAAAGTTGGAGGGTTTTATAAAATCTAATATAAAAAATAATAATATACAGGGTGTGCTATTTAAAAAATTTGAGATTTTTCAGTTTAAAATAGTCGAAATGCATAAATTTATTTTGAACACCCTGTAGCATCTAACTCAAATTTCTTTGCATATATCTTTTTTTTCATCTCTATAGAACGCTCGTACCAATTATGAGTATTCCACCTTCAGGAACAATGGCGCCACTGGCAAATTTTTACAAAACTGAAAACTAGCATTTTTAAAAAAAAATTGAAATATTAGAAAAACTATTAGGTTTAGGTATACAACATTATTTGTTGTTTGTTATAAAATATTACGCAGAATTTAGAAATAAATTAGAAAATAGGATGTTCCCTGTACAGGACATTATAGACGTATTTTCGCTATTCAAAACTTGTCCAACACTATGACGTATTTTTTAACTTTGCGAGAGCAATAAAATATTAATTATTGTATTTACAATAGTATTTACACCATAATCGAATGTTATGAAACTAGGATGCAAAGTTGAAACGATTTCTTATAATCTGTGGCCAAGAATAGAGAAGACGGGGCCTTTCTGTTTATGGCTGCGGAAGGTACAATCAAACAACTTGATCCAGCTATAAACTTTAACGACGTCATCAAACAATAAGATAGGTATATTAGCCTCCTAGATTTAGAACCGTTTAGCCTTCAGAGTTATTACAAAACCAGGTGTCAAAAAGCTAACAAATTTTTCTATTATCGACAAGTCTTAAATCTGAGACTGAAGGATTGCTACTAGTTTGCCAGAATGGTGTAATTATTACTGTTGGATCTTAGTCAATTTGCTAAACTAGCGGATATTAAGTGTACAATATGCAGAAAAGGACCAAGTATTTATTTTCTTGGAGCTCAGTTCACGCGGTATCCTCATACATCCATCGTCCAATCTAGCGTTGGGTATTCTATATTTACTATCTTAATGATGATGATGTGATGTTAATGACGTATCTTCAGGAAGGGATCGAGTATGTTGTTAGAAAATGACAGGTACCACATTTACTGGAATTTCACCTTTTTGACTACAAGGTGTTCACTCGTTAACATACGACATATAGTACTTTTCAATAAAACAGCAAAAAATATTTTTGTTGATTTATTGAGCACCTTCAGAAACAAATATTGTAATCAAAGAGGAGGAATAGCGTTTTAACTACAAAAATTGATACTACGTTCTTGTTTATCCAATTTTTAAGAGGAATTAAGAACATATTCCTGTAGAACCTGAAAAAGACAATATTTTGCTGTATCAGATACGACTCAGCGGTAAAAGTAGTTCACCAAGCACTAGCCACAACATACAAACTCATAGAAAACACAGATCCCTACTACAAATACACACTAACATCCATACTTGAAAATTAAGATTATAAGTTCTACTGGGATATCAGTATCCATACAGATCTCCGCCAATAGACCCAATATTACTTTTCAGTGCAAAAAAAGGAAAGGTCACCTATCTAGTTGACATACCTCTCCCCAAAAACACAAACATCCAAACGAAATACACAGAAAAAATCTCCAAATACACAGACCTTGCAACAGAAATAAAAAGGCTACGGAAACAAGACAAAGTCATCATTGTCCCCCTTATTATATCAGCCACAGGCCTTACACCAATAACATTCACACCACACACACACCACAGAAACATTCAGAAGTCAGTGATTTTAAAAACATGTAACATTGTCAGGTCATTCCTTAATACACAATTTTAATAGTGTTTGTGCTGACTTGGCTTGGGCCCGCCAGCCAAACTTGGAACCACATTGACCAAATGTGAAAAAGAAAATCTTTTTTGTATAATCTTAAATATGGGAAATCTTCCCTTATAACTTTTGTTCTTTGCGGCAATTGTTGACCCCTATACTAAATAGTGTATTGGGTAATGACGATCAAAAAAACTTTAATAAAGGAGTTACAAAACAGAATTTACAAGGAAACTTCGACCCAACTGATCGTCCTTAGAACCATCTAAGGTTATACATTAAGGAATAATAGGGGAAGAAAGAAGAAAACTTTGTGTGTTGGTGAATGTTTTATTTTATTATCGGTCAGTCCTAAGGTTAAGGCTACCAATGCGAAATTTTTGGTCCCCACTATTAGCAGGTTTCTTCTTTGATAATCTGGAAAATTTCCGTAGTCAATGGTAAATTATAAACTGGTTTCGCTATATATTGTTGTAACAAGAAGCAATGGATAACTTCAACAGTAAGAACTTCTTAGACCCTAGTATAAAATTTACCCTAGAAATTGAAGTTAAGTGTCAACTATTTTTTTTAAAATTAAATATTCTAAATACAAACAATATTTTATCCTTTAAAATATTCAGCAAACCCATTCAGTCTGATTATATAATCTCATCTAATTCCAACCAACTCTTTCAACGTAAAATGATGTCCATTATCTGTTATGCTGATATACTACTTAATACTCCGTTATACAACAGTGACCACAATAATGACCACAAATTGCTGTAAACAATCGTCACAATTATATTACAATAGATCAAATTATTTGAAAAATAAAAAAAGAAACAATAATTAATAATTAGCCGTTTATGGGGCCCTATATTAAAAGCATAAATTTTATTCGCTATCATCAAATCAAAATTAGCAAGCACCTCGCCTAACCCTAAACCTCCGTTTTTGATTGACTAGTAGTGAGTTTCGATAATGTGGAGACGTGTGACGACTACGTTTGGTTGGTCAGAATTATTTCCGTTATTTGATAACCGATTCTCTCAAATATATAATCTGAGTCGTTAGGATGACACTTTTCTAAAGGCATAAAAGGCTTGAATGTTATTAAAATAAATTATTTACCAGACATAGAAATTTTTCTTTTATCTTCCCCTATAATCATCTCTACATTACAGGGGCTACCTTTTAGGTTTTTATAAAAACAATAAAAGAGAAAAAACAATTTCGTAGAAATTATTTTAATGTTTCTCAAAATATTCGCCTTTAAGATTTATACACTTTTGCATGCGTTCGAACCAATTCTCGAAACATTTTTTTCCATTCTGAAGTTAGTACCTCAAAAACATGGTTTTGGAAAGATTCAACAGCTTCTTAAGTGATAAACATCGCTGTACACGAATTTTTTTTTTGACATTCAGGAACAAAAAGAAGTCATTGGTATGATGAGGAGTGATGCGACGTTTTGGTTGTTTTTCCTGATTTCATCGACGATTTTTGGCAAACAACTTATTGTATATCATTCAGCATTAACTGTTCATCGATCCTCTAAAGCAATGGTTGCAATATGTCAAGTATAACCAAAGAAACAAACGATCATTTCCTTGGAAGTGCTTCGATATCCAACCGTTCATCTTGGAACACCCAAACAGCAGATTGTTGCTCAGTTTTCGGCCAGTATGAATATATCCAAGTTTCGTCTCTTACGTTACGATGTTGTATACAGATTTTGCATGTCATCGGTCGAATTTTTTGAGCATTTCCTTACACCAATTGACACGAGCCTGTGTTTGAGTGTCAGCCAAATTATGCGGAACCTATCGGAAACATATCTTTTTCACAGCTAAATGTTCATGCAAAATCGAATGTAGTGTAGTTTTCGATATGCCCAACGATGCCGATTCTCTTCAATCATGTGCGTACAGCATCGATGTTTTTTGGAACAACAACCGATTTTGGTCTAGCTTCACGGAAGCACGACCATGACGAAATTCTGTAAACCAATTGTAAACAGTCTTTTCTGATGGAGATTCATTGTTAAAAGTTGAACAAAGCGGATCGAGGCATTGTCGTTTAGTTAGAGCTTTACTAAAATCGTAAAAAATCATCCAACGAAAATCTTTACGTTAAATTTCAATTTGTTTACAAAATTGTTTTTTTTTTTTTTAAAACGCTCACTGTAAACAAACTACTCGGACAATTTCTGAGCTGCAACTGTTTTAAAAATGACAAAAATCAAATTTTACAACAATGGTAATGTCACATCTCAATAGCGCCATCTAGTGCGCGTTTATAAAAACTTAAAAGGCCCTCATAATACAAATTGGCGGTAAACTAATAGTATAGTACAGTCATGGCGACTAATAGTCGAATGGACAAGCGATGTTTTCTTCGGTAATCTCATTTAATCTTTGAGTACTATCAACCAGACTACAGTTTATGTAGGATTCGAACTGCATGATGTAAAAAAATTTTCAACAACTTTTGTTACATACAAGAGCTATAATTAAAAGAACTGAGCTGACACGTTTATTTCTTTTATTTTTTAAATTTACTTTTTCTACCTTAAAAATGAACAGAGTGATATTTTTATTTTCCGTAATACCGATATGAGTGTCGGTCAAAATATGGTAATATCGAGTTTCTGTAATATTCTATAATTTTATAGAAATTTTAGACATAGCGTTATATTTTAATCTCAGTTACATTCAAAGAGGATAATTTGTAACCAAATTTATTTTTTACTGTTGGGATATATTAGAAAAAAAAAAGACCTATTTCTTTTACGAAATTCTCTTTTATGTCGATCAAAAATAATAAATGAGATTTAGCTAAAAATGCGTTTTTGCGAAATCCAGGTAATAATTGTTCTCGGTATTTATAACCATGCATATCTGTTTTATTATGCTTTAAATATTGTAATTTGTAAAATGTACATCGCAGTTTGAGTATTATGTTTTCTGGTATATTGTGTATCATAAAATATACTATTAAGGTAATAGTAGTGAAATATGTTCATAGAATTAATTATTGAGTTTATTAATGTTAGAATTTATTAAGTGGAATTAAATTGATAAATAAATGTTACATAAAATATTTTTCTGCCAAACATAACAATAGTTAGGCTTGGGTTGTATCTAAACTCTAGATATTTTTTTTGTTACTGTCTACGTAAATACGTATTTCTGAGGCTAAAAGTTATTATTGAAAATATTCTTTAAAAAACTAATGGCTTATTTTGAAAATAATGTTACCAGTATCTCTCGTGAGTGTTAAGCAATGGGGAATATTATAAATGATATATTAAGTCCTCAAATTAAAGGTAGACGTAGTTTGTGAAACCCAGATAAAATTAAAATATTTTATTTCTTCAATGGAAAAGTTTTCAAAAAAAAAAAATAATAATAATTGCAGAAATAATACAAGAAAACTGTATTTAAGTCTCTGAGTTACAGAGCCAGGAATAAAATATTACTTAACGAGTTAACTTAAATTTTAAGGGTATTTGTATTTTCCTAATTTTAAACGTGAGTGCTCAAAGTGTTATTAAATCTACATGCGTTATAAAATGTTTTTACGAAAAATGTAGGAGGAGAGTATTAGGCGACAAAAATTCCCTATTCCTTATACTATATTTATCGACTGAACGATTTGCTTAAAAAAGGGGCTTATTTTTAAAATCATACAAACATCACACAAATGTAAAATTCCACTAATGCTAAAAGTTTAGAGTCAGAATTACAAGATTCACGATAATTCTGGTAATGCTTAAGGTACCATCCTTCCATTTTAAAATAGCATAAGAAAAATTGACATAATATAAAGTTAAGGGAAAATCATGACTAGAATAGTTACTTAAATACCTACTACTATATTTCAAAATGGCGAGAATAATCAAAATTCCAGTGAGTTCTCAAATAACGCTATTTTAAAACTTCTTTGAACCCTATTGGAGAAACTTTCAAAGTCTCGTTTATTTTTGTTCCAATTCAAATTATTTTCAGCCGATCAAATACACAATTTCAGCTGTATTTTTAAAATAATTGATATCATTTTTCTTCTTCTTCTTTATATTAGGCATTCCTGCCTGTTTTTCTTTAATGTATTTTCGCTACAGGTCATCGTTCCATCTTTTTCGTGGGTTTCCTATACTCCTTCGGCCCACCGGTGATTTATCTCGAGCTATTTTCAGTAATCGTCGTTCGGACATTCCATTTATGTGTTAGTTCCATTCTCCTCTTGTGTTTCTTATCCACGTTAATGTTCTCTACTTCACATATGGGCCTTATGTTGTCATTTGTTTCTCTATCCCAAAGTTTTCTTCATGCAATTCTTCTTAATGTTTTCATTTCACTTATTTGTAAGTATCTCTGAGTTTTGCGTGTTTCTGGTCATGTTTCTGCTGTGTAGGTCATAACTGGTCTAACTACAGATTACATATACAAGCATTTATTTTTCCAAATAGTGTCATTCAAGCATCCTGCTGTTCTATTGGCTTTTACTATTTGTTCTTTTATTTTCTTCTTCTATGTTGTTGTTATATGATATTTTAATTCCCAAATATTTAATTTTCATCTCCTGCTCTATAATCTGATTATCGATGTCCAGCTTGCACCTAATTGGTTCTTTGGAGATAACTACTGATTTGATGTTTTCTGCCGATATTTTCATATTAAATTTCTTTGCAGTTGTATTAAACTGATGTAATAATTTCTGCAAGTCATCGTCATTCTCAGCGATTAAGATAGCGTCAACAAAATATTTGTATCTGTTTATTGCAAATTTAATAGCCTTTTTTTGTTTTTACCTGTTTAATTATTTAATCTAATATAATGTTAAACAGTAGGAGACTCAGTGAGTCTCCTTGTCTAATACCAGTTGTTACCTCGATGGGTTCAGTTACCTCCGAATTTACTCTCGCTTCTATTTGATTTCTTTTGTAAATGTTCTTAATTAGTTTTATTATATCCAATGGAATATTCTTGTCATAAAGTGTGTGCACTACGTCTTGCAGCTGTACTCTATCAAATACTTTTACCAAATCTACAAAGTATAAGAACGCTGGTCTGTTATACTCAATTGATTTTTCAGTATTTTATCTAATTACAAATACTGTGTCGTTACAGGATCTTTCGTTCCTGAATCCTTGTTGTTCTTCGGAGAGCTGTATAAGTAGAGTTATATTATTGGTAACAATTTTCGTCGTCAGTTTTAAAGTTGTGCGCAAGAGGTTAGTTCCTCGATAATTATTCGGATAGATTTTTTTTCTCCTTTTTTAAAAAGTGGTATCATTATGCTTGTTCTCCATTCTTCTGGTATTCGTGATCCCTGTATTGCTTTGTTTATGAGCTTTGTCAATTCTTTAGTCAGTTTCACTCCTCCGTACTTCAACAGTTCATTTTGTGTTTCGTCCTTACCAGCTGATTTTCGATTGTTTAGTTTGTTTAGAGCTTCTTCCACCTGTTTATCATCTATTCCTGATGTTTTGTTGATTACTGTTTCTGGTGTTTCGGGTGCCAAATTTCCTGTTGTATTACATTGTATATAATTGCTTAATATAATTTATCCATGTATTTTTTTCGATGTATCTCACTTCTATTAATTCTTTCATTTCCTTTCGCTGTTCACGTATCATTCTCCAAGTCTCCTTTTGCATACCATAAAAGTCCATTTCTTTAGAGAATTTTTCCCAGTATTCCATTTTCTTTTTTCTCACTTATATTCTTCATATGTTTCACTGGTTTTTATTGATCTATATTTAAGATAGGCTTTTGTTTTTTCTTGGCATTTTAATTTCACTTCCTCGCAGAACCAAGGGGTATTATTCATTCTTCTTGATGTTCTGTTTATTTTACGTTCCCCGAGTGCTTCCTTTGCTACATTTATAATGTTACGAGTATCATTGATCTTTATCCAGCTGTTTTCTTCCTCTACCACTGGATTTTTATTTATTTCGTTCCCCGATCTTGTCTGGCTGAGATATTTGATTGATTCGTCTTGTAGGATTTCTACCTTTGTCTTTGTTTCGTAAACTGTTAGGCTTGTTTTTTGAAGTCTCTTTATTGTTATTCTGATTTTTCCCAATACAAGACTGTGATCACTTAACAAAAATAATCTTATGTTTAATATTAGTGTATA
>CM032451.1:30598460-30741305 GCA_019049505.1 Pachyrhynchus sulphureomaculatus
AAAAAAAAAATTGAGAGCTGTTTTGGTTTTTTGCGTAATTCTTATGTTTTTGGGTGTACTGAATCCGAAAATGACTTTCATTTTGTCATAGAACGTCACGTTTTCTGATAATGTAGGTATCTATGTTAAACAAGTTATCATCTTAAAATAAAAGATAAAAGACTAAAAAAATTTTTTTTAATTTAAAATTGCGTAACAAAACTTTTATTTTTATCTAAAATACATTCATTAGTAAGCACTAAACACATTTCTTTTTCCCAGTGAGACTCCTTTTGGTACATTTTCGCTTGTAGGAAGCATCTGGAAGGTCTCTCTGAAGCGTCCAACAGTAGTCTGCTGCCATCATTGAGACGCTCCATCTTCCCTGGTATCTTTTTTCCATCTCCTTAATATCTTGGTGAAATCGTTCACCTTGCTCTTCACACAGATCTCCTAAATTTTCTGGAAAGTAGTCGAGGTGGGAATTAATCAACCTAAAGCTTGAAATGCTTTTAACATTCTTTTGACGATTTGTTTGTAGTTAGGGTCTTTGTTATTGCCTAAAAATTTCTCTATGACCTCTTTAAAGGCAATCCACCCTTCTCTTTGAGGATCCGTCATGGTTGTGATGAATTGTGGATCAGCCATAAGCCGTCTAATTTCTGGTCCAACGAAAACACCTGCCTTCAACTTTGCCTCCGAGAGGCCTGGAAACTTTGATATTAAGTATTTGAAGCAATTTCCATCTCTTGGAAGTGACTTTACAAATTTCTTCATCAATCCCAGCTTTATGTGAAGCGGTGGTAGAAAAACTTTATGAGGAGGCACCAAAGTTTTATGCAGGACGTTCTTTTCGTCAACTTTAAACTCCCTCGGAGGGCAACACTTTTTGGTTCAGTGATTTGTTCGGTCTCTACTATCCCATAGACACAAAAAGCAAGGGAATTTGGTAAACCCAGATAGTTGTTCGAGCAACATGTCCAAGATTTTTAAATCACCGCACACTTGCCAACCGTGGTCTTTATATTTTAATTTGCAAAGAACCAATTCCAAGTTCTTGTAGGTTTCCTTGAGGTGTACGGAATGACCGACAGGAAAGGAAGCATAGAAACCGCCATTGTGAAGCAGAACTGCTTTAAGGCTTCTTTTTGAAGAATCTATGAAAATACGCCATTGTGCTGGGTCGTATGAGATCTTAAATGTATCCATCAAACCTTCAATACTGTACAATAGACCAACTCGTCCTCTTGGGCAAAGTAGGAAGTGAACTGCTTCTCATGATATCTAAACCAGGAGGAAGACACTCCCGGCAAAAGTAAGTTCCTGCTTTTGAGCCTTGATCCAAGCAACTCAGCAGCGTTTTTGGGAAGATTCAAGTCTCTTACCAAATCATTTAGCTCGCCCTGGGAAAACAATTTCGGACTGCTGTCATCTTCAAATTGAAAACTTGACTTGTCATCGGGTTCAGGTACAGCACCATCTTCGTCAGAACTTGGAATCTCTTCCAAGGTAGCAGGGGCCTTGGGCACTGGTATTTCGGTCCCATGAGGGATGGGACGAATAGCTGATTGCAGACTGGGGTATGAAATGGACTGCTTCCATTTTGAATTATACCCTTTCACATTACACGAACAAAAGTAACAATCATCACTGTGGTTCTTTTGCTCGCGCCATACCATAGGAATCGCATATCGGAAAGCTTTTTTCTCGCCCTTAAACCAATTTCGAAGGTCTTCAACATATCGTTTGCAGACTTTATGAGGTGCCCAAACTTTATCCTGATCTCCAAGTTTTAAGCCAAAATACGTGAAGTATACTTTTTTTTACAAAGTCCGTAATATTAAGTTGTTGCTTTAATACCATATATTCGCCACAAATATAACAGAAACTGTCAGACGAATTCACACACTTCCGCACAGATGACATTGCACTATATTGAACCAAGATCTATAAAACAATGACGAGTTAACACGTAATTGTGCCGTGCCACTTTCTACACTATCGGAGCGCGCACGTTCTGGTTACAACGTTTATGTTTGTTAATTTAGCTCACACAGGGCGTTCTTTATTTAGAAAGTAATGATAGTTATGGCCTGTATACATTTAAAAACAGTAATCAAAATAAAATTGTACCTATTTATTTATGACTTCAAGTTAGCCCAAAAAAAAAAAACCCTTTTTTATAATAAAATTTTGCATTTTGCAAAATAACCTGACGTTCTGGAATTTTTTGAGTATTTTTTTAGTTTTCAGAATACCTAAATACATAGAAATCAGTTGAAAACATCCAGACAGCATTTTTGTTGCAGACCTGTGTTATTTTTATAATGATACAAACACATTTTGAAAATGTAAAGTTCCTCTCATGCTAAAATTTTATAGTAAGTAATACAAGATTCTCGATAATTCATGGAATAATTCTTATTGCACAATTTTGTAATAAAAATAATGGTAATTCTTAAGATACCCTCATTCCTGTTTAAAATAGCATAAGAAAAATTGACATAATATAAAATTAAGGGAAAATCATGACTAGAATATTTACTTAAATGCTTCGTCCTACGTTCCTTGTTGTATTATATGTTCAAAAGCTATTATATTTGAAACTGGCGGAAATAACAAAGGTTCCAGCGAAACCTTCAAATTTTCTTTTATTTTTGTTCAAATTCTAATTATTTTCAGCCTATCAAATAGACGATTTCAGCTGTATTTTAAAAAGAACTTTTAACATTTTTAGTGTTCCGTACGGAACACTTATAAGATCACTTCGGTGTCTGTCTGTCTGTCACACCCGATTTTCTCCGAAACTATTTGACATAGAAAGTTGAAATTTGGTACTAATATAGGAATTGATGGCCTCATTAGGGCCGTGTAGCTTTGAAAGTTAAATTTTACTTAAGGGGTTAGTTTTGAGGAGTGAACTCGGAAGTAAAAAAAAAAAATTACTAGGTCATCGAGTGTGGTGTCAAATGAAAGCTTGTGAAAACACGAGTAAAAAATATATATATAATGTAATATTTGCTCACACTTTTCTTCTCCACGGGGTATAGATTGAACGAAAGTTGTTACGAGTGCATTACCTTTAATAATTTATCTGGTATATAAAAAAACAAAAATTTCAAGGTCATCAGTTTTCAGTAAAGATTGGAAACAAACTTTCTTGAAAACTCATATGGAGTGTGTTTTGTGAAGTCACGTAAAAGATATAAACGCTGAAATGAAACTACAGAATCTACTAAACATTGTTCAGCGTGAACGTAATAAATCGATCACCACAGACTAACGACTTTCATATTGACGTCCAGCATTTAAAACAAATAGAACACCGTTTGGAATTACTTTAAGGACTGAAACACTTCAACGGGAAAGTAGTAAAAGCGACAAAGTAGATTTAAATCAGAATGATGTCCTATGATTTTTAATGATTTATAACAATAATTTCAGAAAATTTTTTGGGCTCGCCTGTTTTCTTGACTGATATTTAATCACTTTTCTAGAGATTTACTCTGTTGCCGTAAATCCGCCCTTCGGATTTTCCGCAATAAACTGGTGATTTAATCTTTAAGAATATTTGTATTTTTCTAATTTTAAATGTAAAATAAATTTACATGTATTATAAAATGTTTTTAGAAAAAATGCAGAACGAGACTATTAAGCGGTATAAATTCTCTATTTCGTATGTTATATTTATCGAAATGCAGAACGAGACTGTTAAGTGGCATAAATTATCTATTTCGTATGTTATATTTATCGATTCAACGATTTGCTTAGAAATGGCTTATTTTTATAATCATACAAACACATTTTGAAAATGTCAAGTTCCTCTAATGCTAAAATTTTACAGTAAGTAATACAAGATTGTCGATAATTCATAGAATAATTCTTATTGCACATTTTTGTAACAAAAATAATGGTAATTCTTAAGATACTATCATTCCTGTTTTAAATAACATAAGAAAAATTGACATAATATAAAATTAAGGGAAAATCATGACTAGAATAGTTACTTAAATGCTTCGTCCTTCGTTCCTCGTTGTATTATGTAATCAAAAGCTACTATATTTGAAATTGCCGAAAATAACAAGGGTTCCAGTAAATTCTCAAATAACATTATTTTAAAACTTTTTTGAACCCTATTGGCGAAACCTTCAAAGTTTCTTTTATTTTTGTTCAAATTCGAATTATTTTCAGCCGATCAAATAGACAATTTCAGGTGTATTTTAAAAATAATTAATATCATTTTTGATTATTAAAATGGTATTATCTTCTATATCGCACATTGCTTTATAGCGCTGTCCTATATTTAAAAATTTTGTCCATTTTAATATATTAAATAGAGCTTTTACTGGACAAAGATGTAATTTTTTGAATGTTACCGCGATTTTACGCTATTATAAGTACTTCGAGCTGTCTTCTCTTACTTGTTGATAATAGCTCGGCTAATCAACTGTGCTACGGTGAAACGCGTCCCAAAATTGTTTGACGAATAAGAGAACAGTTGGCCCCTGTTGGATTATGAACTTTAGTAATTTTTATTAATTGATACTAATTTTTATATACGTAGAGTGGAATTTTGACGATCGCGCTGCCTAGCGGTAACTATTGTCAGCTTAGCTAGACAATTATCTACCGATTTGTGGCCTTAAAAACCTCCTAAGGAAGGCAGATATGCTTTTAAATTTTAGACTTTTACCAGCTGCAGATACAATTTGGTGTATCTTACAAAAATATTTTAAGAAGTCAGCAAAATTGCCAGTAAGAACGATTCTAATGGAAGCTGATGTTTTATTTGAAAGATCTATCTTATTTAGCATTCAATATAACAAAACTATGTTGATATTATGAAATTTTTGATACGATATTACAACAGTGGTTACCACTACACTGAACACTTTATTTTTGCACTCAACATTCGTTTTGCTAACCTCGATAGCATCATCAAGAGCGTTGATATATATATATATATATATATATATATATATATATATATATATATATATATATATATACAGTAATACCCCGCTTTACGCGAGGGATACGTTCCGAAAAAAATCGCGTTAACTGAAATTCGCGTATATCGAGGTTTATGATTAAACATAGTCAAAATTTAATACAAAAAAATACAAATCATTTTAATCAATCACTTTAATTCTAAGAACACTTTATGCAATACATACTCTTATTTTTTACGGAAAAATACATCTATTGTCTTTTGGGTAACGTTTTGTTTACGTTCTTGTAAAATACGTTCATAACACCCAACACTGTTTTTAATTGTTTGACATACGGTCAAGACACGGTCATCATTATTGTCTATACTCTGCAATATGTCCAAACCTGAATAAATTTTTGAAAGTGCATTTTGTATTTCCCCTGAAGATAAAACTTTCTCTTCTACTTGTTCTTCCTCATCGTAGATAGGATTATTCTGTAACTCGATCAGATCTTCATTGCTAATAGGATCGTCGTGCGTTGCTACAAGTTCTACGAGATCTTCTACCGTGACATCTTCAAGTTCAGACCCCTCAATCATTGCAGCAATGTCTTCAAGCACTTGTCTCTGCATCTGGACAATTCTTCTAGGTGCTTCCACTACATCTGGCCAAAGATTACGCCACACCCCATTCATACAACTCATTTTAACTTCCTTCCAAGCCTCTTCTATGTTGTGAATAGACTTCATAATGTTGTATGACTTCCACCACTCTCGCATAGACTGTCTTCCTTCCCCGTCAGTTTCATGAATTAGTTGGCTAAAAGTGCGGCGATGGTAATAAGCTTTGAAGTTTGCTATTGCTCCCTGGTCCATAGGTTGTAATATTGACGTAGTGTTTGGTGGAAGGAACTTTACGTACACTTTTAAGTCTCTGGGCGTATCAAGTGAGGTTGGATGTCCTGGGGCATTGTCTAAGAGTAATATAACTTTAGGTTCAAGCCCATTTCTGTCACAGTATGATTTGACTGATGGGCAAAAAAAACTATTAGAATACCATTCTTGAAAAATTTCCCGTGTAACCCACGCCTTTCTGTTTGATCGCCACACAACTGGTAGACTTGTCTTGTCTGTGCCTCGCATTGCACGGGGTGTTTCTGA
The DNA here is from genome assembly GCA_019049505.1 of Pachyrhynchus sulphureomaculatus. NCBI lineage: Eukaryota > Metazoa > Arthropoda > Insecta > Coleoptera > Curculionidae > Pachyrhynchus > Pachyrhynchus sulphureomaculatus. The sequence goes on from CM032451.1 coordinate 30,604,534, forward strand.
ATGGTACACTAGTAAAGGTTTCAGTTTGAAATCACCAGTGGCATTACCACCCAGCAGAAGTGTTAGTCGATCTTTCGCAGCTTTGAAACCACTGGCTTGACGTTCTTCCTTAGAAATGAATGTTCGAGATGGCATTTTTTTCCAGTAAAGTGCGGTCTCATCAACATTGAAGATGAGACAAGCAGGAATTTTCTCTCGTCTAACGAAGTCTTGAAACTTGTCTGGAAACTCAGCTGCAGCTTGAATGTCCGCGCTGGCCGCCTCTCCTGTTATGTGGATATTGTGAAGATTAGAACGCTGCTTGAACCGATGGAACCAGCCTCTGCTGGCAGCAAAAGTCGGAGTGGCACTCCCTTCTCCTTCTTTTGTTTTCAGCATCTCATACAAAGATTTTGCTTTTGTGCATATGAGATCTTGACTTAGTGGTGTGTTCTTCTTATTCAAATCTTCGATCCAGACTGACAGTAATTTCTCCATTCTTTCTAAGATAGATGATCTCGAACGAGAAAGTTTTGTTGCACTTATAGGTGTTGAACCTTCGCTGGAGATTTTAATTTTTTCCCGATTTTTATAAATCGTTCTCACAGTCGATTCTGAGAGTCCAAAATCTCTCCCAACAATTGTTGCTTTGCCTCCATTTTCCATTCTTCTTAACACTTTCATCTTCAATTCCAAAGTGACGCTTTTACGCTCTTTTTTCTTTACAGGCGGCATTTTTAACGTAGGGTTAAATTATGTATGTATGTATCTCCAATAAATATTAAAACAAAACTGCCAGCCGACCGAACTAACATTACGGAACAAATGAACACACGAAACGAACGAGGAAATCCCCATAGAACAAAGTCGAAGGACAGGGAATTCCCAATTCTTCAAAGAGAATATTCAGAGAAAGCGGGGATCCCCCGCGACCATAGAGAAGTTAATGACTACATGAGCGCGAAATTTGAAATTCGCGTTATAGTGAAACCGCGCGTAACGGGGGTCGCGCTAAGCGGGGTATTACTGTATATATATATATATACATATATATATATATATATATATATATATATATATATATATATATATATATACGTATGTGTATATTTCCAGGAAAAACGGTTCCAATGGAAATTGATGTATTATTTGGGAGAGCTAAGTTATCTAGCATGCAATACAATACAACGTCATTAATATTATGAAATTTTTACACAATGCACTCGACATTCGTTTTGTTAACCGTGATGGCCCGATCAAGGACATTGATATATAAATATATATATATATATATATATATATATATATATATATATATATATATATATATATGTATACATATATATATATATATATATATATATATATATATATATATATATATATATATATATATATAGTTAGTAAAATGCGCGTTCAGTGTAATAAGAGTGTTTGGTGTTGTGGAGTTGTGTAATACAACGTGAAAAACCCCCATTCTAGTGATTCATTACACAAAATTTAAACTGAATATTATTCAAATTCAGAATAATGTCTTGTAAAAGATGTAAACGCTGACATGAAACTACAGAATCTACTAAACATTGTTCAACGTGAATGTAATAAATAGAATATTACTCACCACAGACTAACGACTTTCATATTGACGTCCATCATTTAAAACAAACAGAACACCGTTTGGAATTATTTTAACGACTGAAACACTTCAACTGGAAAGTAGTAAAAGCGACAAAGTAGATTTAAACGAGAATGATGTCCTCTAATTTTAAATGATTTATAACAATAATTTCAGAAAATTGTTCGAGGTCGCCAGTTTTCTTGATCGATATTTAATCACTTATCTAGAGATTTACTCTGTTGCTGTAAATGGGCCGTTAGGATTTTCCGCAGTAAACTGGTCTCAACATCGAGTACCCTGTCAATCAGGAATAGAAAGGTGCTAAAATCGCGAAGGATTCTTGCCAAAATGCGCTATGGTTCAGCCAATACCAAAAAAGTGCAAATAGACTTTGCCTAACAACTACCGACCACTTATATTTCTCTCAATATCAAGAGTGATTGAAAAAGTTATCAATTGGCATATTTTAAAATATCCGAAAGTATTTAATAATATTATCGATCATCGATATGGCTTTTGTAAGCAAGGATCAGCATGATATTCCCACTTATGTCACAAATATTTAAAATAATGCAACCGAACATTTCAGAGAATTTAGAGCAGTTATACATTATAAATCTTGACATGTCCATGTTGCACGTATAGCTTCTAAAAGGCGGAAAATATTATTTTGCACTAGCAAACTTTAACCTTCATAACAACTACTAATTCTGAACCGAGTTCAAATTTCAGTTACGATGCAAGGGTGCTCTCCTCTTTGGAGTTATGCTCTCATTCATAGGTTGATTAGATACGGAAAAAACACTAACAAGTTTGATTCCTTGGAACATCGAAAACTGCTTGAGCTTATTCTATCAGTTCAGTGTTCAACGGATATTGCTGACTTAATTTCTCCCAGGGTAGCACATTCTAGAATTATACGAAGTGATGTTACATCACATTCACATGAGGTTGAAGCTATCACTCTACATATCACCTTTATCAAAAATTTGTATATATGATGAACCAAGAGTGACCAACCACTGAATATTACTTGTAGCGATTCAAGACCAACGTAAGTCGATTTTTCCGCACACGCGTCGCTCTTGTAGCTCCTTTACAATTTGACAAAGAAATATTTTTGGCCAGATTTTTGAAATTATTAAAAAATGACATATTGTAAAAATTATGTTTTATTAAACACACTACAACTTGAAGGAAATTACAGTTATTATGGAACTACATTTTCGATTTTTAACGGTTAATAAAATGTTTGATAATTGCTAGTATAATTACAAAATAATAATTAATTTATTACAGAGCCAGGTATAAAATATGAGTTAAAGATTTAATTTAATTTTTAAGAATATTTGTATTTTCCTAATTCCAAAGTGTTATTGAATTTACATGCATTATAAAATGTTTTTCGGCAAAATGCAGAACGAGACTATTAAGCGGCATAAATTCCCTATTTTGTATGCTATATTTATCGACTGAATGATTTGTTTAGAAATGGGCTTATTAGTGTTCCGTACGGAACACTTATAAGATCACTTCGGTGTCTGTCTGTCTGTCTGTCTGTCTGTCTGTCTGTCTGTCTGTCTGTCTGTCTGTCTGTCTGTCTGTCTGTCTGTCTGTCTGTCTGTCTGTCTGTCTGTCACACCCGATTTTCTCCGAAACTATTTGACATAGAAAGGTGAAATTTGGTAATAATATAGGAATTGATGGCCTCATCAGAGCCATGTAGTTTTGAGAATTAAATTTTAACTTAAGGGGTTAGTTTTGGGGGTGAAGTCGGAAGTGAAAAAAAAATTTTTTTACTAGATCATCGAGTGTGGTGTCAAATGAAAGCTTGTGTAAACACGAGTAAAAAATGTGTATATAATATTATACTTGCGCGCACTTTTCTTTGTATTATTTTTAAAAATTCGCGAAAAATCGCTGTCCCGGGCCTTATCTCGAAAAGTACTTATCAAAAAATTTTCGAAAAAATTCTGGAATATTCTCCACGGGGTGTAGATTGAACGAAAATTATCACGAGTGCATTACCTTTAATAATGTATATGGTACATAAAAAAAATAAAAAATTTCAAGGTCATCAGATTTCAGTAAAGATTGGAAACAAACTTTGTTGAAAACTCATTTGGGGTGTGTTTTGTGAAGTCACTGATCATTTTATACCACCGTAACATAAATTTTGACTTAAGAGGTTCATTGTGAGGGGGTGAAATCGGAAGTGAAAAAAATTTTTTTTACTAGGTCATCGAGTGTGGTGTCAAATGAAAGCTTGTGAAAACACGAGTAAAATATATATATATATATATATATATATATATATATATATATATATATATATATATATATATATATACATATATATATATATATATATATATATATATATATATATATATATATATATGTATATATATATATATATATATATATATATATATATATATATATATATATATATAATGTAATACTTGCGCACACTTTTCTTCGTATTACTTTTAAAAAATCGCTGTCCCCTACCTTATCTCGAAAAGTACTGATCAAAAAATTTTGAAAAAATGCTGGAATATTCTCCACGGGGTATAGATTGAACGAAAATTATCACGAGTGCATTACCTTTAATAATTTATTTGGTATATAAAAAAAAAAAAAAAAAAAAAATTTCAAAGTCACCAGTTTTCAGTAAAGATTGGGAACAAACTTTGTTGAAAACTCATTTGGGGTGTGTTTTGTGAAGTCACTGATCATTTTATACCACCCTAACAAAAATTTTTATTTTAAAAACAATCAACGTACGGAACACTAATTGTGCAAGTTCAACTTGCACTTGACCGGTTTTTTTTATAATCATACGAACACATTTTGAAAATGTAAAGTTCCGCTAATGCTAAAATTTTACAGTAAGTAATACAAGATTCTCAATAATTTATAGAATAATTTTTATTACACATTTTTGTAATAAAAATACTGCTAATCCTTCGAGTTTAAAATAGCATTAGAAAAATTGACATAATATAAAGTTAAGGGAAAGTCATGATTAGAATAGTTACTTAAATGCCTCGCCTTGCCTTTCTCGTTGTAGTATATAATCAAAAGCTACTATATTTGAAAATGGCGAGAATAACAAAGGTTTCAGTAAGTTCTCAATTAACGTTATTTTAAAACTTTTATGAACCCTATTGGCGAAACCGTCAAAGTTTCTTTTATTTTTGTTCAAATTCGAATTATTTTCAGCTGATCAAATATACAATTTCAGCTGTATTTTTAGAAGAGTTAATATCATTTATATTTATTAAAATGGTATTGTCGTCTATATCGCACATTGCTTTATATTTAAACATTTAGTCCATTTGAATATATTAAAAATAGCTTATACTAGAGAGAGAGAGAGAGAGAGAGAGAGAGAGATATAATTTGTTGTATTACCGCTATTTTACGCTATTACTGCAATAAATACTGCGAGTTTTGTGGTCTTGTTTGTCGATTCTAGCTCGGCTAATAAACTGTGATACGGCGAAATGAGTCCCAAAATACTTTGACAAATAAGAGAACACTGGATCACTGCTGGATTATGCACTTTGTTAATTTTTATTAGTTGTTACTGATTTTTATATACGTAGGGTGGAACTTTGACGATCGCGCTGGCTGGCGGTAACTATTGTCAGCATAGGTAGATAATCATCTATCAATTCGTGGCCTTAAAAGCGATTGAGGGCACATATGCTTTTAAATTTTAGACTTTCACCAGCCAGAGATACAATTTGGTGTATCTTCACACAATATTTAAACAAGTCAAAATTTCCAGGTAGAAAGACTCCAATGGAAGCTGATGTATTATTCGGGAGAGCTAAGCTATCTAGCATGCAATACAACACAATTATGTTGATATTATGAAATTTTTGACATTCTATTACTATAAAACAGTTGTTACCACTACACCGAACACTTTATTTTGCACTCGACATTCGGTTTGCTAACCGTGGCAGCATGATCAATGCGAGGAGAGAGACAAAAAGTATGATGTGTGGTTGCTTGTATTAATTAACTGGAATTACAAAACTAATCAGTTTCTGTTAATCAATATTGCTGGGACGGAAAATATTTTATTCAGAAATGTGAAACTGTTTCGCATCGGGTTCGGGGAGAGATTGGATTAAAATTGATGTATTTTACATGTTTTAACAAAAGTAAAAAATCGAAAATCTAATTAATCAAAGGTGAATCTACGATAACGTTAAATTAAAACTCTCATATTACACGTTAAAAAAGAAAACAAGATAATTTAAACCCGAAATGGCGAATACTGATACTGAATTCTCAAAAGAAATGTGATTAATGATGCTGCTATTTCGATATTCATAAAATAATACCTATTAGAAAATAATTTATTATATATATATATATATATATATATATATATATATATATATATATATATATATATATATATATATCAATCGGTTTTATAACGTATTCCGTCTTCCGATGCCTAATTTCCACTCCTCCCGGTTTCTCCATCCCTCCTCCTCCAGATCTCTCTCTAGTACTTCCTTGTTGATTCCTGCTCTCCAGCTTTGGCGTGGTCTTCCCCGCTTTCTTTTTCCATGAGGGTTCTGATTTAAAATCTTTTAGGTAGTCGGTCTTGTGACATTCTCTGTACATGTCCGTACCATACCAACTGTTGGGTTCTGATTTCGTCCACTATATCGTGCTTTATTTCTAAAGCTCGTTTTATCGTGTCATTTGGTATGCGGTCTTTTCTGGATTTTCTGGCTGCTCGTCTCCAGAAATCCATTTCTGTAGCTTTTAGTATTTTTCTGTTCTTTCCTTCAATGGCCACACCTGGGAGCTGTAAGTTATTATACTTTTCACTATTGAGTTGTAAGTTCTCTTTTTATTTTCAATGGTTATGTTTTTGTCCCATAGTATACTATTAAGCATTGCAATCGCTTTTCTTCCTTGGATATTCCTCTCGAATATTGCTTCTTTCAGTGTTCCGTCCCTAGATATTCTCGTTCTCAAATACTTATAACTGGCACAGTGTTTGATGGTGTGTCCTGTGGCCAGTTTCAAGTCCTGCTGTTGTCCTCCGACGCACATGTACTCGGTCTTTTTAATATTGACTTCTAGGCCCCATTTTTCATATTCCTCCATAAGTTTTCGTGTCATGTATTCCATATCATCGATGTCCTGAGCGACTACTACCTGGTCGTCTGCGAATGACAGCGTGTAGAATGTAGTATCGTCATCCAGTGGTAATCCCATACTGCTGCATTTCCTTTTCCAGTTCTTCAGTGCACTCTCCAAATAGATTTTGAAAAGCGTTGTGGATATATAGCAGCCCTGTTTGAGATCCTTTGTGACCTGGAACCCTGTTGTTATACGATATTTGGTTTTCACACTACTTTTTGCGTCTTGGTATAAGGATTTTACGGCTTTAATTATTTCGGTGCTTACATTACTCTGTTGTAGTGTTTCCCACAATCTCGTTAGGGGCACGCTGTCGTGGGCCTTTTTTAAATCAACAAATAAGACATGGACTTCCTGATCAAATGCGGTTTTCTTTTCTAGAATTTGTGTCAGTGAGAAGAGATGGTCTATTGTGGATCTTCCTGCTCTAAAGCCTGCCTGTTCTTCAGCTTCTACGTCCGCGTATTCCGTTTCTATTCTATTTTTTTAAAGTATTTTTCCGTATATTCTGCTAATATATCCTGTAACCGTTATTCCCCTATAGTTATCGCAATTATTTTTGTCTCCTTTCTTATCAATTGTTGATATGTATGATATTTTCCATTCCTCAGGTACTTCTGATGTGTTAATGCATCTTTGGAATAAGTTCCTCAAAGCGCTAAATAGCTTTTCAGTTCCGTATTTTACTATCTCTCCTGGGATGTTTCCTGGTCCTGGAGCTCTACCATTTATTAATAAAGAGCATTGAGTGACTCTATTGACTTGAATTTTAAAATAGAGCATTTACACATAAAATTCTATTATAAAAATTAATTGCAATAAAAGCGAAACCACATTTTCTAGCATTATAAAATTATTTCCTTAAGTTTACCCTATTCAAAGCTATTTTTAGAAAATGTTTACAACTGTATATGAGATCGTTGTGACAATAACTGCGTCATCAGAACACGTCTATTTAAATATCATAGTTAATTTATCCTTATTTATACAGATATGTAATCTAATTTTATTGATAATTTATTAATTTCAGAAAATATGTTTACAATTTTCTCTATGGTGGCAACCTTGTTAGAGTTGTATCAGCTATTTTACGACATTTGTTTCCTTGAATACGTAGTTATAGTGGTATGCGCGACAGTCCATTTTGGTGCATGTTTATAAAAATGAGTTTCAGACAACGAGCTAATCTTGGGTTTTGTTTTAAACTTGGTAACACAAATGCATTACATGATTTAATAGCCGATGACAAAGGCTTGTGAGATCGATTGGATTTAAGTTGGGAATCCCAGCAAAGTAATGAACATTTGTGCAACACAATAAAGAAGACAGTGGTAACCACCTAGAACCTGATAACGTGGAAAGAGTCCCTCCAGAGCTAAATTTTGTGATATGTTAACTTATCTGGAATGAGTCGACGTTATCTATAGAGAAATTGAGAAACTCAAGTGGCTAAATCAATAATAATACATTTATTGCTCTTCTTAAGAAATTAAACTTCAGTTTTTATTGTTAGGAGCATAAATTTAAAATAAGGTAAAATTTAAATAAAGCATAATTATGTTAAGTTGTCGAAAAAATATTTACGCTTTTATAGTCAAAATTGAGACAATTTTATTTTATATTTTGCAAAACTTTATTAAACCAAATATGTACCATTTTGTTCGATGACCTTCAACCATTTTTCTGGCAATACCATAATCCCGTCACTGTAGAATTTCTATGGTTTCTGGACAAAAAATTGCGACAAGTAATTTTCACATGCCTCTTTTCAAACTAATCTTCTCACTTGGTGATAGTAGATTACGGTATCAATCAACTGCAGTAGCTTATGATGCCCGATTCCCTTTCAATTCCTCCAAACACCAATCCGGGCTTTACAATCGTAAGTGGATCTTCGTCCTTGACCTTTTTCGCACATTATTTTCATGCGTGATCCACTTTTTATCGCTCGTGATTAAAGGCTTTAGAACTGGCTCGATTTGATCGAGCAAATTTTTTAACATCAAATTATGTGGCTTGTAACAACCTTACTCCAAAGAGTTAAAAACTGTTCGGTGGTGGATACTTAGTCCCTTGGCTATGTCATGGCTGCTTACATGTCAGTTTTCCCCAATTTTTGCCAAAATTTTATTACCTTTTTCTGTCATTGGTTGACCAATGCAAGGAAACAGGAAACCAAACATCTTTTGGCTGTTTGGTTTTAATAACGTAACTTGATCATAAACAGCACAAATTTCTTCATAGGCCCGCGTAGTATTTGGGCTTTTACCAAAAATAAAGTTGTAAAATGTAGAGAACTTTTGCAGAAATTTCACTCATGTTTAAAGCGCTCTAATGTAAGTCTTAATAAACGAATTCCAAGAGAGTTTGCACGTCCACTACTGTCAAATATCAAGTGTAACCCGATGCAACTTATATTACCTGAAATATATGGCACTAAAGCTATCTAGCTAGAAAAAACTCAGTACTTTTTTGACAACCCTTAATATATATCTTTTTAAATTTAAAATTCATACTATTTTATATACATATACCTTAAACTAAAAATAAATTTTCTAGTTGACAAGGTTAAATTGTTGGAATATTTATTATTCTGTGTTAGCGTTCATAAGGAAGACAAATTTATGTTTTCCTAAGTGGCAAAAGAAACTAATTATTTATTTAACCTAACAACAAAAAAAATTTAAAATTGTTTTGTTAATAAACAAAATATTATACATAGCTTTGGAACAGTGTGTGAATCCTGAATTTACTAAATATCTTACAAAACCTAAAAACTTAATAAATAATAGTAATAAAATTGAAAATATATATGTCTATTAAACTAGCTCCGTTATGTTATGTTCCAAAATTTTATTTTTTTTATACTGCTTATATAGATGCTGACCTAAATAAAGTTCGAACACCCTGTACCGGTGAAATATAGCCGTTTTGTTCTGCAGGAAATGGATAAAAACTAGGTCATACAAGTTATTCCCCATCTCAATTTGCCGGAGAGAGTTAGAGGGGTGTCAAGTTGGCGCCATTAGTTTCATAAAAGGCCTAAATCTCTAGTATAGGAAGTAATTATAGAAACTTTTTTTGAATAAATTATATCAAACTTGGAGACACCAAACCGGTTTGTTGGGAAACAAGAGACATCAGACATGCATAGTTAATAAATTTTAATCTAAAGATAATATTATTCACGACAATTATTAAAATTGGTCACCTAATTTACATTGGGAAAGTAGTCGCTCCAATCTTGTCGGAGAATACCTATAATTATCTTTCCTACTGGTGGTCCCTTATGATTCTAACCGTTCTCTTCTATCATTCTATGTGTTGGTTCAATACCTAGTCAGTAATATTTATTTTACATGTACATCTAACTTCGCTTCTTCTTTCTTCATCTAGTACAGTCTTTCCCGCTCTTCTGCTCATTATTTTATTTCTATTGTCTCGAGTATTTAGTTTTACTGTTTGCGTTAGTAGCTCTATTTGTGGTTTCGTATATTAGAAAATAAGTTTCAATTCCTATGTATTTTCAGCATAGAAACACGAAGCAGTTTTCTTCGCCTGTGCTACTTGGTTTCTCAGTTCTGTGTCAATATTTTCAAAACTTAATATATTTCTATGTTGCAACACTTAAACCTTATTCCTTGTTGTATAATTTTTCGTCAATAGCAAGCTTACTTCTTAACGGTGTTTTAGATGTTGTCATGTACTTTGTTTTTGCTGCCGATATTTTCATTTCAAATTTTTTTGCTGTTTTATTAAATTGGTATCGGCATCGCCCTCTGTTATTAGCATGCTATCGTCTGCATATCTATATTTAAAAATTAATATAAAGCAGTAAAATTGAAAAGTCCATTTTTCAGAGGTTTTGACTGTTTTTTCATCCGTTAATCCATCTCGAGAGAGACAACAAAATTTCTGGTACTTATGGCAGTACTAGCGCCAAAAATAAGTAAGATACGACAACTTTCATCTATGACTGATATAAGTCTAATTTAAAACCTCTATGTTTTTATATACTTGGGGTAGAATCCTACAAAGCGCTGCCAAACGATAATTCATAGTATTTCACTGAAGAATTCTTCTATCGGTCTGAGGCCTCAAACAGCCCCTGATAGAGGGCAGGTACGCCTTTAAAGTTAGGTTCACATCAACCAGAGATACAAATTGTTTATATTTTTATTTATTTGTCTCCGTTTTTCTAGTTCTTTAGTTCACCAACTTATTTAATTATCTCATCCATTATTTGCTTCAAAAGTAATGGACTGGAGAAATATTTTTGGTGACTTTCTCTTTCTGCTGGTAATGGTTATGTTTATTTTACTTACGATATCGAAGGAGTTCTGTAAATCAATGGAATGTAAGAGCGCTAACCTATTTTATTTTATCGGTTCTTTGGTAATTTGCCTTAAGATGAAATTGGCATGCTGGCAAGATGGCCTTGGTACACACTCCGATTGCTCCGGTAGTGCAATATGATAATTGTTTTATATTGCTAGTTTTAAAGCTGTAGCTAGGAGGTTTACACCTCGTAATTCGCTGGCACTTTTTTATCTCTTTTTGTGAATATCAAGATTGTAGTGCTGTCTCTCCATTCATCTGAAATTTTATATTGAATTTTGTTGGCTAGCTTTGTAAGTTAGTTTTTTCCACCGTACTTAAGTAACTCATTCGTAATACCGTCTTAGCCTGGACTTTTTTTTTTTTGAAGTTTTTTCTACATTTTTTTTTATAGAAAATTCGCTACTTATTTCTATTCTATCTATGTACTTATTATTCTTACTTCTGTCTCTTTCTCTTCCTTATCAGAAAGTTCTGTCCACTATTTCACCCACGCGCCTTTTTCTGGTGCTTATTATTTTATCGCCTTCTTTTCACTGACTTCTAATTAAACACCATATATGCTTTTGAAACCGGTAAAAGTAATTTTTAATTCTTTGGTTTGGTCTTCAAGGCCATCATCACATCTCAGATGATTATCGAGTTTCTGTCGTCACATAATTTAGGTAAATTACTTCTTTTCTTTTCGCATTATTTTTTAATTACCTTGCGGAACTACGGTGTGTAGTTGTCAGTGATTTTGTTAGTTTGTAGGACGTATTCCTATACTGCATCTGTAGTATGTTTTCTCAATTTTTACTAATTTAAATTGGTATCTTCTTCTTTTCCTTTTTGTCGAACTTAATATAACTGTTTTGCAATTATATCCTTACTCGATTCAGTGTTTATTTTTTGTAGGTTCCGTACGGAACACTTATAAGATCACTTCGGTGTCTGTCTGTCTGTCTGTCTGTCTGTCTGTCTGTCTGTATGTCTGTCACACCCGATTTTCTCCGAAACTATTTGACGTAGAAAGGTGAAATTTGGTAGTAATATAGGAATTGATGGCCTCATCAGAGCCATGTAGAATTAAATTTTGACTTAAGGGGTTAGTTTTGGGGGGTGAAGTTGGAAGTGAAAAAAAAATTTTTTTACTAGGTCATCGAGTGTGGTGTCAAATGAAAGCTTGTGAAAACACGAGTAATATATATATATATATATATATATATATATATATATATATATATATATATATATATATATAATATTATACTTGCGCGCACTTTTCTTTGTATTATTTTTAAAAATTCGCAAAAAATTGCTGTCCCGGGCCTTATCTCGAAAAGTACTTATCAAAAAATTTCGAAAAAAATTCTGGAATATTCTCGACGGGGTGTAGATTGAACGAAAATTATCACGAGTGCATTACCTTTAATAATTTATATGGTATATAAAAAAACAAAAATTTCAAGGTCATCAGATTTCAGTAAAGATTGGAAACAAACTTTGTTGAAAACACATTTGGGGTGTGTTTTGTGAAGTCCCTGATCATTTTATACCACCGTAACATAAATTTTGACTTAAGGGGTTCGTTTTGAGGGGTGAAATCGGAAGTGAAATTTTTTTACTAAGTCATCGAGTGTGGTGTCAAATGAAAGCTTGTGAAAACATGAGTAAAAAAATATATATGTATGTATGTATATATATATATATATATATATATATATATATATATATATATATATATATATATATATATATATATATATATAATGTAATACTTGCGTACACTTTTCTTCGTATTACTTTTAAAAAATCGCTGCCCCCAAACTTATCTCGAAATGTACTGAAGAAAAAATTTTGAAAAAATTCTGGAATATTCTCCACGGGGTATAGATTGAACGAAAATTATCACGAGTGTATTACCTTTAATAATTTATTTGGTATATAAAAAAACAAAATTTCAAGGTCACCAGTTTTCAGTAAAGATTGGAAACAAACTTTGTTGAAAACTCACTTGGGGTGTGTTTTTGTGAAGTCACTGATCATTTTATACCAACCTAACAAAAAAATTTTATATTAAAAACAATCAACGTACGGAACACTAATTGTGCAAGTTCAACTTGCACTTGACCGGTTTTTTTTCTTTTGATGTTGACGTATAATTTTCACCAGTAGTAAGGTGCGATCGTTACCTGCAGAGTTTATAGTTCCGACTTGTATGATTCGTAGACGGTGGCTTATTCTGTTAGTTAGAGTGTAATCAACTGCTGATTTTTATCTTCGCATTTTACTACGGGTGTATTTATTAAAAATTTAATATTGGTCTAATTTGATAACTAAATTAGGTGTATATTGGCAAGCGCTGAGCTATGGGCAAGTTTCAAATTGTTATTCATGTCACCAACCTAATTTTCTTTCGCAAAGTTACAGTTTCTCATGCCACTAAACGCTTTAATAGGAAGCTGACATGATCCTCCTTGGCAGTAGCTGCCAGAGAAATAGAATGTGATAATATTATAAAATAAAAAATTGATAATTTTAGGTTTTTGGTAATTGAAAGTAGTGGTATTTCTGTTTAATTATTATAATAGTTTATAATACCCCTCTGTTGGCCCAATTATAAATACATATTTAGAGCAGCATGCCCAAGTGTCAAGTCAGTTAGTGTGTTAACAAAATGTCTTCTCCAGCGAAACGCCATAATTTCGGGCAGCCAGCCCATAGAAAAGCGTATAGTTAAAAATGTATTTGACTACGTTGAAAACGATCAAAATTGTGATTTAGGTGTTGACGAATGTGTGAGAAAATGTTCCTGAATGACTGGAGTTGGTCAAGCCACAATTTACAGAAATTTAAGAGTAGAAAAGGAGGACGGTAGAGAGTCTCCACGAGACTAGGCAGACTTCAGTTGACAGACAACACAAAACAAGTAGTAAGGTGTACTTGTTCATGATTTTTTATGGAAAAAAGATTTCCAACTTTGGATATGATCCTGTAGGCTGTGACGAGCTACACAGAAATACCGAAAATAAGTAGAATAAAACTAGAGAGTGTTTTAAAAAGTACGAATTTTTATAGGAAAAAGGGTGCAGGAAAATCTTTATTGATAGGAAGTGGAGCTTCCTCTGAAGCAAAAAGGATATATTACTTAGATGAAACGTAATTAAATGGAGGGTACACAGTCAAGAAATTTTGGCAAGATGGGAATATCATAAATGCTTGCCAAGCATTCAATGAAGGTCTCTCTATTGGTCTTAAACCGCCATCTGGTAAGGGACCTAGGTCAATGATTACGCATTTTGGAAGCAAAAGTGGTTTTATGGTGGGAGGTCTTTTAATATTCGTATCCAAGCAAACAGGAGATTATCACGAAGATATGAATTCCGATGTATTTGGAGATTGGTTTTCGCAGATGATAGACTTAATACCAGACGGTTCTGTTATTGTAATGGATAACGCAAGCTGACATTCTAAAAAATTAAGACGAGTTTTAATTTTGGGTTGGCTGAAAATGGACATCCAATCTTGGATGAGCGGGAAAAATATATCATTTCCAAAAGACAGCATTAAGAGAAGATTGTTAGAACTTGTAAAGCTTGAAGTTCTCAGAAATAAAGACAAGTACACAAGTTTCATCATCGACGATATGAAAAAAAAAACGTAGTATTGTTTATCACCTGCCACCATATCATTGCGAACTCAATCCGATAGTACTTATATGGGCACAGGTTAAAGATGAAGTCGCCAAAAACAATACTACCTATAAATTAACAGACGTACAAAACGGTTTTCAGAAAACCATATTTAATGTTTCCGTAGAAAACTGGCGAAAATGCGTCGAGCATGAAGGGTGGAGGATAAAATGTGGGCTGTGGACATGGCAGTGGATGCCACTGTTGAACCTTTAACTATACATGTAAACTTGAATGAGTTGGACAATGACAATTTTTCAAGTATGTCGGAGATAGAAGATTGATAATACTTTTTTTATTGCTGTTTGACTTCCTCATTTGTATATTTTTTAATTGACAATGTTTCATAATAAAATGTTATTTTTTTCTAATAAATATTTAAACATTATAAAACTGTTTCATTCCTACTATTCGGAAATAATACGTATACGCCCAGGCGCATCACCACTAGCCGGAACTATTTCAGACTATCTAGCCCCAAACAACAAAAAAGGGGTTGTTTTCCTATTGTATTCAAACATAAACGATTGCGAATATCAGACCGGTGTTAGATTGTACTCCAATAAAGTTATTGAACTGCTGCATTACAGGTAAAATGTAAGTAAAATTTTGGGTCCCTTACTACTGCTTGACACAAATTTCGATAATTCTAGATGATTTATTGTTATCACTTTCAAATAAATAGAGTATATTAAAACCTACTTATTATACATATATAACACATACAGCACTCAAAATTTTAATGGAATGTGTGGGAAATCTTTTCTCCACATTACGAGTTAACCTGCTCTTAGAAACCTTGTACAAGCTGTGTACTTTTCTTTTAAAAATATTTGCTTTTATTAACATATGATAATGTACTGGAAGAAACTCTCATAAAACAACATAAGCAAAGTTTAATGCCTGGCAGCCATTTTTATAATGTTTTAAGAACTTCTAGACTGTGCTTAAAATCTTATAAGCTTTTAAATATCTTTTCATAAAGCCGTCAGAAAACAAAAGGACGGTAAATGCAGTAGTTCAGTACTAAGCCAAATGAGTACAGATGGGGAAATTTTTTTTATGGCTTATTAGCAAATTAATAAGAATAAAAGAAGGTATTAAAACTCGTAAAATAGTCTTATTACATATTTCCAGTTCTTATATACCATTGTTTCCCAATATTTCTTTTACTGCGACTCCCTTTACAGGTTGCAATTTTTTGCGACGCCCCACAGTGCGAAATTTCTTGAGTTTACCGGAACTTAATTAACCAGTAAACCAGTTCTATTTGTTGGTTTTTTTAAATTTTTAAAAAAAATTAATGTGTTTTATTTAAAGTTTTTCAGTTTATTTGTGTTTTTTATTATAGAATAATTAAAAAAAAACATACATTTTGTAAGAACATTTTGAACATCTCTTCAGAACGAGACTCATTGCAATCGTCTGAAGACTAGCAATCATTACATGGGTCTGCAAATCTTTCTAACAACTCTAAAACTTATGGCGTAACTTCACTATGCTTGGTTTTGGGTGCTTTACGAAGACTAACGATGTACGGATCCGATGAAATAAGCAGTCGATTTAATAAATCCGTATTTGTGTCAATTCGGGATGTTTTTCTAGTAAAAAGTTCGCGATATTTTCTGCAGTCTTTGTTTCTTGCCTCCTGAGCTTCTTCAGAAAATTGTCCGATCGGAAGAATGCAAGAGGCTATAATATCCTTTCCATGACAAAGGACTTTATGCACACTTACGGGCATTGAGTACCAGAAATATTCTTTCAAATACAATTCCAAAGTTTCTCTTGCATATTCGCCGAACTTTTCTGAATCAATTTTAAGACCACAATTTAGGCACTCTAACAGCACATGAAAACGCTTGATCAAATCTAAATTAACGCCAGTTATTTCGGAAGACTTTTCGGTATTTCTAAAGAATTTCCTCGCTGTATTACCATCGTTTGTGTTTCCGGTCTGCTGTTTTGGCATATCTATAAGCAAGCCAAGCTCCTCTTTGAATTTTTGTTGAATGTATTTTTTCTTCTCTCCAACTTTTTTTTATTTTCTGCTCCACGAGCTTGCCATGCCTTAATATCCAGTTTGTACGATATATGTAAAATACATTCCAAAAACCTTATCCATTCATGGAGGGGTGATAGTCCAAGGGATAAAAAGGATTCATTTATATTTTTTTGAGGTATATCGCAGATGTTGTTCATTTCACTCGGTTTAGCCCCACATAAGTAGCATGTTTGTGATGATGCACAGGATGATACAGCATTGCGTACTTTACCGTCAATCATACAAAAGATCATATTTGCTGTAACCTGAAATTGCTTGCCATCTACAAGTATAGTGGTTGGAGTAAGTTGAGATATTTGTTCTTTCACTTTGTTTACTTCTGAGGTAATTACACTGACTGTTTCTTTGGCAAAAACGAACTTAATTTGGCGACAGAACCGTGTGGAAGAAGAAGCAGGTTTTTTCCAAATTACTGACTGATTATCACCATTATCATTTATGGAGCACATTTGGATTGGTACCATTGATACACTAAACATACTATCATCAGAGCTATGTTTGTCCATATACTTTTGTCGATAATTAACTTGTTCCGCCCCATCACAACCCCACTTTACGATAATATTTAGTGCTTTAACGTTTGATAAAGTTCTAAGAATCCCTTCTAGCCCTGTACAAAGTCTTGCTACGGTATGATTTATAAGCGACTGAACTGATGCTTC
Source organism: Pachyrhynchus sulphureomaculatus (assembly GCA_019049505.1). Lineage (NCBI taxonomy): Eukaryota > Metazoa > Arthropoda > Insecta > Coleoptera > Curculionidae > Pachyrhynchus > Pachyrhynchus sulphureomaculatus. The sequence continues at coordinate 30,622,051 of CM032451.1, forward strand.
ACCTGAAACTTCAGTTATTATTATGTCCTTTGGATAGCACAACCTCTTTGCCTCTTTTACAACATAATAAGGTTGATACAAAGTGCAACGGTGATTTTTTGCTTGATCTCGAACAATGTTGTACTGATTTGACGATAAGTTTGCATCAATAAGTAGCGCCAGAGCCTGGTCTGGAGTTAATTTTCGTGGGCTGTTTGAAGAAGACATGCGAGCCTTCTTGATTTTGCTACCCCTTTCTGGAGAACCAGATGCCAGTTCCTTGACAATCGCTGCAGAGTTTCGTTTTCCAGATTGGTATAGCTTTGTTGCAGTTGCTTTGGCTAACTCGTCTTTACTACCGGACTTCAAAAGATGATGCACTTTTCTGTTTTGCACTTTAGGATGACAATCCCTAAGTTCTTTTTTAGGTCTGCCTGCATTGGTCCTCGATCCACTAGGCAATGAATCCCTTACAGCATTTGAAAATTTTACATTATTTTCAAGCCAGCTAGCATTTTTATTCAGAAATGATGCTAAATTTCGACTGGATTCCCTCCACCTTTTTTGTATTTTACAAACCAGCGCCCGAAGAGTTGCCTTTAAACTGCAAAGAGCGTCAGATGTTAGCATTGGTGAGCCTATTTTTTTCGAAACAAAACCAATGATGGCGTCCGATGTCGGTTCTTCCTTCCACTTTTGGAATATGCAGTTATATGAAATTTGCAAAATCATTCTGGAAAATGTTTAATTTAAAAGAAGATCGCAAAATATCGCAGAAGATCTTTTGTGTTTCCAACAGGGGAAAAAAAAATCTTTCAAATTTTGTTCGTTTCAAGCTGGTATCATGTAGTATCACTTTTTAAAGTCTCCACTGAAGTTAAAAATGTAAATTTTACTTACTTCTTAAAAATCACTTTTTTCACGAACAAATCACACACGAGTAAGAAAAGATTTTGCAATTATTTAAATGCCAATAATTGACAATTCTGTTATAAAATAAATGAAGAAAAAATCATGGCCTACTGACTTGCCGTTTGTATGTACCACTCTATTAACTTAAACAAATCGAATAGCTTTCTGTAGGCAAAAAGTATGATTGAATAAGTAATGCAACTTTCAGGTGCATTTTGCAGTTGTTTCGCAGGGTTAATCCCCAAACTGAGTATGAGGTTTTAGAGGTGGGATATTAACCTACCAAAATAATGAATAATCTTATGCATTTTACGTATTTCAAAAATTGAATAAAGTTTCGCTAAACTTCCTAAATTTCGCACTGTGCGCCCTTCTAAAAGAAGATGCCTGTATGTAGCTCTAGAAAACAATAAAATTACTTTACCATTCAAAGAAAACTCCAAAGAATATAGAATCTTAATTATTTTTTATTAGAAAACATGAAAAAACTACAAACAATACAATTAATGAGAAGGATGAGCTTGCTTTTCTGAGCATAACTACTCAAATCAGGGCTGAAGTTTTGAAATTGCTACTCTCATTTATTTCTCTAAATTGATTTGTGACCTGTACTTTCGATTTTCTGCAGAGCCAGTTTCACACCAATACAACGTAGCAAATGGTAATAGAACCCTCAAAGCCGTAGTACTGATAGTAGGATATTCTTGATATGAATTGCTCCAAAACTGAAACAGTTTTTCTTTATCGAATCGTAGCGATCACCAATATGGCTTTCGTAAAAATAGATCAACAGGAGATCTTCTGAGTTTTGTAACACATGTTTGGAACAACGCAATTGAACACTTTGGAGAATCTCGACCGGTTGCTCTTGACATATCCAAGGCATTCGACCGTGTTTGGTACGATGGGCTGTTGGCTAAGCTTCATGCTTATGGTATGTCTGAAAAGTTCTGTTTGTGGCTCTCATGTTTTCTCAGAGAGCGTTCTTTATGAGTGGCAGTCGACGGTTTTCTTTCTAACACCTTCACTATCAACGCCGGTGTACCCCAAGGCTCCATACTGTTTCTCATTTATAGTAACGATATGCTGGAAAAGACCGAGAATCCAATCTACAGCTTTGCAAACGAGAGTACACTTATCGCTTCATTCACTTTGAACGCTCGGACATCGGCTACTCAGACGAATATCCGCAGATAGCAGGAAGTCATTCAACTTAATAAAGACCTGGAAGAAATTCTATCTTAGGGTGACAGTAACCAAGTAGAATTTAACGCCACAAAAACCAAGGCGGAAGTTTTTTCTAAAAAAGTTAACGTTGCTGAACCCGACATAGTTATGTCAGGGCACTCCATTCCTCTAACATCGTCACTCAGTTTGTTGGGCGTTAATTTGGGAGCAAATATGTTCTGGCATGAATATGTTGCGGGCATAGCAAGGAAAGCTTCTCAAAAGTTAGGAATATTATTTCGAACCAGAAAGCTTTACACTCCACAACACTGTTAATTCTTTACAAAGCTCAAATTCGACCAACTATGGAATACGGCTCCCATGTTTGGAGCTGCGCTCCCAAACATACACTGCATTGTGTTCGAAGGATGTGGCCCGCGTAATTCCTCCCAGAGCGGTGCGTGTTAGAAGTACACGTCGTGCTAATGCTTCACATCCGTATGAGGTGCAGCTTGTTACTCCTCGTACAACGCTTTTCAAGCAGTCTTTTATAAGGAGAACAACATCCCTTTGGAATAATTTGCCCAGGACTGTGTTTCCCATCGAGTACAATTTACGGCGATTCAAGAACAACGTGAATAGCTTTCTCCGCACACGTGTCACTCTTGTGGCGCTTTAGGGACTTCACTGTAGTACGTGTGCTAGACCCATATATAAAAAAAATGGCTTAAGTCAAAAATTTTTTATTAAAAATTTTAATTTATTACCTCAACAGTACAGGCCTTCAGGAAAATTTAAATAAAACTACATTGTTTCGCTTATTTAATTAGTTGGCGAATAAAGTTATTCTGAAATTCTTTGACTTAATAAAGATAAAAAAAATCAAGAAAGGTATCCAAGCTTGGGGCTTAGTCTGTCTTTTCGCAAAACCACTTTTAAAATATAGCTAGAATTAGAGTAATATACTTTTATATAAAACTATCTTGTTTCATGTATTCTGTTTATTTTACTGACATGGCTGAGATCCCTGAAGTTGTATGTTATCAGTAAATTAAATAAAATTAAACCATTTGTGACACAGCTAGCCTCAATTAAGTATATAGGAGTTTTTCTATTTTTTTTATGTGTATATATATATATATATATATATATATATACGAGTATATATATATATATATATATATATATATATATATATATATATACGAGTATATATACGAGTATATATATATATATATATATATATATATATATATATATATATATATATATATATATATATATATAAATTGAGGGTTTTCTCGACATTTTTTCTGAACTATTGACAAAAATTTTAGATAATTATAAAAATATTTTAATCTGTTCTGATCTTAACATTGACCATCTGCCTAGTAGTAGAAACTGTAAATACTATAAAATGCTTAAGGATATATTTGACTCTAATGGACTAACGTCTTTGCTTAATGGAGCAACTAGAATTGTTACCAGTATCTCTGGTCTTGATTATGTCATCACGTCCAAACCAGAACTTTTTTCTTGCAAAAATTTTTATGCTGGAATTTCAGATCATTTTTGTCAACTTATATATTGTCATGCCGAGCAAGCAATAATACCAGAGGCAGTTCAACGGGAAACGGTCCGGTACCATAGGGTGGTTGACAATGGTTCAATTAACGATTTAATTTTCTTTTTGATTCATTTAAAATAGACTTTACTCAAATCAATATGGAAGAAAACTTTGAACACTTCTTTGATGTGTTTAATTGGTGCTTTCAAATAAGCTGTCCCAATAAAGAGGTTAAGGAAAATAAGCTACACAATAAAAAAAATAATTTTTTAATGAACTCCTAGAGGATCTTAAAAACTTACAAAATTTACATTGGTTACAGAAACGTACTGAGGACTTTCAAGTAAAAAAAAAATATAAACACCTAAAAAAGGACATAAATAGTAAAATTAAGAAAGAAAAAGAAAACTACTATAACAGGAAAATAAATAACTCAAAAACAAAAGAAAGACAACCTGGAATATAATTAATTTTTTAAATGGCAAAAACCAAAACAATTCCAAAAGATACATTAACAAAATATGCACAGATAATGTCACTCTTACTAATGCAGAAGACATAGCAACTAGCTTTAGTAACTATTTATCTACTGTTGTAAAAAATAAGTTAAATTCTCACTTCAGTAACGGTTTATCACAGGAATGCACTATATCAAAAAAAAATTTTGATACCTTTCAATATACTAATGTAACTTCACAGGATGTTAGGTCTGCCATAAAAAAGTTACCCAATAAAAAATCAACGGGACCAGATGAGGTACCAATTGCTTTGTTAAAGAGATGTTCGCCTAAAGTAATTGCTTGCCTGGTTTATTTAATAAATATGTCTGTTTATGAAAGTATTTTCCCTTCGCGACTGAAAGAGGCTAACATTTTACCTGTATTCAAAAAGGGCGATCCTCTTTTAATTGAAAATTATAGGCCAATATCTTTACTTAACTGTTTTTCAAAGGTTTTCGAAAAAGTTATTTACAATAAGATAACTCCATTTCTTGATAATAACAAAGTTCTAACCTCACACCAGCACGGTTTTAGAGAAAAGCACTCTACAGACAACGCAGCGATCGACTTTATAAAGTATATATATAATAAACTTGATATAAATAAGAAAGTAGTAGCTCTACTATTTGATCTAACAAGGGCATTTGACACAATAGTCCCAGGCTTTGTTGTTAAAAAATTTGAAAGGCTAGGTATTGGAGGACCACTAAATAAATGGTATAATTCATTTCTGAAAGGTAGAAACTTTAAGATAAAAATTGGTAATATTTTTTCGCAAATGACGAACTGTGACTTAGGGACCCCTCAAGGCAGTGTCCTGGGTCGTATAATTTTCTTGTTGTTCATAAACGACTTACCTGAATACATTTCATGTGGCATCGCTTTTATGTTCGCTGACGATACGACCATAGTCATCTCAGCCAAAGATGAGAAACTTTTGGAGAAAAAAATTAAAATAATATTGACTGAGTTCTCAAACCGGTGTAAAAAGAATAACCTTATAATAAATCTATCAAAGACCGTGTCTATGGAATTTAAGACAAAAATGCGCAAACCAATAAATCTAAATATTGTATTTAATAATGTGAATTTGCCTGTTAGCCATAGTTCAAAGTTTTTAGGAATCATAATACATTCTAACCTCGAATGGAGTTTGCACATAGATGACGTTTGGTCAAGACTAAATAAATGTTTTTTTATGATAAAATCTTTAAAAAACTCATAAAGTGTTCCCAATCTCATAACTGTCTATTACGTTAATGCGTACCCAGCCATGTCCTATGGTCTGGCGGTTTGGGGAAATGCGCAGGAACTGGACAGAGTGCTGGTAATACAAAAACGAATCATGAGACTAATTTTTAGTATGCCATATAACGCATCCTGTAGGGAAGTCTTTAAGAATAGAAAAATATTAACAGTTACAAGTATTTATATATATAAACTCCTAATGTATATCTATCAAAATCAAGATAGCTTCATTTCGCATGGATCTTTTCATCGTTATCCGACTCAAAACAGAGAAAATTTTTATATTGAAAAACACAATCATGAATATGTTAAAAAAACTAGTCATTACTTAGGTTGCAGACTATTTAACTTACTGCCGGAAAATGTAAAAAATATTGAATCTATGGCACGTTTTAAAAAACAAATAAAAACTGTACTATTAAATAAAACTTTTTATTCTGTAACTGAATTTGAAAGTTATCTACTGGGCGGAGTGTGAATGTTATTCTTTATAGCATCCTTACTTAGTTGAGGCATCTCCAGTATGTACTTTGTTCATTATAAATTTGTTTGTTATAAATATGTATGTTATGTTTTTTGTTATATCTTGTATTTACTGTGTATTAATGTGTTTAATGGTAAGATTTCTTATTTTTTTATTATTTTTGATATTACCTAAGATGGGATCATACATCCCTTTGTTGACATGTCTTATCTACAACTTTTGTAGCTGAAAAGATGAATAAACTGTCTATTGTCTATTGTATATATATATATATATATATATATATATATATATATATATATATATATATATATATATATATATATATATAATTTGGTAATTTTTTATCGACCGTACGTTATTTAGTTGCTTGTTTGAATATCGGGAATCGGTCTGGACTGTAAATAAAACTCTTCGTAAGTAACTACAATATTAAAACACAAAAATTGATCAAAATTTAACATTTCGATTTTTCTTTAAAAACTGAAAATATACAACCTCGGTGCATATGTACCAAGAGGTGGCAAAATTTTAATTATTAATGTTGTAATTGTAAATGATTAATAAGCATCGATTATGTTGCTGTATATATTACTAAGTTGATTAGTGTCTGATTTATAGTTAAATGAGTTCGGATCCCTGTTTATGTAGTACATTTCTTTAAAATTCTCCCTTTATAGTTTTTGTCGCTAAAGTTCTAACGCTATTATAGTCAGAATTACAGAACTTCGTATGCGACGATTGAGTTTGTGATTGGCTTTATGAATTGTTGCTTCCTGTATATCGAGTGCTGCGCATGCGCGTAATCAGTAAGGCCGTCAACAATATCAGAGTTATAAATTAATTTAGGTAAAATATGCTTAGGATAGGCATTGTTAATAAAAGGGATGTACAGATCGTCTAAGTTTCTTTTTCGAAACCTATAATCATTAATGTATTTAGCCGTGTTTTTTATTGCTATCACGGTGTTAAATTTTTGGATTTTTTGGGTGATTGGAGAAATAATCTCTCAATATGCCTGACGCTGTAACTTTTTTATACCAGTGGAGCATAATACTATTGTCGTTAGTTCTCATTAGTTTGATGTACAAAAAATGAACATTTAGATCCGGCTCTATTCGAAAGTGAACTGTATGGGTGTTAAATATATTAAAATTACTGAACTTATAATTAGTCTCAGTTAATTCAACTACATACAGTCTATCAAAATAATTAGTTAATATTTTGCGCGTTACATTTGAGAATGACACAAATTAAAATGTAAGAGACACTTTCTCATTTGTTAACAAAATAAGGGGATTGACACTACCTGAAAATTTTGTATTAATATCGTTGGTTGTGGTATCTTTGTTTATAAATATACCTTAAGAAAAAAAGTGGAATTTAATTCAAGCACAAACCACTACTTCAAAGCATAATGTCCTGATTCTTATTAAATTCTTTTTCAACGTATTTCAGTTTTAACCAAAAATTTTTCAAGCAAATTTTCAGAACTCCAGTGGGGTCTCCTATCAGTCCAATTCTGGCCAAAATTTTGTTGGATCATCTTTTGGAAACGATGGTTCCTGAATTACCATTTAATCCACACTTTTTGTACAAATATGTTAATGATTTGATTTACGATGTACCCAAGGATAACACAGAAATCATTTTAATACATATAACACCCACATACAGCACTCTCTATAAATAAGGCAGGATTGTAGTGTTCCTTTTTTGGACACCAGAGTAATAAGAACGAATGAAAAATAATATTATGGTATACTTGACTGGTATAAAAATCCCACAACGTAAGGCAGATTTATAAATTATTTTTCCAATCATCCAAAAAATCAAAAATTTAACACCGTGGTAGCAATGAAAAACAGGGTCATACACGCTAGTGATGACAGGTTACGAAAAAGAAACTTAGGCGATCTGTACATTATATTTTTTAATAATGCCTCTCCCAAACACATTTTATGTAACGAAGCACGATGGTAGGATACAACGAATTGTTTAAAGTACGCATACCTATTACTCCATCGAAAGCTGACACAGCAGCTTTCGAACCGACAGAGTGGTTGACACAGTCAACGCTTTAAAAGCAGGTAGCGCTTTTTCAAGGAATCCTTCCTCAAGTATATATAATTATTGTAAAGCAACTGAAAATAGACAGAAGTCCATATTCCAGCAGCTTACTAGCTGTTCTCTTGTGTGTCAAATCCATCCTGAGACGCGTTTCGCCGTATCACGGCTCGTCAGTCAGGCTAGGATTGACAAATAAGAGAACGGTATCAAGTGGTACTTATCCCAGAAGTTACGAAGCACGATGGTAGGATACAACGAATTGTATAAAGTACGCATACCTATTACTCCATCGAAAGTTGACACAGCAGCTAGTTAAGCTGCTGGAATATGGACTTCTGTCTATTTTCAGTTGCTTTACAATAATTATATATACTTGAGGAAGGATTCCTCGAAAAAGCGCTACCTGCTTTTAAAGCGTTGACTGTATCAAGCACTCTGTCGGTTCGAAAGCTGCTGTGTCAGCTTTCGATGGAGTAATAGGTATGCGTACTTTATACAATTCGTTGTATCCTACCATCGTGCTTCGTAACTTCTGGGATAAGTACCACTTGATACCGTTCTCTTGTTTGTCAATCCTAGCCTGACCGACCAGCCGTGATACGGCGAAACGAGTCTCAGGATGGATTTGACAGACAAGAGAACAGCTAGTAAGCTGCTGGAATATGGACTTCTGTCTATTTTCAGTTGCTTTACAATAATTACATTTTATGTAAATTAATTTATAACTATATTGCTGATGGCCCTATTAATGAGACGGATACGCAGCATACGATATATAGGAAGCTATAATTCATAAGGCCAGTCACATACTCAATCGTCGCCTTATTCAAAAACTTTCCGAACATAAAAATTGTGAAATATAATGCCTATTTTGTATAACTGCGTAGTTTATAGATTGTTCTGTTTGTTATGTGAGTCTTGTTGCATTGGACAGACATCGCAGTGGTTAAAACAGAGACTCTCACAGCACAGGAGTGCCGATTGGGAGAGAATTCATGTGCAGTAGTGCAACATCATTTGAAAATAAGTCATAATTTTAACTAGACCAACGTTAAAATTTTAGCTCACGTCAGTATATATACACCGAGGCTGTTTACTCTCAGTTTGTGTAGAAAATTGAGATGTTTAATTTTGATTTCGAAGACTCACTCGCATTTTCGTACATTGTTTTATTTATTTATTCGTTTTTTTATATTTATTTGTTTTATATTTTAATATGTCTAATCCGTGTATTAATACTGTAGTTACTCCTGAAGAAGTTATCAAATGATAACGAAATATTGAGTATTAAAGAAGGAAAGAGTTTTATTTACAGTCCAGACCGATTTCCGATAATCAAACCCGCATATATGTATACGTTACACTCAGCTAAGAATAGCTTTTAAAATACATGCTATATTTCGTATTCTTTTTTTTAGTAAATATTTTTCTTCTTATATTGCTTTAGCTTAGAATAAACAGTCAAAAATATAAATACGCTCCAACCGCAAAAGGTCGAAACCTTAAGAGTTTTCCAGGTCGCTAGATTTAAAATTTCTCATTTTGAACAAATGTTTAGACTCTTCAGCTTAAAACTTTGTTCGGAATAAGAAAGTATGTTAAATATACAAAGTGTCACAAATAAGTGAAACGAGAACTATAAATTGGGGTTGCGAAGTTGGCTTTAATAACTTGTACATAATTTTTTTATCTTCTATTAACCAATGGTAAAGTTGTTTAGCCGATATATTCTCGACAAATACAAGTTGTAAAATCAACATAGTTTTTTTGAATATTCCCTACAATTTTAGCGGTTGAAATACCACAAATATAATTTTAATTCGTGAAAAAACCGGTCAAGTGCAAGTTCGACTTGCGCAATTACTGTTTTGTACCGTGATTGAATTTAAAATGAAATAAAATCCTTACTTGGGCTAAGTTAATTATGTACCTGGCATGTATAAAGCATAGAATATGTATTTTCACATTCTTTCTTCGTCAATAATGTATAATAGTTATAGGATCTTAGCTACCTAATAGCCAATAAATCAATCCAGCTCATTCTAGAATTTACTAATAAAAGTGCAAAACAGGTATTTATCTAAATTATTGTTTAATTATAAAAAAATAAAATAAAATTATGTCTTTCTACAGGGGCGACGCGCTACTCAGTAACAGTAATAGTTTTTTTTATACTAGATAAATTACTAAAGGTAATTAATTCATGATAATTCTACTCACTCTACGCTTTATGGAAATATCTCAAAATTTTTTCAAAAATTTTTCTTTAGTACTCTTCGAGATAAGGGGAAAATAGGGATTTTTGGCAATTTTTTAAAAATTAAACAAAGAAAAGTATTACATCACATAAATTTTTGAACTCGTGTCTTCACGAGCTTTCATTTTACACTCGGCTCTGATTGGGACCTCGATTCCTATATTTATACCAAATTTAAACTTCCTACATCAAATAGCTTCGGGAAAAATCGGATGTGAAGAACAGACGGACAGACTGACAGAAGGACAAGCGGACATCGAAGTGATCTCATAAGTGGAACACTAAAAACTGTAGATATTGTCGACTTTCTAAGTTCAACCGTTTTTCAGTGCTATAGTTTTTGAAAGTTCGGAATTAAGTAATCTAAAATAAAATTTGAAAACATTTGTTTTAATGTGTGTTAGTTTGATGCCCACACTGGATAGTGTTTTAGAACTATAACAAGAATTGGCAGTTTTTTTAAGATCAACGTAAAATATTGCCTTGAAAAAGCTGACTGAATTTTTATCATTTTTATATGATTATTAGTAACATCAATGGGTCCCAATATGAAATAAAGATTATTAAATTAAAAAAGTATTGCCTTTATATATATACATATATATATATATATATATATATATATATATATATATATATATATATATATAAATATATATATATATATATATATATATATATATATATATATATATATATATATATACATATATATATATATATATATATATATATATATATATATATATATATATATATATATATATATATATATATATATATATATTTATATATTTATATATATAATGACAGGCAGACAATCTGAGACATTAGGTATTTTTCTCTATTTTCAGTTTAGAAGAAAATTAAATTTATATGTGGATTTTGCATCACTTGATACCAAAATAATGATTTTGGGCCGGGTGTCATTTGAATTTTTCTAAAGTTTAAAGTCCAAATGCATTTTGTGTGTTTTGACCAATAAAATTATGATTACAATGAAATTTTCATTTTTCGAATTTAAAATATATTTGTTTGAATTACTTGCAGTTTGAGCTTTTTAGTGTTCCGTACGGAACACTTATAAGATCACTTCGGTGTCTGTCTGTCTGTCTGTCTGTCTGTCTGTCTGTCTGTCTGTCTGTCTGTCTGTCTGTCTGTCACACCCCGATTTTCTCCGAAACTATTTGACATAGAAAGGTGAAATTTGGTAATAATATAGGAAGTGATGGCCTCATCAGAGCCATGTAGTTTTGAGAATTAAATTTTGACTTAAGGGGTTAGTTTTGGGGGGTGAAGTCGGAAGCGAAAAAAAAAAATTTTTTACTAGGTCATCGAGTGTGGTGTCAAATGAAAGGTTGTGAAAACACGAGTAAAAAATATATATATAATATTATACTTGCGCGCACTTTTCTTTGTATTATTTTTAAAAATTCGCGATAAATCGCTGTCCCGGGCCTTATCTCGAAAAGTACTTATCAAAAAATTTCGAAAAAATTCTGGAATATTCTCCACGGGGTGTAGATTGAACGAAAATTATCACGAGTGCATTACCTTTAATAATTTATATGGTATATAAAAAAAACAAAAATTTCAAGGTCATCAGATTTCAGTAAAGATTGGAAACAAACTTTATTGAAAACTCATTTGGGGTGTGTTTTGTGAAGTCACTGATCATTTTATACCACCGTAACATAAATTTTGACTTAAGGGGTTCATTTTGAGGGGTGAAATTGGAAGTGAAAAAAATTTTTTTTTACTAGGTCATCGAGTGTGGTATCAAATGAAAGCTTGTGAAAACACGAGTAAATATATATATATATATATATATATATATATATATATATATATATATATATATATATATACATATATATATATATATATATATATATATATATATATATATATATATATATGTATATATATATATATATATATATATATATATATATATATATATATATATATATATATATATATATATATATATATATATATGTGTATATATATGTGTATATATATACATATATATATATATATATATATATATATATATATATATATATATATATATATATATATATATATACTCGCATATAATGTAATACTTGCGCACACTTTTCTTCGTATTACTTTTAAAAAATCGCTGTCCCCTAACTTATCTTGAAAAGTACTGATCAAAAAATTTTGAAAAAATTCTGGAATATTCTCCAAGGGGTATAGATTGAACGAAAATTATCACGAGTGCATTACCTTTAATAATTTATTTGGTATATAAAAAAAACAAAATTTCAAGGTCACCAGTTTTCAGTAAAGATTGGGAACAAACTTTGTTGAAAACTCATTTGGGGTGTGTTTTGTGAAGTCACTGATCATTTTATACCACTCTAACAAAATTTTTTTTTTTTAAAAAAAAATCAACGTACGGAACACTAATTGTGCAAGTTCAACTTGCACTTGACCGGTTTTTATTTTTTAAAGGACACTCTAGCATTATAATTCATTGCACAACATGGAGGAAAACATTTACAATAATATTTATTAACGAACAATAAATTTATTTCAACATCTTGACTGTTTTCGAGATTTTCAAAGAATCATACAATGCGTTTGCAATATTTAAAGTCTTGAAAACCAAAGAACTAAGTTAACGACAAATAATGCATCCTTTTAGTGTTCCGTACGGACCACTTATAAGATGACTTCGGTGTCTGTCTGTCTGTCTGTCACACCCGATTTTCTCCGAAACTATTTATCATAGAATGTTGAAATTTGGTAATAGTATAGGAATTGATGCCTCATCAGAGCCGTGTAGTTTTGAAAGTTAAATTTTGACTTAAGGGGTTAGTTTTGAGGGATGAAATCGGAAGTGAAAAAAAAATTTGTGTGGTGTCAAATGAAAGCTTGTGAAAACACGAGTAAAAAATAAATATATAATATAATACTTGCGCACACTTTTCTTTGTATTATTTTTTAAAAATCGCTAAAAATCGCTGTCCCCCTAGTTATCTCGAAAAGTACTGATCAAAAAATTTTGAAAAAATTCTGAAATATGCTCCACGGGATGTAGAATGAAAATTATTTAATAATTTATCTGGTATATAAAAAAAAACAAAAAATTCAAGGTCATCAGTTTTCAATAAATATTGGAAACAAAGTTTGTTAAAAACTCATTTGGGGTGTGTTTTGTGAAGTCACTGATCATTTTATACCTCCGTAACATTTTTTTTTATTTTAAAAGCAATCAACGTTCGGAGCACTAATTGCGCAAATTCAATTTACACTTGATCCGTTTTATTTCCTAACAGCTTGCCGTAATTAACATAATGCAAGTGTATTTCAGCTTTTCATAGTTATGCCGTCAGGTCTGTTACTAACGAAAAAGCAAATTTTAATGTAATGTTATCGACTCTCGAAAATACTCAAATGCTATCTGAAAGATGTGAATAAGTTGGAATGTCAGAGCAGTCTATCAAGCGAATTTTAGTACAAAATAAATTTTATACACCATTATTTATACACGTTTTACAAGAAAGGGATTAAGATGGATGACTAGATTTTTGTTCTTGGGTACAAGCAAAGAAGAAACAAGGTATACATTTTCACACATAAACATCCTTTTGACTCACGAAGCTACGTTTTCTTCTAACGGAGTGGTTAACTTGTAGAATTGCAGATAATCCAAATTTTGTATCAGAAACTAAAAATCAGTATTTATTTAAAGTGAACGTGAGGTATGGAATATGGATGACCTATATTCGGGGCCCTTTTCTGGCAATGTTTACCTTCAGAAAGCTGCCTGTCATTCTTAAACACAAAAATATTTTATTTTTACTTGAACTTCCATTGCGGCAAAGCAGGAATATTATTTTGTTAATCCTTGGGCGGCGAGATCTCCGGATATAATACCGCACAGTTTTTTTGTAGGGCTACTTCAAGAACAAAGTATATGCACAGAGACTTTTCAGAGATATTGAACATTGGGAAAATGCAATAAGGCAGTGCGTAAATAGTGTTACTCCGCACATGATAAGAAATATTTCTTATCATGTGAAGTACTGCATTCGTGAGCAAGTCATCATAGAATTGAGCAGTGGACATGTCGAAATGCAAACTAGAGATTTTTTTATATTCATGTTTTTTGTTAATTAAATTTATGAAGTGTCTATAATTATTTTCTGTTTTTGTGTGCTGTATAGTCAAGGTCTTTGTTACCTTCAGTAAATATTAATTCACTAGTTTTCTTTTCTTTTTTTATAATAAGTTAGGGCATGGGTGCTCAAACTTGAACTGCTGGCGATCTACCTCAATATTGTTAAACTACGATCGATCGACTCTGAGAGGCTGCAAGTAAGTGTGATGCAGGATTGTCGTCTAGGTAGGGTGTATCGTGGCATAGATATTAGTTTTCCGCACAATATGCATTTTTTTAGTCAAGGTAAGTGTAGGTCTGCTCTAAAATGTCAATGAAAAAACTCATAATTATTCAAAATAGCGAGTTTATTGGTTCTTACAAAACAAACGAGTTCTAGTGTCTAAACTTAACTAAAGAGTGACTTTGGATGTTGAAGCGTGGCACTGCATGTCCTCAGCATACTTTTCATAAGATGGTACGTAATTACCGAGTGCTAATCGCAAGCATGATGACATATGTTCGTCAGTTAGTCGATTGCGATATTTTGACTTAATTATCTTCATTTCAGAAAATGCAGACTCGCACAAGTAAGTTGACCCAAACATTGTCGTCAGTTGAAGGGCGATTTGCCTTAGATTCGGATATTTATCTTCAGATATAAAACACCAGAATTCTATATCAGATGCTGTGGCTTTGAGATGTATATCTGATATAATCTGCACTAACTCATTTTCAACAGAACATGAGTCCATGTTAAACTGACTTGCTATTTCAGTAGCTAATTCCTCAATATTTTTACACGAAAAAGGATAACTCATAAATGATGCGATATTTGCCAATTTACTGAAATCATAAAAACGTATTTCGAATTGGCCCAAAATATTTGATAATTCTGCCTCATAAATATCATAATTCAACTGAGGAATCCTTGCTTTCAAAGACGAAAAATGTTTCAGATCCTTTCTTTTCAGTCGATCTATCATAAGTTGCAATTTACTTTCGAATGCGTTTATTGCTAATCATCTCAATAATAGTTTTTCCTTTACCTTGAACCTCCAAATTAATGGTGTTTAAATGCATTGTGATGTCTGTCAAAAATGCCAAATCAGTCAGCCATTTTCCGTTTTTCAGCATCTGAGTGTCATCACCTCTTTCGTCCAGAAAAGCTGTTATTTCGGGCAATAATTCTTGAAACCTTTCTAGGAATTTTCCGCGACTCAAACACCTGACGTCCGTGTGAAGAACTAAATCAGTGTGTTCAGCTGACTCACTATCTTCCAACTGCAATTTAAAGAGCCGTCGTTGCAAGCTACGTGCATGGATAGAATTCACAATTTTTATTGCAATGCCCATAATCTCCTCCATGTTTAGAACTTTTGAACACAAAACTTGTTGATGTATAATGCAATGGAAGGAGAAAAATGAAGGGAAATCATCATTAGCTCGACACAATGCCACAAAACCGTTTTCGTTTCCAGTCATTGTTGGTGCTCCATCGGTTGTAATGCACACTAGTTTATATATTGGTAGCTTGTAGTTTGTTACAGAATTGAAGAAAACATCATATATATCTTCGCCACGGGTCTTTCCTTTCAGAGGAATCATTGTCAAAAACTCTTTCTTAGCCGACATGTCATTGAATACCATTCGAATAAAAATACACAGCTGGGCAGTGTCTGTCATATCGGTGGATTCGTCGAACTGTAAAGAAAAGTATGTACATTCCATGATATCATGTTTTAGTTTATCTGTCATGTCCTGACTCATGACTTCAACACGCAGTCGGACGAGATAACTGAACTTCTCTAATAGCAGACATAATCTCTGTTTTATTTTTAAAATCTCCAAATAAAGTCTCACCCGCTTCAATAAATGCTTCCTTCACAACCAATCCATCATCAAATGGTCTATAATTATTTTCTGTTTTTGTGTGCTGTATAGTCAAGGTCTTTGTTACCTTCAGTAAATATTAATTCACTAGTTTTCTTTTCTTTTTTTATAATAAGTTAGGGCATGGGTGCTCAAACTTGAACTGCTGGCGATCTACCTCAATATTGTTAAACTACGATCGATCGACTCTGAGAGGCTGCAAGTAAGTGTGATGCAGGATTGTCGTCTAGGTAGGGTGTATCGTGGCATAGATATTAGTTTTCCGCACAATATGCATTTTTTTAGTCAAGGTAAGTGTAGGTCTGCTCTAAAATGTCAATGAAAAAACTCATAATTATTCAAAATAGCGAGTTTATTGGTTCTTACAAAACAAACGAGTTCTAGTGTCTAAACTTAACTAAAGAGTGACTTTGGATGTTGAAGCGTGGCACTGCATGTCCTCAGCATACTTTTTATAAGATGGTACGTAATTACCGAGTGCTAATCGCAAGCATGATGACATATGTTCGTCAGTTAGTCGATTGCGATATTTTGACTTAATTATCTTCATTTCAGAAAATGCAGACTCGCACAAGTAAGTTGACCCAAACATTGTCGTCAGTTGAAGGGCGATTTGCCTTAGATTCGGATATTTATCTTCAGATATAAAACACCAGAATTCTATATCAGATGCTGTGGCTTTGAGATGTATATCTGATTCTTGTGTTTCGCCAATATATGAGATATTTTAAATGACGCGATTGTTGCAGCTTTTGATTGTTTGGCTAGTTTTGTAGTTTGTTCTTTTTTCAAACAAGTTATCAAATCACGTACTTTTCGTTTTCTTAATTCACTCTGTGACGGAAAATCCTTTTCATAGTTTTTATGAACCGTTTTATGATGCCTCTCTAAGTTCCCACGCTTAGGCATTGCAACTGACGCACGGCAAATGAGACAAATGCACTTATCCTGTACCATACAAAGTTTTACTTTTCTTCGCCGCACTCATTTTGCACTATTTATTAATAAACTTTGTATCGATGTATCGCCTTCAAGTTACAACTCAGACTGACTCCTATTCCTGCAGGCGCAACATTTATATCGGCGCGAACGAAGTCTCGAATGTTCCCGTCAAACACGCCGCCCGAAGTTACTAGAAAAATCGGCGGGAATCAAAAACGCGGCTTTTCTTTGACAAGTACCGCGCGTTCCTTTGATAAAGCCGCCTTTTGCCGCTAGCAGGGGGTTATTACGATAAAAGAAAGTAATGAGGGGGTTATTATGGCCTAATTGTGGATCGAATAAATTTTAGTAGTTTATTCATTACATTTTGTTTTAGTTACCTAAAACAAAATCTGTAAATAGTTCTATATTGGAATTTTTTTCTCGAGATCGACTCAAAAAGCACTCGCGATCGACCGTTTGAGCACCCCTGAGTTAGGGTGTCCTAAAGAAAACAAAAACCTCAAATTGCATACGATATATTAAAAATATTTGATAATTGCCTTTGAGATATTTGTGGTTTTACAAAAAAGCATAATTTTTTTTGTTTTTGGTTCTTAAAGAAGTAAAAGATGACTCGGAATCGACAGATAAATTTTAAAATTCTTTTATAAATTTAACCAATGTTCAATATTCGATAATTGTCCTTGCGATAGTTGCGGTTTTACAAAAAAGCATTATTTTTTTTTTATTATTGATTCTGAAAGAAATAGAAGATGACTTGGAATCGACAGATAAATTTTAAAATTCTTTTATAAATCTAATCAATGTTCAAATTCAAGAAATAAAAATCTATTTTTTTTTATTTTTATGTGTTTCGTATATGTGAAATCCCATGCAATGACTGCTCGAGTGTATACATTGATTAGATCTCTCCATGCCTTTCTGACAGATTAAATGGCCATAAATTTGACAGAAAAAATAAGACAGTGTTGAGCTATCACGAAAACATAAAGCAACACTCTTTTAATTTTGATTATGTAAAAATATTAAAAACTGAACTAAACCAACATAAACGGGAATTTCTAGAAATATGATTCATAATAAAAATAATAAAAATGCCATAAATGGTAAAAAAGATATAAAGGGATTGAACCAAATATATAATATAATATTATTTAATAAAATTAACTTCAAAACAAAATCACATAATGCTATAACCAGCATGTAATAAAATAAAATAAACCCATGACTATACCACCATAAATACATTGGTATTCCTAAATAACCAAAAAAATAAAATAAATAAAACAAACAAAAATAATAATAATATAAAAATCACCTTAATGCTAATACTATATTCAAATGTAATTTGTCTGCTGCAGAATGTTCCATGTGATGTTCTCATGTATAGTTTTAGGTTGTTT
The DNA here is from genome assembly GCA_019049505.1 of Pachyrhynchus sulphureomaculatus. NCBI lineage: Eukaryota > Metazoa > Arthropoda > Insecta > Coleoptera > Curculionidae > Pachyrhynchus > Pachyrhynchus sulphureomaculatus. Next base: position 30,640,611 of record CM032451.1, read on the forward strand.
TTAGTTTGTATGTATTCATTATTTTAAAATAAATAACGATTAAGCTTAGTATTAATAATATTATTCTCTTTATTGGTTGCTTCGTTATCTCTTTTTCAGTTTGTGCCCTGATGAAGGTCTCAACCTAGGACCGAAATATTAGCTAAATGAATATAGTATGAACATCTGTTGATGCCCTTTTTGCCGAGTTCCCCAATTAGTTTCATAACTTAGGATTTTGTTAGATACGGCAACTTTTGCTTTCTCTCTCTTTATTTTATATATATATATATATATATATATATATATATATATATATATATGTGGGTGTGCGGCAAAACCGCAGGTTCGTTAGTTGTGATATCGTTAATTAAGTGCAGTAATTTTTGTGTTGGGGAGCATTTTAATTAGCCGTTTGAGCGCATTTCATTGCTTGATTACTTTATTAATACTGTAGTGAAAAAAGAAATACTCTAAAGTTTCTTTATTTTCGACAAATTGTAGTACTTTGCCCGAAAGCAATCTGCTCTGTTTTAAATCGTACGGCAGTGTTGCCGAGTGTTGCGTTCTCGATTTCTTAATTATTTCAACTATATCTGGCTAATAAATAATTGTGAAAAATGGATGTGGAAAATCAGCTTTGTACCGTTTGCACACAGAAAATTGGCAGAGATACACATGTATGTTGCAAGGGAACTTGTAAGGGTTTAAGCCACATAAAGTGTCTAAATTTGAACGCTAAAGAACGCTATATTAGAAAAGAATCTTATCTGAACTGGAAAGTATGAAAAACACAATTGGAACAAAGAGTACAACTGAAATGCCGAAAAACAATGATGTTTCTTATGCAGATATAGCGAAGAAAAGGGTGAAGCAATGGTTATTAAGCCAAAAACTAAGCAAGACAGCAATAAAACAAGAGAAGTGCTTACAAAAAGACTAATCCCTTTAAATATGGAGGTGAGTAACACAGACTTGAAGCCCGTCAAAGATGGAGGCATACTTATTAAATGCAAGACAAAAGAAAAAATTGAAAAAATAAAAAATGAAGCTGAAAAATCTCTGGGCAGAAATTACAAAGTAAATACACCGTCTTTAAAAAATCCGTGTTTCAAAATATGTGACACTGAGGAAAATTTAAGTGATGCAGACTTGCTGGGGTCTATAAAAAGTCAAAATAGTCATATCTGTCATATTTGTCATAGTGGAATTTACTTGAAGACATTAGCTTTTAAAAAAATGAAGACTCGTTATATGGCCATAATTGAATGTGATCCTTCCACCTGGAAACTTGCTTTGCAGGAGAGAAAGCTGAGTATTGGCTGGTCAGCGCCATCTAGAGTGTTTGATTACGTAAGGTTGTTCAGATGCTATAAATGTGCGGGTTTTGGTCATAAGGCGGAAGACTGTAAGGTGGGTATTGTTTGCACAAAGTGTCATGAACGTGATCACGTAAAAAGTGACTGTCAATTAAGGAAATAAAATGTGTAAACTGTCTGGACTCAAACCGAAAACTAAATGTATCTCTTGACATCTGTCACTCTGCATTTGGTGCGCAAAACTGTCAAACATTGCAACGACACCTGAATTCAGCAAAACAAAAAATTAAGATAGCGAATGGCAACTAGAGCAATGTAAGTCGAGTGAGACGAAAGCACATAGTGTTGTTAGATTGTGTCACCAGAATGTTCAGGGTTTAGGAAATAAATCTGATGTTCTAAAGGTTAGTTTGGCGCAAGGTCTTGTTGATATATTGTGCATTTCTGAGCATTGGGGGACGCAAGATAAGTTTAATAAAGTAGGCCTTAAAGATTTTAATTTAATCGCGAGTTTTTGTCGATCGCAGAATATTCATGGTGGTGTTGCAGTGTTTTGCAGGTCAGATCTTGTTTCTGTAAGTAACAAGTTAAATAATTTAACTAGCATGGAAAATTTTTTTGAAGTTTGTGGAGTCAGCATTTCCTTGCAGAATAATGTACCTATTGGGATCTTTTGTATTTATCGATCTCCATCTATTAATGTAAATAGTTTTCTTGAGGAGTTTGCAAATTTCTTAGAAACCAACGTAAAAAATAATAAACATGAACATATCATCATATGTGGGGACTTAAATATTGATTTTCTAAGTAACTCTATCGAACGAAACGAATTAATTAATTTGTTGGCTGCATACGGCTTTACGTGCCATGTTGATTCACCTACAAGACTTAATGCTTCCCTGGACTACATTTGTACCAACTTTTGTAATGATAATCATAAGGCTATAGTTGATGATAATGGTCTATCTGATCATTCCTATCAAATATTTGAAATTAATTTAAGACCTCTTGAGGTGTGCGGGACACGTTTTGTTTATAAACGTTTTTTTTAATGCGGCCAACTATAATGAGCTTTACCATTACTTGCGCAAAGAGACTTGATTATCAGTGTATGAAGCGTGCGATGTCCATGATGCATTTAGGGTTTTTATAGAACTATTGTCAACCTATATAAATACAGCATTTCCTTTAAAAAAGGTTTTCCTGGATAGAAATAGAAAAAAGCCTTGGATTACTGGGGGCATCCGTACGTCTTCGAAAAATTTAAAATTACTTTATAAGTTGGTCGTTGATTCAAATAGTGTCATAATCAAAAACCATTATAGAGTATATAAAAAAATATACAAGAATGTTATAGGGACTGCTAAAAAAATATATAATGATAAGTAATATACCGCTTCTACTAATAAAAGTAAAGCCGTCTGGAATATTATCACAGACACATTATCTTGCAACAATACGAATAGAATTTCTAGTATGATATTTAATAGCAAAACAACGAATGATAAACTCCAAATTTCTAATGGTTTCAATGAATATTTTGTTAAAAAAATTTATGTTAAATCGAAATGATAATGCATACTTGAATTTTCCAATAAATAACAGTACCATGTTTTTCTCACCTGTCCTAGAACAAGATATATTAAGGATAATAAGATCTTTAAAAAAATCAAATTGATTTGGAATTGACGAGATTTCCAATAATGTATTAAAATCCATTACTGACTTTATAGTGAAACCACTTTCGTACTTAATAAACATATCTCTGGAAGGTGCAACATTTCCAGATGTGTTTAAAACTGCTAGAATAATACTTTTATTTAAAAAAGGCGATAGTATGTTTTGTGAAAATTATCGGCCTGTATCTTTATTAAGTTCAATTTCTAAGGTACTGGAAAGGGTTGTTTTTGAACAAATAAATAATTTCCTAACAGCATTTCGAATTCCTACCGATTGTCAACATGGATTTAGGAAAGGCAGGAATACATCTTCTGCAATACTGCAGTTGGTTGAAAGGCTTTATGAGCAGCTGGATAATAATAAAAAGTGCTTTGGACTTTTCATGGACCTAAGTAAGACTTTTGATTTGATCAATCATAATCTATTAATATCAAAGATGGACAGATATGGACTAAGAGGTAATGTGGTTACAGTCATATTTAAAAGGTAGAAATCAAGTTGTGGATATTGATGGAGTGAGGTCGAATGGAATGAAAGTTTCTACGGGTGTTTCACAGGGGTCCATTCTCGGACCGCTGCTTTTTTAAATTTTTGTAAACGATTTACGGAATATCGTTAATGACCAAAGTAATTTAACCATGTTTGCAGACGATAACAGTTATGTATGCTGTGACAACACCACTGCTTTGGCTCTAGATAAACTGCAGAATATATTAAGAGCTTTTGAACAGTGGTTCAAAACTAATATGTTGAGTCTTAATACTGAAAAGACTGTTTTTCTAAATTTTGTGCCTATGGCATCCCAATTTGTTGAAAGTTTTCTGATTAGAACTGACGTAACCGCACATTCTATTGCTTAGGTAACAGAGACTAAATTGTTAGGTGTCTATATAGACAACATTTTAAATTGGGGATGTCATATAAATGAATTATGTAAAAGGCTTTCATCGGTGTGTTTTGCCATTTTTCGATTGAAGAGTGTCGTTAACTTTAATACAATAATGTCTCATTACTATGCACACTTTGTGTCTCGATTGAAATATGACCTAATATTTTGGGGTGCTTCTCCTAATATGGTCAGAGTATTTAGAATGCAAAAAAGAGCAGTTCGAAATATTGCAGGTGTCAGATCAAGACATTCATGCCGTGAACTTTTCAAAAAATTTGCTATACTCACTCTGCCTGCTATGTACATACAGGAGGTTCTGATTTATGTTAAGAGAAATTTGAATAAATTTGTAGCCATGGCCGACATGCATAATTAAGACACAAGATATAACAAAAATTTAGTTATACCAGGACACACATTATCTCTATTTGAAAGGAGTCCCTATTACTGCGGCATAAAGCTTTTTAATAGTCTGCCGACTAGTATTAAATCTTTAAATTTAAGTATGTATAAGAAACTAATATCAAGATTGCTAATTGAGAATGTCGCTTATAGCACTAGGATTTTTTTCGGATTGAGGACTTTATATTATAAATGTTGTATGTAAGCTAGAGTACGTGTAATTGTAGCTTTTTGGATCTTTATATTATAAATATTTGTATGTAAGCTACAGTACGTGCAACTGTAAAGCTTTTTAGATCCTTATTTTCACAGGTTGTATACATTCTGTGACTTGACTTGACTTTTTCCATACCTCGTATCAGGTCTCATGAAATAAAAGTTTATTTATTTATTTATTTATTTATTTTATTTATTTATAAATAGGAATAATAAAGCATACTTAAAAAAAAATCAACACAACCAAAAAAAAAAACTAAAAAAAAAGTTTATTTTAAAGTACATAACTGATGAAGACCAAAAGGACTGGTTGAAACGTTTTGTCCAAAATATATTCTGTGATATGAAACAAGGTTTTAATTTCCCGAGACCATGTTGTTACATGTTCAACAAAAAAGGAGAAAAATAGGAAAAGGTAAATAATATATATATATATATATATATATATATATATATATATATATATATATATATATATATATATATATTATATATATATATAACAATCAAATATGTTTAGGCTCTAGTTTCTGTTTTATTTTTTTTTTTTTTTAATCAAGCTTTCGCCGCCTAATTGGTAGCTTGTTCTGGATACTGAAATGCAAACAAACGACAGAAGGAAAATCAAGATGTGTGAGATATAAATTTATGTATCTACATAATAGTATACTTACAAAATTGCAACAGTTTTTTTTTCCAATTGAGTATGTAGGTTAAGTATTTCACTAACCAGGTAGCGAACCCAGTCATAAATAGAACATGAGAACAGCATATTTGGAGCCGATTGTCAAAACTGGTACAATTACATATTCTTCATTTACGAATCAGTTTCAATATAATTTGACCGGTAGATATAAAACTAGTTAAAAAGTTTTGGATATTGACCCTGTCAAAATTAAAATAATTATAATTCCTTTATTTATGGATATATATATATATATATATATATATATATATATATATATATATATATATATATATATATATATATATTTTATATATATATATATATATATATATATATATATATATATATATATATATATATATATATTTATATATATATATATATATATATATATATATATATATATATATATATATATATATATATATATAACTTGGGCATTTAGTAACTTAAATTGTACAATTTGAAAATAGTTGTTTTAATGCATGTTAAATTGATGACCACATTGGATAGTATCTTAGAACTATAATAAGAATTAGCCAATTATTTAGGGTCAACATTAAACATTAACTATTAAAGTTTTATATTTATTTGATATTCAAATAGCTCACTGTACAGAATAACTATGAACTGCAATTTCACCGTTATGAATCGAATAAATGTTAATCTTTGCCTTACTGAAATATATTCTATGAAAAAACGTTATAATTTTAAATTTTTTGGGCTGTAAACTTTTATTTAGACTACTTAAGGCACATTGAAGTAAAGCCTGAGAATCCAGTATAAAAACATGCAATTTCTAGAACTAGCAACGCTAATATATTTCGAGTGTCAACTAAAACTTCCCAAAAAATCATGTTCAGGTGGTGAAAATAAAAATAATTTTATTTCCTTTATTTATGGACGGCTTTCGATTAAATTTAAGCAGTAAATATAAAATCCATCAAAACAATTTTTATCATAGGCACTTGCTTCAATTTAAATGTGTCAAAAGTTGAATTTTTAGAGGAAAAACTTGTTAAAATAATTTGTGCAATCGTCCCATTATAACTAGAATATTTAGTTTACTTTTAGGATCTAATTAGAAGAAAATTTGAATGGTGAATGTAACATTTGCAACAAAATTGTTATGACATGTATATGTCAAAATTAAAATATAGAATGAAATTCACAACTTGGACTGCTATTGCCCGCAGGATTATTTCGATTCATGTTATCGCAGGTTAAGCCACTAGCACAGGCTAGGATTATTATAATATTTTATAAAAGATTTAAATTAATCCAAAAAGGTTTCCCTTATTCCCAGAAAGTTCCTAAATACATGATCCGATTTTCTTAATAAGCTTATGGATTTGGTTATTGTAATTATGGAATACAGAAAAGAGTATCCTAATCACTTTGTTTGCCGTTCTACCTTTAAAATATTTTAAGCCGGGCTTAGAAATAGATCCCTATAAAACAAAAAAAGTTCTCAGTTAAAGTTTACAAGTGAAATCGAGCAGATGATCTTTTTAAATGAATTTTTTGAAGATTAGTCGTTTGTTTACTGACTTTCAGCTAAATCAAAAATCCAGTATTTGTTCTAATAATATGATATACTGAAAACCGTTACTATGATCTGATCAATGGATCTTTGCAGTCATGTGATCAATGCGACGTCAAGAATATTCATACGATTCAATCGGCTGTCAAGTCAGTGTCGGCGGTCTGAGGTTTAAATGACAATTTCAAAAGTCAAAATAGAATTCAAAATTTTTCACCCGTTTGGTAATTAACGAAAACTATGGATATATTAAATGTGTATGATGTATAAAACACCCTAGTTCTTACCTGTGAAGGACATTTACCTCTCTGCATAAATCCAACATCTAATATCACCTAATAATATCATATACTCGACGGCACTGGCTTCTAAAACATGAAGCTATACCCCCCTACGTTTTTAAGTTTTTAAATATACTTAACATGTTGACAAGAAGAATAATATAGACGGATGTTTACACTATATTCAGACATTTATGACGTGCATGCAAAGAATCATTGATCGGACTTTATATTAGATAATTTTACATGCTATAAATAAATACCTCCATATGTTAGCCTGTTATAACGAAGTCAGGTTTGAATTATACCAAGACGGTCATCAGAACTAGGGGCTCTAATTCCTAGTTTATTTTCTGCTCAAGTTATATCTCACGAATGAGAACCTAACCCATATGCCAAGCTAAGATATTAACCTGTTGTGCCGCGCAGAGTTACCTTATATTGTCAAGGGCTAAACAGGGTATTTATAAAGATGGATTTTCCCAGATCAAATAAATTTTAATGACTAAGATTAGTCGTTAGATTTCTAACTCAAAAAAAAACAATCACGCAGGCATTTAATTATACATAAATAAAGTCGATTTATTCTATCTTACCCATTAGAGTGTGGCAGCTTTGACTCGATGGTAAAGTGGTGGCTTACCATGACTAAAGTCTCGAGTTCGATTCCTTTCAGGTCAGTATTCTTTTATTTTGAAACTGTATTATGATAAGATACATTTCACTTTATGCTGCTTTTAAGTAGACAACAGCAAATTTTTGGAAGCCGATATGCTGTACAAAAAGGCAGCAATTTTTTTTTTTAAATTAAAGGCTGAATAATCCGACATATTTATATCGAGACACTTCATTCCTCTAGTATTGTCACTCCACTTAGGAGCAAAAGTGTCTTGGCATAAACATGTTATATACATAGCAAAGCGTGCTTTCAAAAGTTGCGAATTAGAAAGCTTTACACTTCATAACAACTTTTAATTATATAGAAACCTCAAATTTGACCAACGAGGTAATACTATTCTCATGATATGTTATATATATATATATATATATATATATATATATATATATATATATATATATATATATATATATAAAATGCAACGTCTCTCTGTCTGTCTGTCTGTCTGTCCGTTAGTGCGCTTATCTCTGGAGAACCACTTATCTGATTTACGTACTTTTTTTTTTAAAATATACAGGCCAGGTTATAGGCTATATTTTATTACGATAGGTAGCATAACGAATGAGCAGTGACGATAATAGTGAATGGAGTCGGAAAAAAGTTTGCCGCTAGCGCGTTCCTTTGCAATTCACAGCCTAAAACCATTAAATACGGAACGATACTATGTAGCAGAGAATATCTATAATCTATAATGTATATTAAATGCAATGTCTCGCTGTCTGTCTGTCTGTCCATTAGTGTATTTATCACGCGAGAACCACTTATCCATTTTACGTGTCTTTTTTTAAATTCATACATATATTCTTCGGCCAGGTTATATAATCATAATAATAATCTATATCTATAATATATATAAAATGCAACCTCTGTCTGTTTGTCCGTTAGTGCGCTTATTCCTCGAGAACCACTTATCCGATATACGTAAATTTTTAAATTCATACATATGTTCTCTGTCCAGGTTATAGATATATATTTTTTATTACATCTATGATATATATATATATATATATATATATATATATATATATATATAAATATATATAAATATATATATATATATATATATATATATATATATATATATATATATATGTATATATATATATATATATATATATATGTATATATATATATATATATATATATATATATATATATATATATATATATATATATATATATATATATATATATAATGCAACGCATCTCTCTCTGTCTGTCTGTCCGTTAGTGTGCTTATCACTGGAGAACCACTTATCCGATTTACATACTATTTTTTTACAACATACATATGTATGTTCTCTGGCCAGTTTATCTATAATCTTATATCTATAATATATATAAAATGCAACGTCTCTCTGTCTGTCTGTCCTCCTGTCTCCCTGCCTGTCTGTCTGTCTGTCCGTTGGTGCGCTTATCACTGGAGAACCACTTATCCGATTTACGGGCTTTTTTTAAAAACATACATATGTTCTCTGGCCAGGTTAGCTATCTATAATATATATAAATGCAACGTCTCTCTGTCTGTCTATCTGTCTCTCTCTCCGTTAGTGCGTTACGTGATTTTTTAAAACACATATATGTTCTCTGGCCAAATTATAGGATATATTTTATTGCATTAGGTAACATAAAGAATAAGCAGTGATGATAATAGTGAATCAAGTCGGAAAAAAGGTTACCGTTAGCGCGTTCTCTTGCAATACACTTCCTAAACCATTAAATATGGAACAATATCATGTTGCAAAGAATATAGTGTATATAAAAATGCAACGTCTCTCTGTCTGTCTGTCTGTCCGTTAGTGCGCTTATCACTTGAGAAACATTTATTCGATTTACGTCTTTTTATAAATTTATACATATGTTCTATATAATTCGATATAAGCCTAGATAACGGGAGATAAGGTGAGATAATGGGAGATAAGTATAAATAATGGAAGATAAGGAGAAATAATAAGAGATAAGCGGAGATAAGTCTAGATAATGGGAGTTATGGTGAGATAATGGGAGACAAGGAGAAATAATGGGAGATAAGGAGAAATAATGGGAGAAGAGCAGAGATAAGCCTAGATAATGGAAGTTATGGAGAGATAATAGGATATAAGAAAAAATAATGGGAGATAAGGAGAAATAATGGCAGATATTTTATTACGTTAGGTAAGATAAGGAATAAGCAGTGACGATAGTAGTGAATCAAGTCCACGCGAGCGGAGCCGCGGGCACTGCTAGTATATATATATATATATATATATATATATATATATATATATATATATATATATATATATATATATATATATATACGCTGCATTTGTTGGATTCTATTTAAAAAAAACTGTTCACCTGATTGAACACCCTCATCAGCAACCCTGATTTCCTAGAACATCGAAGGACGCTTGCCGTTTTGAAGCGGGCTACTACTTAATTCCTTTCAGAGCGGTGCGCGCTAGGAATAAATGTTGCGCAAATACATTACATCCCTATGAGGTTCAGCTTGTCACTCTTCGTACAACCTTTTTTAAGAACTCTTCTATTTGCAGAACCTTATCCCGTTGGAATAATTTGTCAAGGACTATGTTACAACGATTCGAGATCGTGAATCGCTTTTTTTCCGCCCACGCATCTCTCCTGAAGCACTTTAGGGATTTCCCTCCAGCACGTTTACTATATAAACTATAAAAAGCTGACGATAAAGGCTACGGTTGGAGTGGAAGATGGCTTTTCAAGGATTGAATGCCGATCTCGACGGAAAAACTATCATGTACGCTCTTGACTTACTTATATACACAGGGCGTTATAAAATTCACTGCATATATTGAAAAGGGAAACTCGTGAGGTCACGTAGAAGCACATTCAATGCTTTTTTTTAAACTTCAAAAATTTTTGAAAAATTAGAAAAGGGGCAAAACTGCATTTTACCAAACTATTTACGAAATTAACCCGCCCATGGAAGTGGGCTCTTTACAGTGCAGAAAATAAAATTCTAGAGGTATAAAGAAAATAATTTCTTGGCCAGAAAAACTGAGAGAGGGGAGTAGGGCAAATCGAACCTCATCTTGAAAGAATCGTAAATTAAAATATATTTAGGTCTACAAAATTATTTAACGTTGATGAGCGTGGATTTTCCACCATTCAGAAAAGGTTTAATAGTAAAAAGGCAGAAACAAATCTGCCCAATACTAGGCGGAGAAAGAGGCCTTGTGTTGTGCCAGTGTGGCTGAACAGCTTGTGACACCAATGCTTGCGTTCAAAAGAATGAGACAAAGTCCTGAATTGGGAAATGGCACACCTTCTGAGTATGTTGTCACCATTCCCGACACTGGCTAAGTTAAGTCAAATTGATTTGTAAAATGGATGAAACATTTTAAACGTCGTAAAGCCAACCCCTGAAAATTAAGTGTCACTTCTACTTAATGGACAAACAACGCTGGGAGCGTTGAACATATTAGCATATAATAATGTTACAACTGTTAGGCCTCACTACTCACAACTTCAGCCACTGGACGTCTCTTTTTTTTCTAAACCTATGAGCAATTATTACAATCAAGCAAAACAAAAAAATGATTAAGGACAAATCCAGGTCGTCACGTAACGCAAGATCAAGTTGCAAGTTTATTTTCCAGAACCTTACCAAAGAGCTGTTATTATTGACACTATTGTGAACAGATTTAAAGCGGGTGGAGTTTGGCCTGTTACTTACAGTACTAAATAACTTTACCAGCATGTGAGACGATAATAGGTTGAAAAGTGTGTTTGCACAGCCCAGAAATTATAATTTATATTTTAGAAAATACTGTAGCATATTAAAATAAATATTCCATGTTATATACCAATCGATCTATATAATAAAATTAAGGGTTCTGTGACTCGAAGGGTAAAGTTAAGTTCCAAATTCAAGATAATAATTTTCTTATCTATCCAATTACTTTTACCGCTCGTAGATGACAATTTATTTTTATTGACAAAATTATTATTACCTCATTTAATATTTTTATAATATGATTAAATATATTTATTTATCGATAGTCCATTGTATTGCGTCAATAAATAACGTATTTTCCTTTTTGAATTAAAAGCAACCTTCGATACTTTCTTCGCTTTTGTAAGCAGCATGTTTCTGACTTTTTAAAATGAAATAAGACTTATTGTAATCCCATTTAGAGTATTTTTTTCGTGTCAATCCGTTTTAATTTGGAAAATAATGACGCACTTGTTACAAATTATATGTCACGGTGGGAGCTTTATTGGAAAATAAATTGGTTTATTAGCAGATAATTCAGTATTAGTAATAGAAAACTCTGTATGGTGCAATATAGTTTCATAGAGCTTTGTGCATTGTATTTTATCTAAATCTTTCTGGCTAAGAGTAAACGAAAAAAAAACTTTTTTTGCTATTACATTCTAGAAGAACATATGTTTACATTTTTAATAGGGGCCCAGAAAATTCTAACACAAATTGTTTAAATTTATTTCATTGCTAAAAGAATCCAGCGTGTTATGTTAAATTTTGTTAATAGGTTGAGAGTTGAGCGTGCTCATTTTATGCTAGTCGGAGATATGTCTCATCATTTGTTCCAGCTCAGTCGAGAACCAGTCTCAATTTCCCTATCAAGCGCATTGACATCGTTATTAAATAAACACAACCTGGAAGCCACCAATTTTACTGTTTGGGTGGTCGTGGTAATACACGCGAGGAATACGTAAACCGTACAAATAATTTTCGATGAAAGAAAATGATACCAGTTAAGTATACCGAAACCACCAGTTGGCGTTAGATAGTTCTGTTAGATGTATGTTGGTGAGAAACCTGTAATGGGTAACTAGGTTAAATAAAAAATATCTGTTCCTATCTTAATTTCGATAATATTGATCATTATTTAAAGAGAAAATTCTGTAACTGAATGTAAAGCATAAAATTTTGTAGGAGCCACTTAGAGTAGCGAAAATAGCACGATACATGTATAGTCTTAAATTCTTTCCAAAGTGAGATAAAACAATTGCTAGTATATCCGCCATGGCTGCCTAAGTCTAAGACTTTAAATCAGTTTTTGCCGGTCACCTGTCAAACAAATGTCAACTTGTGATACATCGTTAGATAGAGAATTTCACAGCGAATTGAAATTGTTAAAAAAATATACAGGGCTCCATTAAAAATAAGAAAGTTGCAGTCACTTCCAGTTAAACCGGAAATAGTTAACAATATTTCTTAAATGATTAAAAAGCCTAATAAAAATGCAAACAGGTAACTTTCAAAATAAAAAAATTACAGGGTGTTACATGTTGGCTGTGTCAGCCGGTATATATATATATATATATATATATATATATATATGTATATAACCAAAAATATGGAATTTGTAAATAAAAGTTAAATTTAAACAAAGTTATATAAATTTTAAAACAGTTGTTGTTCCTTGTATTTATATAATTATACGTGTTATGTGTATTGTTATAATTTAAAGCAAGTCCCTCCAAAAATGCCCAAAACCAAGAGCGAAACGTCAAAATAATAAAAAAAATTCAAAAGAACTCAAAGATATTCATTTGATGAACCAAAACCCAAGATACATGAAAAAGGTTTATATACATATATATATATATATATATATATATATATATATATATATATATATATATATATATATATATATATATATATATATATATATATATATATATATATATATATATATATATATATATATATATATATATATATATATATATATATATGCATGACGTGTGGTAGAAAAGTAATAAAGGCAGCTATGTATCGACTGGATGGCTTTAACTGGAATCACCTTCACCTTCTTGGTTATATTATTTTGATGTTGTCGAATATAATAAAATGACATCCTTTTAAATAGGTTTTGATCTTGAGGAAAAAGTTACACAGACTGAGATCAGGCAAATAGTTACCGCGTGAGGTTGAAACTATATACATATATATATATATATATATATATATATATATATATATATATATATATATATACTCGTATATATGTATATATGTATATATATATATATATATATATATATATATATATATATATATATATATATGTATATATATATATATATATATATATATATATATATATATATATATATATATATATATATATATATATATATATATATGTATAGTGATAAATATAATTTGTCTAACCTATATTTCCAATTACAAGTATATCTCGAACAATATGCGTTCCAAAGGCACAGTAATGATTATAAATATAAATTAATTTCCAAAGGGAAAGTCAGAAAATCATTTTCTGGCTTTAACTGACAAAGTAATAAAACTTTCTAGAACAAAGACGTAAAGCCTGACGACATTTCTGTTTCAGCTTAATACGCAGATTACGCTTTTGTTTACCTAAAGGAAAATCTATAGTAAGATATATACGTACGAAATTGAGGATTGTGTTTACATAAGGAAACGTAGAGTTACGAGCACAAAGCAAAGTCTATATAATTTATAAAAGAACGAATTTTTAATTAAATTACAGACAATAGACAACAATTTAGTATTTAAAGAATGTTTCATTTGCAACTCGTTAGATAATCTAACCATATTTTTACTCGATAAATACGAAGAAATAGTCTATATTTGAATAAATTCAATTATTAACCTTACCGTACTATTTAAAATACGCATTCTTAGTTATCACAACATCTAAATATTGAATTATAAAATTCAACGAAAGAAAACCTAGGATGTGACAAAATTGTGAAATAAATCTATAGTTAATTTAAAAATTTTAAATGAAGGAAAGCAAATAAATCTAAACTCTAATTGAGTATGTCAAATACTACAATAATAAGATTTTGAAACAGTACTTATTCTCAACAATCGTTCAATGAAAAATTAACCTTAGTAATAAAAATTAGTGATAAATATTTGAAGATAATTAAAAGAATAATAAATATTAAGGCTTAGGACCTACACTTCTGTTTATTCTTATTGTCTTAATTTAAATTCTGGTTTAACATTGTAGATAATAGTTGACTTCACGTTCTGAATCCACTTAAGTTCATAATTTAAGTTAGTCTTAAGAGTTCATTCCTGTTTAATCACACTTTACGATAAAAAATTAAATAAAGTAAATAATGATATTAAATTTTAAATCAAGGATAGATATGCCACGAATGTCGTATAGGCCACAATTTCAATTCGTCGCGAATTTGAAAAAAATAAAATAATAATTTATGCTTTCCTTTTTATAATAAGGTAAGTACCCATTAACAAAAATGAATTCTTATAAGACTAATGAAATATATATATATATATATATATATATATATATATATATATATATATATATATATATATATATATAACACTAACTACGTTAGGAGATAACAACGAGGTTACCCTAATGTGGGTACCAGACCACTTCAAAAGAGGCACCTTAGAGGACCCACGGGAATGGTTGGACAAAGAACACCAACTCTCTTGGACTGCAGGAGCGGGATGTCGTCAACCCAAACTCCTAATAATCTACGACAGGCAGAACAAAGGAACTCTTGTCGATGTCGAAAGAAAGGCCACGCCTGAGTATAGGACTCCTTACGGGACACGTGGCACTATAAGCCCATTTATATAACCTCAAACTGGCTGAGCGGAAAACATGTCGGCTGTGCGAGGGAGAAAGCAAGGACAGTATTCACATTTTGTGCAAATGTCCTACACTAATGATTAAAAGATACAGATACCGGGGTCAATTATTCTGTGAACCCAAAGATCTACAAGAGGTCAAGGTGAGTAGCCTATGTCTCTTGGCAGAAAATGTCGGACTAGGACTGCGACCCTGATTCGACAGTGGACAGAAGAACTCTTAGATCTAGGTGACATTAGGGACCCACAGTACCACCCACTCTTTTTACTACTATATATATATATATATATATATATATATATATATATATATATATATATATATATATATAGTGTGTCCCAAAAAGTTTTATACAAATATAGAAAAAGTTTATCTCACATATTAAAAAAAAATTATTCTTGATTAAAGGTTCTGCATCACGTGGAAATGTATAATCAAGCATAAAAAGAATAAAATATTTGATGGTATGCAGGGAAAATAAAAAATAATTATTTATAGTGAAGAGTAAAGTGTGTTTAAATTTAATTACAGAGCAAAATATTAATTGAAAATGTTAACAGAAACTAAGTTTCTTAACAGTTTCTAGGTATTTCCAAAGATATGTTCATTTATTTTCAGTCTAAAATTTGTTGTGATTTCGTTTTCTTTTATTCAATAAATCATCCAACAATTACTGACGTGTTTACTGGAGTTTTTTTGAATTTTTAACTAGGAAGGAAACAAATCTAAAAGTGAGCATAATATTTTAGTTCTTATTAATATTTTCAATTAATATTTTGCTCTGTATTTAAATTTAAACAAACTTTACTCTTCATCATAAATCATTATTTTTTTTATTTTCCGTGTATACCATCAAATATTTTAAAATTGATATTTGATTATGTATTTCCATGTGATACAGAACTTTTTATCAGGAATATTTTTTTTGTAGTATGTAAGATTAACTCCATTTGTATAAAACTTTTTGGGATATAACATATAAATATATATATATATATATATATATATATATATATATATATATATATATATATATATATGTATATATTTATATACATAAATATATATATATATATATATATATATATATATATATATATATATATATATATATACAAAGAAAGCAAAAGTTGCCGTATCTACCAAAATTCTTAAATATAAAATTTGAAGCAAGGCAAGAACTGAAAAGGAGAATCAGTCTATTAACTGAGAAAGCTTGGGCAGAAAAATTAAATTATTCAAATAATTACTATCATTATTATTTTTATAAAATAATGTAGAAGTACAATAAAGTATAAGATGTCATAAAAATAAAATGAAAAGACTCACATGAATAGTGTAACACAGAAACGACTAACAATCCATTAGAATAAACACTATACACTAATACTCAAAAATCAAAAAGATCAAATTTATAACAGGGATGTGTTGTGCTGAAAACATTTTTAATTATTAATTAATTCACCCGAACAAACCACCTGTGGCCGGCGCCATGCCCAAAAGTATTGACATATCAATGACAAAAGACAGTTTCTTGACAGGGAAAGGGACTATTTTGAAAACCTAAAAACCGAAAATGTAAACACCCGGAAAGAGGGAGAGAACTGGTCTAATGAAAAATATATAAATGTTCAAACAGAGAGAAGAAGAAATTACCAATTGAACGACCTAAAAATCGACAAGGAAATTCGGATCGAAGACGACCATAAATTTTGGGTATAGAGGGGGACAAGAAATCCAGCAAAAGAGACATAGAGAAGGAAGGAAGGAATGTTATATTAATTTCTGAATCAATTTATTAAATTAACTTATATATAATTTGTTGATTTAATTATTAGGAAAATTGTTTAATTAATTTGAGAAAAAGAAGAAGAAGGTTTATTCACCAAAGGGTGGCATGGCAATACCAAGAGGGAGGGAAGGCAACAAATCACTGAATAACTGTCAAAGTCAGAAGAATCAATCTAGAAGAGTAAGGGGAACAATTCTTAAGACCGCAGAACCAAGGGACCAACAAAAAACAAAATAAAGGAAAGGAGAGAGAGAATTAGAGTATTGGGAGTTGGTCTGTTCAGTAACGGACAGCCATTTATGAAGGCAAAATCTCATAATTCGAATGACGATAGGGAGTTGTCACATGGCATAGAAACATCACAAGAAAGGAGAAAACTGTATATGTTACGCAAACCATCCAGATCGGTTCTTTTATTGATGTTGTGGGGATTTTCATTAATATAACACATTTCTAAGAATTCTCTCTTGAACCGATTTTTTGAAAAATGAAGTATTTTTGGTTCATTGAAGTTGAAAGAATGACCGCTATCTACAGAATGGATTGCCAAGGCACATCTTTGTGGATGGCAAAGTGACACTAACTTTTGTGAAGCGCAATACGACGATTGAGAGATTGAGAGGTCTGACCGATATAGATTGAAGGGCAATTGAGGCAGGGGATTGAGTACACTACGTCTGATATAGAGAGAATCGGCAGAGAAGCCTTCAATTTACTGAAAACACGTCTGTTTTTGAAAAAATAATATTCGGCAATTTTAATGTTGGGAACAGAACGAAAGATATGGATTAGTTAATTTGTGAGACCAGGAATGAAAGGCAGCGAAAGCAACGACCAATTTGTTTCGACTGGGGGAGTGAGAGGAGGGGAAGGGTTGGGTCTGGGTAAGGGAGGGGGATGCTCTGGGGGAATATGTTGAGTATGAGTGAGCTTGTTGACTTCATCCCTGATTTTTAGCAGAAGTTTTCGGTTGTAACCATTTTCAGTGAACAGGCTTGTGAGTGTTTCCTGTGATATAAACAGGTAATCTGGGTGGACTATTGTCTTCACTCTTCTATACAGGCCCTTAATGAAGTTGATCTTCACCTTCCAATCATGGCCAGAATTAGCTTGGATGTATCTTCCAGAAGAAGTAGGTTTTCTATACCAATCAAGTTCTATGATATTATTGGAGTCTCTGATGACTTTTGTGTCCAAAAATGGAACAGCATTGTTGCTTTCTTCTTCCATGGTAAATTGTAAATGTGGATCGAAAGAATTGAAGATTTGGAGAACTTCTTCTTTGCCATCAGCTGGTATGGACAGAACCAGATCGTCTACATATTGAAATAGGAAGAGAGGTTTGAAAGATAATTTCTGTGTGCAATTTTTCAGAGCATAAGAGATGACTATAGAAGCAAGAGTAGAACTCAGGTTACTAATGACAGGGCATCTAAATATTTGTGAGTAGAAATAATCCTTGAATTTGAAAAAAGTGGATTGGAAGAGAAATTCCATTATAGATAGAACGAACGGTTTATTAATTTTGGTATTGGGCCAGATACGTGCCCATTCAGAATTGATGATTTGTCTAGTTAACTGCCAAGAAATATTAGTGAAAAGACTGACCACATCAAGAGATATAATGACATAATTTTCTGATAAGTGGAAATTATTGACTTCCGCGCTAAAGATAAAGGAATCCTTGATGGCATAGGTATGGTAGTTTGAGAAAGATTTCTCTAGTAGACTTGCACAGAATTTGCTGAGATTTGATGTGGGAGAGTTGATGGTTGAGACAATGGGCCTAAGAGGTACCCCTTCTTTATGTATTTTTGGTAGACCATATATTCTTGGTGGGATCGCTTTGTAATTGTAAAGTCTGGCTGTGATTTCGTCGATCCATTTTTTGGTCTTCATTTGCTTGACAAAACTATTGTTCTTATTTTGATGTTGCGTGGTGGGATCATGAGAAAGCCTCTTGTAAATCGGCTCATCATCGATAAGTTCTAACATCTTAGTGTTATATATATATATATATATATATATATATATATATATATAACACTATATATATAATATTTTGCACTAGACGTCAGATACACGTTAAAAATTAAATGTAATACACAAAAAAAAAATATCATTATTCTTTTAATAAACTGATCTGTAATAAAGACTCACTATCACTTAACATTAGCAACACCAATAAAGTTGAATTACTTTCTCCATTACAAATTTGCAAGATTTTTCACTGATTTTCTTTTGCATTTTTAGCTAGGAATCTCTGGAAAAAACATATGCATATATAGCTCTCTTAAGCTATGTTCCATCATGCTTAGTTTTATTTTATCAGTACTCAATTACCTGTCAATAAATCAATTTATTTTTTAGTAAAAGCACCCAAGGTGATATTTATTTTGCACCAAACGCTTCATTATTCCCCGAAACCAAAACTGATTGACACAAAAAAAACAACCTAAATAGGATTACAATACTTCTTATTTCGTTTTAAAAGTCAGAAACAGGCTGTTTACAAAAGCAAGCAAAGCATTGAAGGTTATTTTTAATACAAAAAGAAAAAGACGTTTCTTACTGACGCAATACATAGGGACACCGATAAATAAGTATATTTCATTATGTGTGCAAAAATATTGAATGAGGTAATAATTGCCTATATAAAAATAAATTTTAATTTATCAAGGTTAAAAGTAATATAATGGATATTCAAATAGAAATATTAGACTGGAATTTTGTCCTCGAAATACCGAACCTTAATAATATTATTGCTTACATAGGGTGATCTATAATACGAGAAAGTCATCCATTGCTAGTGTTTAAGATTTATAAGTGGTGAGCTCTCCTTTCAACCAACTTATTTCATTTGCTAGCCACCTTATCTACTGTTATAAGTAAATAATAAATACTGTCTCTCTGCTGCTTAACTTGGTGATTGATCTCTGAAATTCTGGAACTCATCTTTGCCTTTTGTTTACTGTATACCAATTAAACCTTTGTTTATTGAAAAGTTTAAGCGATATCGCGGTACGGAGTGAAAAAAAACGTTTTTAGTTAATAGTTTTTCTCTAACTGATCTCATATATATATATATATATATATATATATATATATATATATATATATATATATATATATAACATTGGTTACACTGAAAGTTAGAAAAAACTTATTCGGATACTTTAAAAGTGAATTAGCTACCAAATTTCTCTATAAGATTCAAATTAAAATTATTCTTAAGACCTAATAACAAAATAGTTGAAATTATGTAATAATGATAAAAATAAACTGGGACAATAGTAGCAAAATTAATGGTGTAACTGGGACACTAGTAGCGTGTGTTGCCTCCTCTACTTCGGATGACAGCGTTTATGCGCCTAGGCATGCTTCTAATTAAATTTTGGATAAAATCTTGAGGAATTTGCTCCCATTCTGTGATAACTGCATTTTCAAGTTCCCTCAGGTTTCTAGGTGCAGGTATATGACGTTTCACATTTTTCTTAAGGTGACCCCATACATGTTCTATCGGATTCAGATCCGGGCTTTTTGGTGGCCATTGCATAATCGGTATATCAATTTGATTAAGATAATTGAGTACCTCCCTAGCTACGTGAGGTCGAACGTTGTTTTGCATAAACAGGAAACTGGGCCCCACGAAATGACCGAAAGGCATCACATGTTCTATTACAATATTCTCAAGATAGTAGTCAGCATTCATGGATCTCGTACGGACAGGAACTAACTCTGTGCGAGCATCAAAGCAGATGCCACCCCAGAACATAACATATCCACCGCCGAATGGAATCCTTGCAGAGATATTGCAAGGAGCAAACCTCTCTCCTGGTCTTCGCCATACTCGCTCACGACCATCTGGATGTTTTAGACTAACCCTAGTTTCATCTGTGAAGAAAACTTGTTTCCAATCATCCACAGACCAGTTTTCATGATTTCGAGCGAAACGTAACCTGGCAACTTTGTTCTCTCTAGTAAGCAAGGGCGCAGTGGCTGGTCTCCTACTGTTTAATCCAGCTTCATTTAACCGTCTTCTAACTGTTTTAGAAGAAATTGTGACATTGCGAACAGCTCCGAGTTCGTTTCTTATTATAGAACTAGTGACAGTCCTGCTTCTTAAAGCATATTGTCTTATAAAACGTTTATCTAGGTCGCTAGTGTATCGTTTTCGCCCTTGTCCTAGCCTTTTAGAATAAGTTCCTACTTCATTCAAGCGTCTGACCATACGACTTATTATGGAACGATGTTTGCTTAACAAATTGGCAACATAACTCTGACAATATCCCTCGTCCAATAAAACTGAGGCTCGCACTACCTCGTGTTCAGTTAAATTCCTTGTTCGATTCATTTATCTAATTCTTCGGGGTCAAAAATAAAACAGTCTACCACAAAAACGTATTACTTTGAAAAAGGGAACAATTTATAAGCGTACTTTTAAAGAAAATCTATCGCATTATTACAGAAAATTGTTTATCTTCTAAAAAATTCTTTAAAACTGTAAATCTAAACGAATTGTTTTGGTTTCTGTCATGAACAACGAAACAAAATATGCATAGCCTACTATTCAAATACTCGACAAACTTTAAAACTGACATAAGAAAAAGATAAATTAATTTTCAGATTGTTGCGTTAATTTTGTCCAGGAGTTTATATATATATATATATATATATATATATATATATATATATATATATATATATATATATATATATATATATACATATATAACATTAAAATTCAGAGTGTCAGTCCTTTCGTCTAACGATGAATTTGCGCGACGTTTCGCCAAAATCTCATTTGTCATTTTCATGTGCTCTTGCTGCTGTTGCTACTCGATACTACAATCTTGCTGCTGCTGCCGCTCGAAGCAAACTGGGAAATCGAAGTGCGGTCGCCGTCTTTTATAGGACGGCGTCCACGCAGATTGTAGGAGGGGAGATTGGGAGTGTTCGTCCGAGCATCGGTGTTTGCCAGCTGGGTGCCCATATCAGTGGTAATTACGGGTTCTTGCGCTAGGCTGACTGTTGCGTTCTCGATGTTTTGGTTATTCCTTGCTTTGGCTACTAGAACCTTCCATGTAACGAAGATGTTAAGTGCATTATCCCGCTTATTTAGCTGTCCATTCCTTTCGATTTCTAAGACTTTTCTGACTGTGCGTGTTTTATAGTGTGAAATCGGGGTTATTTGTTTAGATCCCTCAAAATTGATGTTTGTGATCAATATCATGATGGTGCTGAAAAAGAGCTGTAGTTATTTGTTTTTGATACTTATTTTATGTTCTTGGATCCGAGAGAGATTGTTCTGTTTTTTTGCCCTATGTACAATTTGTGGCAGTCTCCGCATGGGATGCTGTAAACTCTATGGTTTTCTCTTGTTCTTGGGGTTACCTAGAATGTCTGCCAGAGTGTTTTGTGGTTTATATACTGTGACTATGTTGTGTTTTCTTAGCACTCTTCCAGTCCTATGTGTAAAAATTCCTTTCCATCACTTATCATCGATTTTCAGTTTATTTTGTTAGAAGAAATCTAAATTTTTCAGTGTCAGATAGTCTTTTTTACCAGTTTTTGTTGATGGCGAATGCATTTTACATATATTTTTTTTAATTATATATATATATATATATATATATATATATATATATATATATATATATATATATATATATATATATATATATATATATATATATATATATATATATATATAAATATATATATATATATATATATATATATATATATATATATATATATATATATATATATATATATATATCGACCACCAAGTGATACTAACTTTAGAACACTTTTCGCTTCTCTTGCAGACACCATCGATCATTTACAAATTAACTATCCAAATGCCGAAATTGCCACCCTGGGCGACTTTAATGTCCACAACATCAACTGGCTTAAATATTCAAATACTACCGATGAACAAGGTCGTGAAGCCGAATCATTTTCAAACAGTTGTGGCTTGACTCAGCTTACTGATGAACCAACACGGATCCCTGATCGAGACGGAGAGTTCGCTAGTTTTCTTGATCTGTTTTTAACCACCAATCCGGAGATTTACACCGTCAGCGTAAATCCGCCGTTAGGTTCTTCCGACCATAGACTACTTTCGACATCGAGTATTCTACCAATCAGTGATAGAGAGGCGCCCAAACCGCGCAAGATTTGGCACTACAAATCTGCTAAATGGGAAGATCTCATGGAATATTTTCGAACTTTCCCTTGGTTGGACGTTTGTTTTCGATCCGACGACCGATCTGACTGCGCCAGGGAGGTTTCCGATGTTATTTTGGCCGGTATGGAGGCTTACATCCCTTTTTCGAAGAAATGCCCTTCCAACGGCAAGCCTTGGTTTGACCTAAAATGCAAAGAAGCTGTTGCTTCTAAACATCTTGCATACCGACAGTGGCGTGAAGATCCTAACACCATAAATCGTAACATCCTTGTTTGTGCCAGGAACAGATGCAAAGAAATTATCGACGAAACCAAGGAGGTACACAAACAACGGATTAGAAACAAACTTCTCGCTTGTCCCGGCAATTCCAGGTCCTTTTGGTCAGTCGCTAAGGCAGTTAGTCAAAATTTCACCAAATCCACCATACCACCACTCACACGGCCAGATAATTCTATTGCAACGACACCTGTTGAGAAAGCGAACTTGTTGGCTGATCTCTTTGCTTCACATTCTACTGTCGATTTCCAAGGAAAAACACCACCTACTATTCCCATAGTGAAGTCAAGGATGCCCGATATTGTCTTCAGACAGCGTATCATAAAACGTATTTTGATGAAGCTAGACACCAAAAAGGCTTCTGGCGCTGACGGAATACCTGCCATAGTTCTCAAGAACTGTGCAAGGGAACTAACACCAGTTTTCTGTAGACTTTTCTACCTATCCTATAGAAAGGGAATATTTCCTTTCTGCTGGAAATGTGCCACAGTTCAGCCGATACCTAAAAAAGGCAAGAAGACCTTGCCAAATAACTACCGACCAATCGCACCACTCTCAATAATATCGAAAGTCATGGAAAAGGCTATCAATCAGCATTTTCTAAAATATCTTGAAGGATTCAACATTATTAGTGATCACCAATATGGCTTTCGTAAAAATAGATCAACAGGAGATCTTCTGACTTATGTAACACATGTTTGGAACAACGCAATTGAACACTTTGGAGAATCTCGAGAGGTTGCTCTTGACATATCCAAGGCATTTGACCGTGTTTGGCACGATGGGCTGTTGGCTAAGTTACGTTCTTATGGTATGTCTGAAAAGTTCTGTTTGTGGCTCTCATGTTTCCTCAGAGAGCGTTCTTTACGAGTGGCTTTTTTTCTTCACTATCAACGCCGGTGTGCCCCAAGGTTCCATACTATCTCCTACTCTCTTCCTTATTTATATTAACGATCTGCTGGAAAAGACCGAGAATCCATTCTACAGCTTTGCAGATGACAGTACACTTATCTCTTCATTCACTTTGAATGCTCGGACATCGACTACTCAGACGAATATCCGCAGATAGCAGGAAGTCATTCAACTTAACAAAGACCTGGAAGAAATTCTATCTTGGGGTGACAGTAACCAAGTGGAATTTAACGCTACAAAAACTTAGGCGGCAGTTTTTTCTAAAAAAGTTAACGTTGCAGAACCCGACATAGTTATGTCGGTGCACTCCATGCCTCTAACATCGTCACTCAATCTGTTAGGCGTTAATTTGGGAGCAAATATGTCCTGGCATGAACATGTTGCAAGCATAGCAAGGAGAGCTTCTCAAAAGTTGGGAATATTGTTTCGAACCAGAAAGCTTTACACTCCACAACAACTGTTAATTCTTTACAAAGCTCAAATTCGACCAACTATGGAATACTGCTCTCATGTTTGGAGCTCCGCTCCCAAACATACACTGCATTTGTTGGATTCTATCCAGAGAAAGCTGTTCGTCTGATTGGACACCCGGAACTGACCGACGGCCTCGATTCGCTGGAACATCGAAGAACGGTTGGCGACTTGAGCCAATTCTTCAAGTACTTTCATGGAAAGTGTTCGAAGGATGTGGCCCGCTTAATTCCTCCCATAGCGGTGCATGTTAGGAGTACACGTCGCGCTAATACTTCACATTCGTATGAGGTTCAGCTTGTTACCCATAAAAAAAATATATATATATATATATCTATATATATGTATATATATATATATATATATATATATATATATATATATATATATATATATATATATATATATATATATAATATATGTATATATATATATATATATATATATATATATATATATATATATATATATATATATATATATATATATATATATATATATATATTATCCACGGTATTATACGTAAAATCAAAATAAAAATTGGCATAACAGCGTAGCTGAAATAGATGCCTAATGCCCAGTTCAGATACAGACATATTTTTTTTTTTCTTAAATGATAAACTCCATATATTCTTGCCCGTTGACATACCGAGAAAATTCCAGACAACTACATGTATCATTCTCATCAACTAATTTTTGACATTGTTTCTTAAGATACCGTTGTAAAAAAAATGTTTATTGAACGTATGCTATTTGTATTCACAAGCGCTCTAACTGGAAGCACTACAAAAATACGTTCCGAAGTTAAAATCATTGTTCAATAATCTCTACCTGTGTTTGTTTGACATCAAAATAGTGAGTCACGGGTAAATATCAATTGCCGGAAAAGTTTGGAAAGATTGGTGTTTCTATCCGCCAAGCATTTTTTTAATATGCCATGAAACACGATACCAGATCATAAGTGCAGGAACATTTTGTAATCTTGACACATGAACTGTTTCTATTTTGTTTCCATAACAGCACATGAAAAAAATATGTTTACAAGATTTTAAAATAGCTAACAGGTTTATGTAGTATTATATAACGATGCTATAACTGGAAGATATTGGACATCCTCAATAAAAATTCAATATTTTTTTCACAATACGTATTTATAATAAAATCATATAGAAGATGTGTCCGTACATTTTTTCAAAAATGTTATTGGTAATTATGATTGAATGCACATTGGAAGGCTTTTTTTCTCTTTGCTCTAGTTGAAAGGATCTTGACGCATTTTTACGTGTAGGTAAAGTAGATTCCTAATCAAATTATAGATTACATTATATCCCGATTTGGATTTGGCATAAAAATAGATTACTACTCAGTATATATCACCACTACACCAAACACTCCATTTTTGCACTCGACGCGCGTTTTGCTAACCATGTTAGCTTCATCAGGAGCGATGATTGATCAGTCTTTGCTCCTGATGAAGCTAACATGGTTAGCGAAAACACGCGTCGAGTGCAATAATAAAGTGTTTGGTTTAGTGGTGATATATACTGAGTAGTGTCATTGTGCCAAAGATTCCACATTCCCAACTTAATAAAAATAGATAATTATTTTTATTTAAGAGATTAAAAAAATTTCTTAACAAACAGCAAACTTGAACTTATGTGAGTATTAATAGTATGAGTATATTTTTTTCTAAGAGTGATCTGCAATTAAATCATAAATTTCTCTTTTTCCAGTTTTAGTCATGTCATGAATTAAATCGGATGATAGGACCTTGTCACTATAAAAAAAACGCGTCAATTACCACCTAAATTGTTACCTACAAAGGGTCATATTACCTTATTTCTCTCAGAACAATGCAAATTGGCATTATGATGTAATTACAAATCCCTCTATTATGACGTAAATACAGATCCCTTTAATCTTTGACATTAATGCAACTATTTTATTGTTATCCTGGGCATTATATTGCATCTGGTAAGGCATTGTTTCTGACGCACTTATTGTTTTACGGATATGCCAAATAGTTGCAGCGACTAGTTCCTGTAATTAATAGTGTCGAGTTGTACGGGGGTGGATTGATATGGCTGGTAAATTTTTACGATATAGCGGAAAATTTTACTAAGCGATTTGACTGTTGGTAAGCGTGATTCTTGTAACGATTGTGTTCAAAGTTTCAAATAGATGCCAGGTGCAGTTTCTGGCAATATTGATCGGTGTTACACGGTTCATAGAAAATCCGAGTATCATGTAGTGATAAAACATTTTTTTTAAGAGTAAGATAGAAACTGAGCTGAAGGAAGTTCATGGAGATTCTGCCACTCTGCATCAGCACTACAGACCACTTTTTACTAGAGATGCTCGATTAAGGTTCCTTCTGAAGAAATGGTAGGCATCTATATTAACGGGTACATAATCTTCTGCATGAAGTTCTAAAAATGGAAACGCTGAGTGCTCGTTGGGTGCAGCGTTTGTTGACTCCAGACTAAAAACCTACGTGGAAGGACATTTCAAAATCATGTTTAGAAGAGTTACAGCTTAATCTGAAGGACTTGTGGCATCGTTTTGTGGCTGTAACTGAGTCACTATTATACCCCAGAGTTATACCGGTAATTAAAACAGAGGGACTATTTGGAGGAGCGTAAAATAATAACTGGCACGTATTACGAAACGTTATCAGGCCATTTGCGTCACGAGTTAAAATAGTAGCGATCAAGATTAGCACGCAAGAAAGCTCCTTTACCAAAGCAATGCGCAAGTGGGGCAAGCTGGGCCTCGAAATAGTTCCTTACCCACTCTATTCCTTAGACTTGGCCCTAAGTGATTTTTTTTCTGGTTTCGAAATTTCAAAAATTGGCTTGGAGGCAAAAAATTTTCTTAGAATAAAGAAGATATCCGTGCTGTAAACGAGTATTATGCATGTTCGAAATAATTTTTTTCTGGGAGAATAAAAAATTTATAATCCCGCTGGACCAAATGTATTGAGGATAAAAGAGATTATGTTGAGAAATTAATTTTTGGATTTGTAAAAAAGTCATTTACCTTGTTTTTTATAAGACATTTAAATCCACTCTCTTATTAATGTCAACAGACCTTCAGGGGTGGCAGCCGCGGCTCCCGTTGCGTAGCACTTGGTTGCGGTCCAGAAGGCCTCGGGTTTAATCCCGGCAGGTCGGTAAACTTTTATTTATTAATTTATTTAGGTATATTCGGCATGGCTGCGTACATAGGTAGTAGCTGTTTGCATAAATGCAATAACGTCCGTGGCTGCACTACCGTTGGCATCTCAAAATACAGAGCCAAAACCTTCCCAGCCGAATGTTGTCTCTTTGGTAGCTTCGGGCGGCTTTCACCGGCTGCTGTCCACTCAGCGGGCTGCCGATTTTATTCCGGTGTGTAGTGGTGGATCCATGTTTCATCCATCGTCATATATCGAATAAAAAATCCTTTTTATTGCGCTTAAACAGGTCCAAACAGCGCTGAGAATCATCTCCACGTTGTTGTTTTTGGTCCACTATGAGCAAACGCGGGACCCATTTCGAATAGAGCTTTCTCATGCCCAAATGTTTATGTAAAATATGACCAACACGTTCTTTTGATATCTTTAGGGTGTCAGCTATCGTACACAATTTCACTTTACTGTCATCCAAAACAATTTTGTGGATTTTTTGGATGCCCTCATAACACTTATCAAGCCATTGCTTTGCTGGAAAGGTATTTTTCCCATCAAAAAAACAGTTCAGTACAACACACGAAATTCGATTTTTTCCTTTGTTTTGAAAATATCAAAACTAGCGTCACTAAAACCACTGCAACTTTTAAACTAATTGTCGAAATGTCATGAAATTTTGACACGTATCGTTTGAAGGTTGATACTTCCTGAAAATCATATAGATTTATTGAAAAGGGCGACATCTATTTGTCAGACCAAAAACATTTCAGCATATGTGTTACTTTTTCCTAGTCAAAATAGTCAAAAGTTTACAAATGAAGTCAGATAACTTCTAAACCGTGGTGATGTCTTTTCCGTCCTACTCTTAGCATGATGCGTGTCCGAAGTCTGTCTTACTGTCATCCAAAACAATTTTGTGGATTTTTTGGATGCCCTCATAATACTTATCAAGCCATTGCTTTGCTGGAAAGGTATTTTTCCCATCAAAAAACAGTTCAGTACAACACACGAAATTCGATTTTTTCCTTTGTTTTGAAAATATCAAAACTAGCGTCACTAAAACCACTGCAACTTTTAAACTAATTGTCGAAATGTCATGAAATTTTGACACGTATCGTTTGAAGGTTGACACTTCCTGAAAATCATATACATTTATTGAAAAGGGCGACATCTATTTGTCGGACCAAAAATATTTCAGCCTATGTGTTACTTTTTCCTAGTCAAAATAGTCAAACTGTTACAAATGAAATCAGATAACTTCTAAACCGTGGTGATGTCTTTTCCGTCCTACTCTTAGCATGATGCGTATCCGAAGTCCGTCTTGAATGGATCGAGGGTCACCCGTGATGGACATTGCCGATGAAATGTCGTTGTTGAGGGACAGGATCCATCTCTAAAAACATACATTGTTGCACTGCCAAGAGAATTTATAGGTATTTGTTAGTTCCTCGTCGAGAGTTGTGGAAAACTGAAAACGTAGAAGAAGATTGTAAAACAGTCTTAGACCACCATTTGGGAATAATGTGGTTCGAGTCCTACGTTAACATAGCTGGGAAATGTTAGCCCGGTAAGCCCTACAGTTTACCGTAGGATCCGAACCACATGATCGGCAGATGTTGCTTTAAGATTGCTATTTTATGGTCTTATTCCACTTTTTCCTCTTACCACAAATTTCAGTGGGGAGAATGCCTAATATCTGTAAATGTTTTAGTTGTGCGGCAATGCAAGTTTCGTGTTAGTAATAGTGGTTGATTTATTCAGTTCCACTTCAACTATGTATTCTGTTGCGGCCCTAATTCCGTGGTGTAGTACCGGCTTGGGATTTAAGGATATTTGGCTTGGACACATACGTAGGTAGTAGTTGTTGCAAAAATCGTAATAACGTTCGTGGCAGTACTGCCACGTGTTCTAAAAGATGCCATGAAATACAAAAATTTTTTTCGGCACTTTGAAAAACGATATCCTTATCGATATCCTAAGGATATGAAAAAGGGTACGTCTCTATTCAGGTTAGTTAAGGTGAATAAAGTCTTCAAGATTAGTTTAAACCATGCTAGAAATTTTTTAAATATTTCCGGAAAGCATACTTGTTCATGTATATCTTGTTAAGCTGCCTGTTAATAAAAATCCCCAAGTTTTCTTTTATTTTAAACCTGCTGGTGCAAAGAATTGTCTCTATTCTACCGTATAGTGTACCCTTACAATTTTCTCATGCTCTCATGTAACTTCGTTTATGTTTCTGTAAACGTGGTCAGAATTTATAAATTTACCGCAATAGATTGCTATTGGCAATACAGGTTAGATATGAATATATTTTCCTTTTGAAACGAAAATTATATTTTATTTACTTGATTAGTCACTAGCGACATAATTAATTTTATTAATATTTTAACCAGTTCATGTGCTTAATAAAAATTGAGATTTTAAAAAAGCTCTAATGTAAAATTTATATTTATATTAATATTCTTGTATAAAATAAAACTCCACTTAAAGCCAGATATCGCCTGCAATTTTATATTCCTTGTTTATTATTACCTCGAGCATGGGCACTTATGTGTGACACATAAAATGCCACTTAAAAATAAAGTAAAATATACGAGGATGAATTGAAAAGTTTACAGCCTTACCAAAAAGTAATTATAATATTTTTATTATAGTACCCTCAATAAGTTCATACTTTCTTTGGCTGCCACAGTGTAAAATTTGCTGTAGAATTCGAGGTTTTTAGGTAAGAATGAGTTTAGCGAGACCAAGTGCAGCGTTTTTGGAAAAAAAGGAAAAAAAAATCGAACAACGTGCGGCCATCAAGTACCTGTTTAAAAAAGGATTAACACCAAAGGAGATCCACGATGATATGAAGACAACACTAGAGCAATCTGCTCCATTATATACCACTATGAAAAAATAGGTTGCAGAATTTAAACGTGGACGAGAGAGCATCGAAGATAACCTTCGCTCCGGTGGCCCATGACGCCTACGATTGAAGAACACATCGACAATGTG
Organism: Pachyrhynchus sulphureomaculatus; assembly: GCA_019049505.1. Lineage (NCBI taxonomy): Eukaryota > Metazoa > Arthropoda > Insecta > Coleoptera > Curculionidae > Pachyrhynchus > Pachyrhynchus sulphureomaculatus. The sequence goes on from CM032451.1 coordinate 30,671,722, forward strand.
TGTGATCTCATATTGAAGGCCCGTAGATTAACTATCAGGTAGATTGCAGACACTATAGGCAACTTGTATGAACGAAGACAAAACATCATTGCCACCGAACTCGGATTTTCTAAGGTTTCCGCCAGGAGGGTCCCCAGATTGCTTTCAGTTGAACAAAAACGAATTCGACTCACAATTTCTCGCGACTGTTTCGAGATGTTTGAGGCTGATCCGCAAGATTCTTTTAACAGATGTGTGACAATGAACGAAACCTGGGTTCACTACCATACTCCAGAGTCAAAACAACAATCTAAGCAGTGGAAAAAATCTGGTGATCCGACCCCAAGGAAAGGGAAGGCAATTCGGTCGGCTGGAAAAGTGATTGCGTCAGTTTTTTGGGATGCTAAAGGTATTTACTACTTTCCGAAAGGCGAAACAATAAACTCGACTTACTATTGCACCCTTTTGCGTCGTTTACGTCAAGAAATTAAAGAGAAACGCCCAGGATTACTGAGAAAGAAAGTTTTGTTCCATCGGGACAACGCTTGCGTTCATACGTCTGTTGTGTCTGTGGCTCAAATGCTTGATTCTGGCACCTACGGACTTTCATCTGTTTCCAAACTTAAAAAAACACCAGAAGTCGAAGCTGCAGTTAATCAGTATTTTGAATACCTTGAGGAATCTTTTTTCAAACAGGTATGGAAGCTTGGAAAAGCAGGTGGAAAAAGTGCATAGAGCTAGGTGGAGATTACGTCGAAAAATAAAAATATTTTTGTATGTATTTTATTTTGTTTTCTTGACTAGGCCGCGAACTTTTCAATCCATTCTCGTACATATGGTCCTATAAAAAGTTTAATTTGAATATATAGCATTTAAAGAAAAAAAACACAAGCGAAACTATTGCTCATGGAAATGCCAGTGCTTTTTTCAATCTTCAAAGAACTGCTAGAATCGAATTTCGGTATGGCTTTTAACTCCTTCAGCGATTCTGAATTTATCTCCTCTATGTTGGGAAATCGCCGTTCATTTATGGTTTTTTCATCTTCCGGAATGGGAAGAAAACGCAGGCCGCATGTCCAGGGAATACGGAGGCCGACACATGATAATGGTATTATGTTTGGCCAAAAAACCCACGAACAAGTAGTGAAGTGTGAGCAGGTGCATTATCGTGGAGCAATTACCAAGAGTTGTTTCGCTACAAATTCGAGGGTTTTTTTTTCAAAGTGCTTCACCCAAACGCAACGGTCTAGAGCTTCCCTCTTTATTGACCAACCAACCTGGTGGCAAGGAGAACTCATAGTAAAATACGCCTTTAAAATTGAGGAAAACAGTGAGCAAAACCTTCACATTCCATCGAACTGAATGAACTTTTTTTGGTCTTGGCTCTTAAGGAATCCTCCATTGGGACGATGGGTCTGAGTTTCGACATTATATCCCTACATCATTGTTCCGTCACCAGTTATGACTTGGTTGAGAAGTTCTATTTCTGCTTCACGGCCCTCTTGGAATCATTTGTACCACTTATAGATGTTTTTTTTTATTCATAGATGGCTCGCCAAAAGTAATGTTCAACAATATTACTTTATCTTGAATCTGAAACTACAATTTAATGCAAAATCTTTGTTCCATATTTTTAACCGGGGATACAGCACTTTGGACCATCAGCGCTAACAATTAACTAGTGGAAAAAACACATGAATATAAGGTAACCTTGTGGATAGCAATGGTTGACTACGAAAAAAGCATTTGATTCGGTAGAGACATGGGCAGTCCTTAACGTCTAAAGTAACAGCAGAGTCGAGGAAAGGTACACAACTATTCTTGAGTATATATATATATATATATATATATATATATATATATATATATATATATATATATATATATATATATATATAAGAGTTATCAATTTCACGGCTGTGTATTTAAATAAAAATTGTGAGTTTCGCAGGGTTGCAGCCAGATTATAAAGTATTTTCTAGGGCATTCACAAAAAACTGGACAATAATAAGAAATAATACTGACATAAGTCAGTCCTACTTTCTTGAAATAATTCGGTGCATTTTTAATATTACATGCTTCGCTTACGACAACCAGTTCTATAAACAAACATTTGGTACTCCAATGGGCTCAAAAATTTCTCCCATTCTTCTACGTTCTTCATTTTAATATGTGTTAGATGATTTATTACAAGAATGTATTCCAAAATTATCTTATAAATTACCATTTCTAAAAAAAGTATGCTGATGATCTGATATGTGCAATACCACTTAATGGCGAAGAAGAAATACTTAGAGTCTATTATAACAAATATATTCAGTTCACAATGGAAACAGAAAACAACAATAGCGTACCATTTCTAGATACTAAACTTATGAGATGCGAAGAAAACAATAAAATCATTCTAGACTGGTACAATAAGCCTAGTAGTTCTGGTAGGTATCTTAATTATTTCTCATACCACCCAGAAAGAATGAAAATAAACTTAATTCTATGTTTAAAAAACCGAGTGACCTCTATAAGCCATCCCACATTAACCCATTTATGCCCAGAATTATTTTTTCTTTAAATCTTTATAAATCTCACTTATTTTAGTTAAATGACATATAAATAGACTAAGTAACTGTAAAATAATAAGTTTGAATCAGGAGATTTGATGTTTTGATGTGGGTCGTTTTTTACCCACTTGGGCAAATAGGGTACTATGATCAAATGTATAGTGAAAAACATAAATACTTGTAGGGTGTTGTTATTTTTATCTCCATAAAATCATAAGCCTTTAAATAATAACAAATGTGGTTATAATATTCAAATAGTTTTTTTTTTTATGAAAATCTACAAAACATTTGTCATGTAAAGCAACTTCACACCGGTCACAAGCTTTAGTGGTTTTGTTCTTGCAATGAGCACACCTTCGTCGTGTCTGACTACTCAAAATCAGATGCTGGCCATGTCTACGAGCGGCCGGACTAACAAGTGTAAGCTTTGGGCCAGTAGCTAAGGGGGGTTTTTCATATTTTTGAAGTACTGATAATACAACTAATCTGCGAAATTCCAAATTGTCAATTTTTTTTCCAAATTTTCGAGCCAGTATCCAAGCATTATTCATACATACATCAAACGTCCAAAACAAAATAGGAATATACCATTTCTTTCCACGAAAGCCTATTCGATAGTATGCCACATTGTTGTCCATTTGGTCAACACCACCCATGAACTTGTTGTAACAATGTATCACGTTTGGCTGGGGGATTTCAACTTTTTTTTTTTCTCTTTTGCAGAATATCTAGCAGCTTGGCGGATAGGTTCTACGCCAAATTCATTTGTTAAAATTGTGACCACACTGTTATCCTTCCAACGGACACAAACAATATTATTTTCTTTGTCAATGGCATTATCAAAGAAGCCCCTTTCCCTTTTTTTCATTTGGAAAGATTGTTGAAGTGGACATTTATCGGTACGGTTTTCTCGCACTGTACCCGTTGCACCAAAACCCATTTCTCCCAACTTACTGATAAGAGTAGTGCTTGTAAAGAAATTGTCGAAGAATAATGAACACTCAAAATCAGGAAAATTAGTTTGTAATAATTTCGCAAAATTCGTTACTACAGATTCGCCTAGTCCAAGTTTTTCGTCAGTCTGTTGAGATTTTCGTCCTTGATACACGTCGAAATTGACACAATAGCCTGACGGAGTTGCTAAAAAACCATGCTTTGTAACCGAAACGGATTGGCTTTCCTCTGATAAACTGTTCACATCCGTTTCGGCCAAAATACGGAATCATGGATTCGTCGATAGACACACAAGAAGTTAGAGGGGTATATCTGATGAAATTTTCGTTCATTTTTTCAATCAAAGGTCGTAGCTTTGCCATTTTATCATTCTGTGCTAAGTTGTTGTTATCAGCTGCGTGCAAAAATCTAAATATTTCTTCAAACCGATTTCTTCTCATAGAGTTATAAACCAAAACATTTCGGGCGTCATCTCGTCCTTCCCAAAACATGCGACGTCTGGGAACGGGAACGTATCCACTCACATAAAGAATAGCAATAAAAACCAGCATGTCGTCATTGCCAATTTCTAATCTACAATTTTTACTGCCAGCATATAAGACGGTATGTTTTACAAGAAGTTCCAATATTTCCGGATTCAGGAAGAGCTTTATAAAATCCAGAGGTTCGCATTCATCGCCTAATGTCAACATAGGTAAAAGTTCGATATTTGACTGTTTTGTTTTTACCTCTATTCAAATCACCTATTACCCATTGTCGATTCTTCCGTGACTTGTTTTGCCTTCCAGCGGATTCTGTTATGTTACTGTCATCATCGTAATTGCTGGTTTCTTCTGTATTGGTTTCCGCGGGCGCTTGAAGCTGCTTTGAGTTTAATCTGTTGGGATCATTACAGTCTTCATCCCCCGAGTCTTCATTACTTTCAAACCCATTATCATCTGGGGGAGTTATATAGATTGCGTCTGGAATAGGATCATCATCGGTTAGTTTTTCTATTTCGTCTAACAAGTAACTGTAAAATAATAAGTTTGAATCAGGAGATTTGATGTTTTGATGTGGGTCGTTTTTGACCCACTTGGGCAAATAGGGTACTATGATCAAATGTATAGTGAAAAACATAAATACTTGTAGGGTGTTGTTATTTTTATCTCCATAAAATCATAAGCCTTTAAATAATAACAAATGTGGTTATAATATTCAAATAGTTTTTTTTTTATGAAAATCTACAAAACATTTGTCATGTAAAGCAACTTCACACCGGTCACAAGCTTTAGTGGTTTTGTTCTTGCAATGAGCACACCTTCGTCGTGTCTGACTACTCAAAATCAGATGCTGGCCATGTCTACGAGCGGCCGGACTAACAAGTGTAAGCTTTGGGCCAGTAGCTAAGGGGGGTTTTTCATATTTTTGAAGTACTGATAATACAACTAATCTGCGAAATTCCAAATTGTCAATTTTTTTTTCCAAATTTTCGAGCCAGTATCCAAGCATTATTCATACATACATCAAACGTCCAAAACAAAATAGGAATATACCATTTCTTTCCACGAAAGCCTATTCGATAGTATGCCACATTGTTGTCCATTTGGTCAACACCACCATGAACTTGTTGTAACAATGTATCACGTTTGGCTGGGGGATTTCAACTTTTTTTTTTCTCTTTTGCAGAATATCTAGCAGCTTGGCGGATAGGTTCTACGCCAAATTCATTTGTTAAAATTGTGACCACACTGTTATCCTTCCAACGGACACAAACAATATTATTTTCTTTGTCAATGGCATTATCAAAGAAGCCCCTTTCCCTTTTTTTCATTTGGAAAGATTGTTGAAGTGGACATTTATCGGTACGGTTTTCTCGCACTGTACCCGTTGCACCAAAACCCATTTCTCCCAACTTACTGATAAGAGTAGTGCTTGTAAAGAAATTGTCGAAGAATAATGAACACTCAAAATCAGAAAAATTAGTTTGTAATAATTTCGCAAAATTCGTTACTACAGATTCGCCTAGTCCAAGTTTTTCGTCAGTCTGTTGAGATTTTCGTCCTTGATACACGTCGAAATTGACACAATAGCCTGACGGAGTTGCTAAAACCCATGCTTTGTAACCGAAACGGATTGGCTTTCCTCTGATAAACTGTTCACATCCGTTTCGGCCAAAATACGGAATCATGGATTCGTCGATAGACACACAAGAAGTTAGAGGGGTATATCTGATGAAATTTTCGTTCATTTTTTCAATCAAAGGTCGTAGCTTTGCCATTTTATCATTCTGTGCTAAGTTGTTGTTATCAGCTGCGTGCAAAAATCTAAATATTTCTTCAAACCGATTTCTTCTCATAGAGTTATAAACCAAAACATTTCGGGCGTCATCTCGTCCTTCCCAAAACATGCGACGTCTGGGAACGGGAACGTATCCACTCACATAAAGAATAGCAATAAAAACCAGCATGTCGTCATTGCCAATTTCTAATCTACAATTTTTTACTGCCAGCATATAAGACGGTATGTTTTACAAGAAGTTCCAATATTTCCGGATTCAGGAAGAGCTTTATAAAATCCAGAGGTTCGCATTCATCGCCTAATGTCAACACAGGTAAAAGTTCGATATTTGACTGTTTTGTTTTACCTCTATTCAAATCACCTATTACCCATTGTCGATTCTTCCGTGACTTGTTTTGCCTTCCAGCGGATTCTGTTATGTTACTGTCATCATCGTAATTGCTGGCTTCTTCTGTATTGGTTTCCGCGGGCGCTTGAAGCTGCTTTGAGTTTAATCTGTTGGGATCATTACAGTCTTCATCCCCCGAGTCTTCATTACTTTCAAACCCATTATCATCTGGGGGAGTTATATAGATTGCGTCTGGAATAGGATCATCATCGGTTAGTTTTTCTATTTCGTCTAACAACTCAGCCGTCGTCAATGGTTTCGTCCTAAAAATAAGAAAATGTATAGAACATATCTGCCCAACGGGCCAAAAACGACCCAAGCAACTTTTCATGCATTTATTTTACAAATAAAAAAACCTAACCTCCAAAGAAATATTACTTCACATAATCTGAAATCAGTACAATAACTAATTTGAAAAACAACACAATAAGTAGTCAAATAAGCCACTTACCAGTACGATTTTCTTTCCATGTCACGCTGCAATAATTTATCATTTATTTTTTTCACGAATACTAAAAAAACGAATTCTTAGCACGTTCTGCAATATAGTGCTAATGATGTTTATTCTTTCAACAACTGAATGCAACGATAGGTAACACTTTACACATGCACGTGTATAGGTAGTTGTATAATTAAAGTAGTGGGTCGTTTTTGACCCGTTGGGCATAAATGGGTTAAGAGTCAACAACTTAAGAAGGGTCTATAACTTACTCTTAGACAACTCCTATCCGAAACATCTTCTAAACAAACTTCTTTTCTCTACAAGTGAAATAGTTACAGCTGATAACACTGATCAAAACCGAGCAGCCATTTCCAACCCAAGAAAGCATTATGTATCTTTTCCTTATATAAGAGACTTAACTACCAAACTTGTAAATCTATTTAAAGGCAAGGACCTAATTGTAGCCAACAAAACATTAAAAACCATGCAAATACTTTTTACTCATTTAAAAGATAAAACAAACAACATTAACTAATCTAACTTGGTATATTAAATTAGTTGCCATAACTGTGATAAAAAAATACATAGGACAGACTTCCAGGTACTTAAAGAATAGACTGGCATCACATAAAAGTGACATCAGATTGAGATCAGATGCTTGTGTCCTGTCTCAACACACAAATAATACCGGCCACTTGCCTGATTTTGAAAACGTAAAAAATAATAGATTTTGAAAAAAACTATTTTAAAAGAAATTTTCTTGAAATGGTTTACATCAATAACCAAAAAAAATTGCATGAACAAAAGATCAGACGTTTAAAATTTAAACGTAATTTACTCTAACCTAGTTCAGATTAGTAATAGGGAGGTAGTGAGATGCCTTCAGCTACCCCAGACTTAGCATAAAATATATTTTACCCTTTTTTCTTGTCTTTTTTTACATTTTTTTTTTTTTCTTTTTCTTCTCACTGTGTGTGTAATTAATTTCATTCTTCTCATATATGTTTTCGAAAATAAAAAGATAGACATCCTATTGAACAACATAAATTATAGTAAATTTCAAAACAAATGTCTCTAATATTTACCACGACTGGCAGTGCTGTACCTCTCTCTGTGCGTCCTGAGTATATACATGTATTATGGTGTCACATTTTGAATATTTTAACTAATAATTGTTTTTTCCTTTTAAATATTTTTATTGTTTACATGTACACTGTGTGGTGAAAGAGACAAAAGAGGTTTTTTTTTTGAAAAAAAGAAGAATGTTGGAAGAGCCTAGTTTATGTTTGAAACCTCACTTACAGTAAGTTTTTTAATAATTTTTCTTTTTTAAAGCCTTTTTTACCGACCATCCCATTTTGTAGAGTGATTGAAGAAGGACTGAATATATCCGAAAGCTTTCACTAAGTAAAAAGAGTATTATTTTTTGTGAATGCCCTAGAAAATACTTTATAATCTGGCTGCAACCCTGCGAAACGTACAATTTATATATATATATATATATATATATATATATATATATATATATATATATATATATATATATATATATATATATATATATATATATATATATATATATATATATATATATATATATATATATATATATATATATATATATATATATATATATATATATATATATATATATATATATATACATATATATATATATATATATATATATATATATATATATATATATATATATATATATATATACAGTAATACCCCGCTTTACGCGAGGGATACGTTCCGAAAAAAAATCGCGTTAACTGAAATTCGCGTATATCGAGGTTTATGATTAAACATAGTCAAAATTTAATACAAAAAAATACAAATCATTTTAATCAATCACTTTAATTCTAAGAACACTTTATGCAATACATACTCTTATTTTTTACGGAAAAAATACATCTATTGTCTTTTGGGTAACGTTTTGTTTACGTTCTTGTAAAATACGTTCATAACACCCAACACTGTTTTTAATTGTTTGACACACGGTCAAGACACGGTCATCATTATTGTCTATACTCTGCAATATGTCCAAACCTGAATAAATTTTTGAAAGTGCATTTTGTATTTCCCCTGAAGATAAAACTTTCTCTTCTACTTGTTCTTCCTCATCGTAGATAGGATTATTCTGTAACTCGATCAGATCTTCATTGCTAATAGGATCGTCGTGCGTTGCTACAAGTTCTACGAGATCTTCTACCGTGACATCTTCAAGTTCAGACCCCTCAATCATTGCAGCAATGTCTTCAAGCACTTGTCTCTGCATCTGGACAATTCTTCTAGGTGCTTCCACTACATCTGGCCAAAGATTACGCCACACCCCATTCATACAACTCATTTTAACTTCCTTCCAAGCCTCTTCTATGTTGTGAATAGACTTCATAATGTTGTATGACTTCCACCACTCTCGCATAGACTGTCTTCCTTCCCCGTCAGTTTCATGAATTAGTTGGCTAAAAGTGCGGCGATGGTAATAAGCTTTGAAGTTTGCTATTGCTCCCTGGTCCATAGGTTGTAATATTGACGTAGTGTTTTGGTGGAAGGAACTTTACGTACACTTTTAAGTCTCTGGGCGTATCAAGTGAGGTTGGATGTCCTGGGGCATTGTCTAAGAGTAATATAACTTTAGGTTCAAGCCCATTTCTGTCACAGTATGATTTGACTGATGGGCAAAAACTATTAGAATACCATTCTTGAAAAATTTCCCGTGTAACCCACGCCTTTCTGTTTGATCGCCACACAACTGGTAGACTTGTCTTGTCTGTGCCTCGCATTGCACGGGGTGTTTTCTGAATGGTACACTAGTAAAGGTTTCAGTTTGAAATCACCAGTGGCATTACCACCCAGCAGAAGTGTTAGTCGATCTTTCGCAGCTTTGAAACCACTGGCTTGACGTTCTTCCTTAGAAATGAATGTTCGAGATGGCATTTTTTTTCCAGTAAAGTGCGGTCTCATCAACATTGAAGATGAGACAAGCAGGAATTTTCTCTCGTCTAACGAAGTCTTGAAACTTGTCTGGAAACTCAGCTGCAGCTTGAATGTCCGCGCTGGCCGCCTCGCCTGTTATGTGGATATTGTGAAGATTAGAACGCTGCTTGAACCGATGGAACCAGCCTCTGCTGGCAGCAAAAGTCGGAGTGGCACTCCCTTCTCCTTCTTTTGTTTTCAGCATCTCATACAAAGATTTTGCTTTTGTGCATATGAGATCTTGACTTAGTGGTGTGTTCTTCTTATTCAAATCTTCGATCCAGACTGACAGTAATTTCTCCATTCTTTCTAAGATAGATGATCTCGAACGAGAAAGTTTTGTTGCACTTATAGGTGTTGAACCTTCGCTGGAGATTTTAATTTTTTCCCGATTTTTATAAATCGTTCTCACAGTCGATTCTGAGAGTCCAAAATCTCTCCCAACAATTGTTGCTTTGCCTCCATTTTCCATTCTTCTTAACACTTTCATCTTCAATTCCAAAGTGACGCTTTTACGCTCTTTTTTCTTTACAGGCGGCATTTTTAACGTAGGGTTAAATTATGTATGTATGTATCTCCAATAAATATTAAAACAAAACTGCCAGCCGACCGAACTAACATTACGGAACAAATGAACACACGAAACGAACGAGGAAATCCCCATAGAACAAAGTCGAAGGACAGGGAATTCCAATTCTTCAAAGAGAATATTCAGAGAAAGCGGGGATCCCCCCGCGACCATAGAGAAGTTAATGACTACATGAGCGCGAAATTTGAAATTCGCGTTATAGTGAAACCGCGCGTAACGGGGTCGCGCTAAGCGGGGTATTACTGTATATATATATATATATATATATATATATATATATATATATATATATATATATATATATATATATATATATATATATGTCTCTTTCACCACACAGTGTCGAGAAATTGATCTAAAAATAAACTTTACCAAAAGAACAACGAAAGTGAAGGTACCAGCTGTTCATAGAAGGTGAAAGAATAGGAAGGAATATTCATATATTTAGGACAAAAAATAAAAAAAAATCAAAAAAATAATTTAAAGGCTGACTTGGATAGAAGAGTATCGTTAGCTTGGTCTGCATTCGAATTGGACATCCCAAATACAATAAAGGCCAGAATATTCGATCAATATGTACTGCCGGTATTAACATATGGCACTGAAACGTGGGCTTTAAATTAAAGTATAATAAATAAACTTCCAGTAACCCAAAGAGCAATGGAGGGGAGAATGCTAAATACTAGACAGTATTTCTAACATCGAAATACGAAGAATATCAAAAGAGACAGATATAATATAACGAATACATATATTAAGATGGAATTCGACAGGGCATATCTCAAGGTTAAATGATAACAGGTGGACAAGCCGTATAGTTGAATGGAGGCCTAGGGAACACAAAAGATGCAGAGGTAGACCACAGAAAAGATGGAACGGACGACAAAAAAAGATTAGTAGGACACGATTGAATGCAAAATGCCAACAACAAAGCTGACTGGGGTCAACTTGAGGAGACTTACGTCCGACTATGGATGGTATAAACTAATGATGATGATATGTATGTATATATACATATATATATATATATATATATATATATATATATATATATAATATATATATATATATATATATACAGGTATGATACTTTATAGTTAAATAGGAATTGCATTTTAGTAATTACCTACGAAAAAAAGAAAAACACTTTTAATCACCAGCCACGAAATTATGAATGGAATATAAAATATTTAATGCAAATTTGAAAATCCTCGTCGTTAGTTTCTACATCAAAAATAAAATTTTTAAATTTTGCATTTTCTTATCCTTGGTGGATATTCAATTTAAAACTGATTTTGTATTCCGAGCACTTCATTGCCAATTTAGTTCTTATATAAAATCTCTTAGGGGTTTTTCTAAATTCTCATATAGTGTCATTTATATAAGCTCATGAATTTTACTTGAGGTTGGTTTGGAATTTTTATGCCACGTTGAACAGCTTTAAATATTAATATTTATTGAGTCTTTAAATATTTAAAACACGTGTTTAAGTTTATGGAAATACACTTTCCAACATAACGGGTTTATAGACAGCTTTTATAGACTGTAAACGTTTGCAAGTTAACTTCATTACTAGCAAAAGAAATCTTCTGAAAGAAAGTTGTATAATCGAATTAAATTGAGAGAGTGTAATTCAAAAATACTATCGCATATATGATTTATCGTTAAAAATAAATTTATGAGTCTAGTATATACAAAACATTTAAAATTCATATACACCTGTATACACTTCATAGAAGAAGCAATATTGACTATGGTCAACAGTAATGGCCATCCAACTGGAAGCAGAAGTTCTAAAGAAGCTAGAGGAATTGGATGAAAACTTCAAGTTCCCGGGAGAAAGCCTCAATGGTGAAGTACGTAGAGCGCCAATTGACATGAAGGGAAAGTTTTTCAGCGTAATTCCCATAAACATAAGAAGTGTTAAAAAGAATTTTAATAATCTCCTTATAACCTTGAATAATTTAACCTTTTTGTAATAGTATAGTCTTAAGGGAACGTCTTAAACCGATGTATACTAGTGTTAATTAGTTCAACATACCTGGGTATAATATTCATTAAAATAAGGACAACATCAGTAAAAATGACGTAGTGCTGGTATATACAGGGTGAGTCAACGATAGAGTAAAGTTCATTATCTCATTTGTTTCGGGAATGAATACAATAGTTTTAGGGAATGTTAAGGTGTTAAAATTATTTTTTGAGTATACAAGGTACTTCAAAAAAACTGTGGTCGATATAACATATATTTTTTTAAATGGAACATCCTATTTTTTAATTTATTTTTAAATTCTGCGTAAAATCTTTTAACTTTTTTTATTGATAATGTTAATACTTAAACCTAGTAGTTTTTCTAATATTTCAATTTTTTTTTAAAAATACTAGTTTTCAGTTTTGTAAAAAATTGCCAGTAGCTCCACTGTTTCTGAAGGTGGAATACTCAAAACTGGTACGAGCGCTCTATAGAGATGAAAAAAAAAAAAGATATATGTAAAGAAATTTCAGTTAGATGCTACAGGGTGTTCTAAATAAATTTATGCATATCGACTATTTTAAATTGAAAAATCTTAAATTTTTAAAAAGGCACACCCTGTATATTATTATTTTTTCTGATAGATTTTACAAAACCCTCCCACTTTTATTAAGTATGTCATATACCTATTTCTAATAATTTTCGATTTATTTTAAAATTTTTAATTTTTACCCTGGTTTTTAATACACTTACGCTATAACATCATAGTTGCCAAGACAAAACAAAAATGTAGGCATTGTCAAATCTTGACATGTCTGTTAAGCAAGTAAAAATAGTTTAATTTGTTGTAGTAAGTGAGGTATAAAGGTAATAGTTATGGATTTTCCTAAAAATGAATTAATTGATATGGTTTATATACTGGGCGAGGCGGGAAAAAATTATTTTTTTGCAGTAAGGCTTTACGGAGCGAAGTACTCCAATAGACATATATCATCTAGAAAATCTTTTCAGTGCTTAATGGAACGGTTTGGTGGTAGTGGTAGCGTTAAGTATACTAAACGGAATAGTAAACCAGAATGCTACCAATAAGGAAAAAGAAATGGAGATTTTACTTCAAGTTGAAGATAATCCCCAGGTCAGCAGCCGTCAACTACCTGACTTATATGACATATCCCAATCTACGGCTAATCGCACCACGAGAAAATACAAGTATAATCCCTTTCATATGGAACTACATCAAGAACTTCAAGATCGTGATTTTGAACGACGAGTAAACTTTTGACCACCAGGAATGGCGCAATAGAGGCCGAACCAAATTTTTTATCCAAAATAATGTTTTCTGATAAAGCTACTTTTCGCAGTAATGGAACAGTTAACAGCCATAACATGCATTATTATTCAACAGTTAATCCATTTTGGGTCCAGGAAGTTCAAAACCAAAACCATTGGTCGCTTAATGTATGGTGTGGAATATTAAATTTTTGAATTTTTGGCTCACATTTTTTCCGCGAACCGCTTAACGGGCCTAGATATCTAAATTTTTTGCAAAACGAATTACCCCAGCTTCTTGAAGAAGTTGATAACTTTGAAAGGATATGTGGATTCAACAAAACGGAGCTCCTGCTTATTACCACCGGGAAGTTCGGGAATTTTTAAACGATCGTTACCCACAAAAATGGATCGGTAGGAATGGATTCATTCAGTGGCCCCCTCGATCATGTGACTTAACACCTTTAGACTTCTTTTTGTGGGGCTGTATTAAAGATCGTGTTTATGTGAATCCCTCTACAACACCAGTAGATACAGAAAATAGGATACGGGAAGCGTGCAGGACAATAACGCCCATTATGCTAAGGAAAGTGTAGGAAAGTATAGTAAAACGACTAAACATGTGTATTCAAGTACACCTGGCATATTTTTGAACATTTATTACGTCATAATAATTAACCATTAGATAAGTTAAACTATATTAAAATTATTATTAACTACTTGTTTATGTTTATACAATAACGTAAGTATATTAAAAACAAGGATAAAAATTGAAAAATTCAAAATAAATCGAAACTATTAGAAATAGGTATATATATCCTATTTAACAGGCAGAGAGCAGATTCTTAAAATTAGAAACATACAGCGATCCCATAAGAATTGAAGTGGGAGTTCCGCAGGGCACGAGTTTAGGGCCAATCTTATTTATAATATACATTAATTCACTTACTGATCTTTTTGTTAATGAAATTGTAATTTCTTATGCTGATGACACGGTCTTACTTTTTTCAGGCAATGACTGGGATGATGTAAGAGAGAAAGTAAAGTTGGGTTTGATTAGGGTGAAAGATTGTTTAGATTTTCACAAATTAACTCTTAATTTAAATAAAACAAATTATATTGCTTTTTTGTTGAATTCTGCTGGTCGACCAAATTATAGTTCAATTATAACTAAACATTTTTCTAATGATATTAAGGAGGTTTCTAATACCAAGTATCTAGGTATGATCATCGATAGACACCAGATTTTTTTGAAAAATTCTTAGAAGTAAAAACAATAAAAATCCGTAAAAAAATCAAATTTTTGAAAATTCCAGGTATATGTATCCCCTTAAAAGCAATCAATGTACGAAACACTAATTGCGCAAGTCCGACTTGCACTTTGCCCATTAGTTCAATCTAATTTACATGTTTTTCTAACGATGTGGCTTTTTTCTATATCGAACAGGGTCTTTCCCGCTATTCCACGCAATATTTTTATTTCTCTCTTTTCCAGTGTTTGTTTCGTTTTTAATATTTCTTTTCGGGTCTCCGCTGTATATGTTAGTATAGACCTAAGTGTGGTCTTGTAAATTCCAAATTTCGTTTTCGTTCTATATTCTTGTATTTGTTTCACTATTTAACGTCTTTTAAGCATCCTGCTAATTTCGTCGTATTGGCGGCATGGTTTTTCACTTTTGTGACGATATCACCAAAATGCGAAGTATTCGTTATGGCATATTTAAACTTCATTTTTTGATACATAATTTTTTCAACGACAAGCTTAGATCTTAACAGTGTTTTAGATGTTGTCACTACAAATTTACTTCCTACTTTGCTAAGTTGGTGAAGTAAAGTTCATTTTCTGCTATCACCATAACACAAAATTTTTATTTGTCGCTCTCCCATTCTATAACTCCTCAGTTTACGAATTTGTCGAATTATCTCATCTCTTATTATGTTGAATAGTAGTGGACTCAAGGAATCCCTCTGGCCAATTCTTTTTTCTACCTGTATTAAATCTGTGAGTTCACCATTAATTCTTGAGGCAATCTAATTTTTTGAGTTATATTTTCTGCAGTTTCAATGATTTTGTGCGGTACGTCTCTTTCGTAAAGATGGCCCCTCCTCCTGTAGTTGTACTCGATCGAATGTTTTCTTTAAAATAATGAAACATAAGAACTGCGGTCTAATATATTCCATCGATATTTTGGTAATTTACTTTAAAATTAAAACAGCAACCGTTCAAGACTCCATTAATAGATCTTTCTGTTGTTTCTCTGCCAGAGCAACATGCTTGTTGATTTGGTGTTAGTTTTAGAGTATAGTTAGGAGATTTATTTATCTCCAGTTTGCGTGTACCTTTTTATCTCAGTTTTTGAACAGCAAGGTTGTAGTGCTTGTTCTCCTATTAAATGAAATTTTTATTTTGGGTTAAGATTCAATTATTTAGAGTTGTTAATTGTTGTGTAGGTTTTCCTTTACGTTTTCAAATTTAAGTACGAAACGTTTAAAACATCTTTGAAAAAAAAATTTTTTGAATAAATTATTATCAAAGGTTACCACTGACTACAACAATGAATTCAAGGAGTACGCTTCAATAAAACCATTTAATTTTTTGTCTTAGCATCAGAATCAGGGGACGAACACGTGGAAGCAAGGAGCAAAATTTTATGACTAAGCTTTGGTTTTTTCAATTGAAGGAATATGCACCAGTTATTATTATGGTGGACCAGCAGAAAAGCTTACCAGCACACATACCAAAAGAAAACTATAACATTCTATGTTTCATTTACAATACGATCTTAGTGATCTTGATTTATATTAAATAGTACTTCCAGAAATTTATTTGTTCTGCAGCAGTCTTTTAAAAAATATTTGTCATTTAGGGATCATTATCCCGAAAATGCGTATTTAATTGTTAAAGTTAATGTTTAAAGGTAATTTAAAGGTTAAAGCAAAGAAAAGAAATAACAGATCATATACTTATTCTTTTTGTTTCGCCATGTGTAAGTTGCCCCATAAAGATTTAATAATAAATTGATAAACAATCAAATTACGAAATGTGTGAAACTTTTATTTGTATATCAAATTGTAACATTATCTCTTAAAAATAATGCCATCTCTACATACTGAACTCTCTTGGAAAAAAATTCACAATACCCTGTATTAACTGTTGTGGCACTGCCTCTATTATCCTTAAGGAGGCCGACCATGATAAGCGACAGTGATAAGCCGTCAGTTCAAGGTATTGTAAGTTTTGATTTTCTTAGACTATAAGAAAGCTAGTTCTATTTATAGATATGCTCGTTACGGTAGAAATGTAGTCCATTCAAGGATAAGATGTCAGTAAATCTCAAGAAGCTTTCGGATATTAAGTTGAGTCTTTGAGCAATATCAGCTGCCTCTAATTATTGTACTAGCTGTATTTTGCAAGGACACAGATCTAAATCTTGAAAAACAGAATATAAAATATGATGAACTAAGAGCTTGAGATTCTTGCGAACTGATACGCTAAACTCTTCACGTTTGCGTCGGCTTTTGATATACCTTTGGTTATCCTGTTTGAGGCTAACTTAATTTGAAATCCGTCTCTTTAAATTCCTGCTCACATTTTTTAATCGACTGTATACCCGGAGCTTTACTTACACTTTTACCGTAAGTAGGTTGTAGAGTTCTTGTTTCTGTAAAAATCTCCCACACAAAAAGCAAGCTTTGTTCTTGCACAATACTCTGTAGCCAGCAGCTTTCCAAACTACGCGCTTTATGCTTATCTAACACCTTCCTGTTGCACACTTATCTGTATTTCATCTGAAATTTATATTGCTCGTATGCCAACATAATAAAACTAAATGTTTTAAATAAAATGTAACTTTGTTAAAACCATGTTTTTTTCATATAGCTTATTCCTAAATTCTAAACACAAACTGTCATTCGGATTATCAATAAAGAGAATGCAAACAATATGTTCTAGTTGCTAAAATTGCTTCAGGAATGAGCAATATATTACAACATTAGCTTTAAATGCCGAGAATTTCTGGATAAAATTTATAGCTGGGAATTTCCTCGTGTAAATGAAGGCAATTGAGAATATGAGAAGTTTATTTCATTTTTATGTTATGTTTAGTTTTTATTTTTTGTTGACAGTTTTAAAATAGGAAAAAGTAAGGTGTCTATTCTGTTTATATATATATATATATATATATATATATATATATATATATATATATATATATATATATATATATAAATTTTTAAACCATATTTAAATTCTAATATGACAAAACGAATTACAGGGAGTTATAAAAATCCACTCTTATACTGAAACAGGTATATTTTTGAATCAAAAGGAGTTGTAGAAACCTATTGAAAAGTAGCGTTTTCCAATACTAGGAAGCTTATCTGAACGAATGAATGAAGTTCATTCCTTAGAATTGTTAATGAAAAACTTTTATTGCTACGATGTGAACAAAACATATAATCTTTTATAGCTGAGTTAATTGGTGTTTCTTTTTCGAAAAATTGTTTCCCTCTCAGTCACTTTCAAATTTAGAAAAAAAAAGTTTTAAAATTATCTCTTTTTCGGTATATTAAATTAATCTCCCTTCGTCTTTGGGATTGGTATTATGAAACTTAGTTTAGCAATTAGAATGAGATCAAATTGTAAATGACGAATCATAGTTATTATTTGGCATTATTATATTAAAAAAATATTTATAATTATATTAAAAAAAAAATAATCCTGGATCTTGCGTGTCATAGTATTAAAGACGACCACGACAAATAATTGTAAACATCTTAGGTCTCTCAAAATTTGAACCACAAAACCAGAAAAACAAAAAACAAACAAATGTTGAAGAAAATGGAACGATAAGAGAGAAAAAAACCACCGAAGTAAGTCAGAAAACACTTTTACAAATAAAAAATTCATAACGAAAGACATTTTAAAGATAATGGATAAGAGAAGAACACTAAAACATAATATTAATTGAAATGCAAGGAAATGCTTGCTTGCACAGGAATGTAGAGAAATAGAAGATTTACAAGAAAAATATCTTACATTTGCAGTCAATAAAAAATAAAATTCCTCGTAGGAAATGGCTACCATTAAATACAATATAAGAAATTGGAAAAATTATATAAAATGTTTATTACATAATACTTTATTAGACGTTAACTTAGAGTGAAATATGATCTGATTACAGCAAGGAAAATTTCTAAAAATCCTAAAATTTTATTTCTTCCTAGAAAGTTGCATACTTCACAACAGCTTTTCCTTATACATAAAGCTCATACTGGGCCATCGATGAAATACTGACCCTCTGGTTGGCTATGCTTCCCAACATACTGTAGATTTACTAGATTTTTCATCGCGTTAGTAAAAATGAATCTTTGAAGAAACGAAAAAGATTGGCAATGAGATCTTTCATAAGAGGTGCTCGCTTGATTTCTTATAGAATGGCAAATGGCGCAGACTCGGATTACACATCACTCTAATATAGTACGTCCATTTAGCCTGTCATTTCTCAGACTACATCCACCATCTCGTTTATAAAGGACATCTGAAAGAAATACAAATCTCTTTTTTTGCAAGGAAGTACGATTATCATCGTCTAAGTCAAACAACTTTCGAATTCTTCACATATTGAAATAGCATGAGGGAGCTGCCAACCCGGGACAAATCTCTCTGGTGTCTAACTAAAAGATTAAAAAACAAGCATATTAAAGTCCCTTGACTGCTAACAAATAATATTTCACCGATTTACTCAAAAGTGAATAAAAAATATCCCATTCCTCCATCAATGTGGGATAAGCTATACACCAGCCCTGCAGAATTAAAAAGCATAAGTATGTGACCTCCTAATAATAAAGCTCCAGGGATGGACAAGATTCCCACCCTCTTGTTAAAAAACATGCCGAAAAAAACATTATTAAATTTCACATATGTAACGAATGCAGTGGTTCTATTACAACACTTTCCTGAGCAGTGGAAAAGGTCAATGGTGGTCCCTCTTCTTAAACCAGGTAAAAATCCTGAGAGAGTGGACTCCTACAGACCAATATGACGGCTCAGCACACTGGCTAAGATGGTAGAGAAAATAATGTTAGACAAACTAAATACAGTTTTCTCACTATTCTCCGAATTGACAAAGTTTTTTTGGTGCAGGGAAGTCCCTAAAGCGCTACAGGAGCGACACATGTACGGAAAAAGCGATTCACGTTGTTCTTGAATCGCTGTAAATTGTACTCGGTGGGAAACAAAGTACTGGGCAAATTATTCCAAAGGGATGAAGTTCTCCATATAAAAGACTGCTTGAAAAACGTTGTACGAGGAGTAACAAGCGGAACCTCATACGGATGTGAAGTATTAGCGCGACGTGTATTTCTAACATGCACCGCTCTGGGAGGCATTAAGCGGGCTACATCCTTCGAACACTTTCCATGAAAATACTTGTAGAATAGGCTCAAGTCGCCAACCGTTCGTCGATGTCCCAGCGAATCCAGGCCGCCGGTCAGTTCCGGGTCTCCAATCACACGAACAGCTCTTCTTTAAATAGAATCCAACAAATGCAATGTATATTTGGGAGCGGAGCCCCAAACATGGGAGCAGTATTCCATAGTTAAACGAATTTGAGCTGTGTAAAAAATTAACAGTTGTCGTGGAGTGTAAAACTTTCTGATTCGAAATAATTTTCCTAACTTTCGAGAAGCTCTCCTTGCTGTGCCTGCGACAGGTTCATACCAGGACACATTTGCTCCCAAATTAACACCCAACAAATTGAGTGACGATGTTAGAGGAATGGAGTGCCCCACCATAACTATGTCGGGTTCAGCAACGTTAACTTTTTTAGAAAAGTCTTTGTAGCGTTAAATTCCACTTGGTTCCTGTCACCCCAAGATAGAATTTCTTCCAGATCTTTGTTAAGTTGAACGACTCCCCACTGTCTGCGGATATTCGTCTGAGTAGCCGATGTCCGAGCGATCAAAGTGAATGAAGAGATAAGCGTACTGTCATCTGCAAAGCTGTAGATTGGGTTTCCGGTTATTTCCAGCAGATCGTTAATGTAAATGAGAAAGAGAATAGGAGATAGTATGGAGCCTTGGGGCACACTGGCGTTGATAGTGAAGGTGTTAGAAAGAAATTCGTCGACTGCCACTCGTAAAGAACGTTCTCTGAGCCACAAACAGAACTTTGATACAGGATATAGAAAGGTATTACAGGATACACTCAATAAAATGAACGTGCAGCAGGGCACCTTGATATCCGCAAATCCTTCGATACCTCAATGGGCTTTTATGTAAACTCTTGGTTTTGCATAATCTTCCACCTTATGTAGTGACACTACTGCATTTTTATATAACTATACGTGAATTCAGAGTAAGAGCGGGAAATTCTCTTTCCACCCAGAGAAAAACGAAATCCGTAAGATTCGGTGTTGGCTCCCAAATTATATAACTATATATGACCGATTTTCCAACCTAAGCTTCAACCATTATTATGTAAATGTAGCAAGGGCGCACATCTGCAACCACTTCAAAAAAAACCATGGCTTGGACAATGGAAGATTAATTTGAATAAAAATAAATATAAAGGCAGAGTTCAAATTAAAAAAATTACCAACATTCATATAAACAAACCAATAAAAATTAATGGCATCCAGGTACCCTTCAGAAATCGTCTGAAATATCTAGGTGTCATAATACACACCAGATTGAGATTCCACCTACATGTCAATCATATCCTGAATAAAACCTTCGTTGCTATGCAGAACCTATATGCACTGTTAGCACCAACCTCTCAGCAGAATGGAAACAAATTATAAGACCTGTGTTGATGTAAGCTATGCCATTATGGTGCAACATATCTGATACACAGGTCGCACGAATACAACCAATGAAAAATAAAATCCTTAGATATGTAGCCTCCGCTGGACGATACACTAGAATAGACGACTTACGAAACATAACTAACATACAAAAAATAAAAAAAAAAACACGTGATTGACATACCTGATACATTTTACAGATATAAGACACTAACATCGAGAGTAACCCACGACCTAACAACAACGCGTGAGGTACACAATTCGAAACATAAACCTCTATATGCACGACTACCAATTTATTTCGAAGGTCCAGCTGCGTAAACTGGAGGTGCATGAAGCAGCAATAAAGGTAATTTTAAACAATTCATCCAACTAATTTAATAAATGTAGTTTTATTTCTTAATAGTCTCACATTGATAATTTATATGTTAGTTTTATGTTATAGTGTAAATGGACCAATTTTATAGTTTACAATATAAATAAATATAATAAAATAAAAACCCACACAGTGCAAGTGAGTGACGCAGATAAATGACAACAACTAAATTAATATAAATAAATAAACAATTTGTAATATAAACGCAATCCTAAATTGCAAAATTTTAAATATCTTTATGTTATTAGGAATTACTAAAAAACTGTAAATGTATAACATAAGAATGAATGAGATGGATGAATAAACGACTAAAGAGAGGGAGAGGTGGGAAGGGGGGAGAAAGACAAAGATACCATCGATTAGATAACATGATAAGACCAATGGCATGCACTAGACTGTACCTGACCAATTCAAGCAGAGTTTATTGGAATAATTTTTCTCTGCAAAAAACAAAGTTAACTATTAACAAATAAAAAAACTAAATTAACAAAATATTTTCACTACTTAGTATATATCATCACTAGACCAAACACTTTATTTTTGCACTCGACGCGCGTTTAGCTAACCATGCTAGCTTCATCAGGAGCGATGATTGACTGAAATCTAGAATTTGTACACAAAACGTAGTATCTTAGAAGTAGAATCATACAGCATATTCAAAAAACTTACTTCAGGATTAAACAATATTGAATATGAAATATGGAGCGAGTTCCAGAGGAAAATGTTTTTAGTATTAATATTCAATATAAAAAGAAATTCTCTATTCTAAGTAAAAAATTAAAAAAGCTCTTACCGAAGAAGAATAGTGCTCAGGAACTCCTAAATATTGTAGAAAATCATTCATCTCAATCCTTTTCACGAACTGAAATTCGCATCTTAAACAAAGGGCGTAACTTTGCAGTATCTCCTCCTAGAGATAATTTATCAGAAATAGTTGCTCACATTGAAAGTTCCATTAGTACACTTCCAGAAAATAGTAAATCATTTGTTAGAGAAGCATGTCGCAATCAAATATCAAAAAACATGGTTAACAACACAAATTCTAATTCACAAAAAAATATAAAAGTAGTTAAAGGATTGAGAATGAAATGTCTTCTACTTAAAAGTGGATAAAGGAAATAAGACTATTATATTGGATAAGAAAGATTACTTTGAACGTGTACACAAGAATCAATCATCGCTCCTGATGAAGCTAACATGGTTAGCGAAACGCGCGTCGAGTACAAAAATAAAGTGTTTGGTCTAGTGGTGATATATACTAAGTGTGTGTGTAAGTAGTGTCATTGTGCCAAAGATTCCACATTCCTAACTTGGTAAAATATCTTCAAATTAAAAACAAATTTTGTTTCATCATTAAAAACATATTTAGAAATGATGCTTATAAAACTACAAACAGTATAACGAATTACTACAGGGCAGACCATCGGCCAGCCGCAGATAAATGTGTCTTTAGGCATATTGTATCTGTGTGACTTGAAAGAAATTGTAACTCAATGTAAATTGTAATAATTTTGCAATAATAAGGAGATCTTTGACTTTGGTTTATTTATTGTATTATTACTTTTAAATTTTTATGTTATTGAATAGTATGAAATATTTTTAATATACATAAAAATTCGAGTCTATCTGAAAAATTACGATGTAGAAATAGAAATAGGCAATTTTAAGACAAAGAACAGTTTTTTTTTTGCTTTTTCGTTACAGGATATCAGCTCTGATCCCTTTGAAATGAACTCCCAGGACTGTGTTTCCCATCGAGTACAACATGCAGCGATTTTACGGCAGCAAACAAAGATAATTTTCGAGGTTTATTGTAATTATTCCGTTTTTCTGTAGAATCTATTTGAGCGAAAAATTTCGCCAATAATATTTTTTGCTTGAATATGTCTTTCTTTAATATGCATATTAACATTTTAAATTCCTTTTTGCATTATGTTGCAGATATATATTAAAATTGGATTCTTACATATATACATATAATAAAGTACATACATACATACAAGTATACATAAAATAAAAATCTTAATAAATATCTCATATGAGGTTTATGTCTTTTTTTAATTTGACTTTAATACATCTGGAAATAAGTACTTAAGCTGTGTATTCTATAGAAAGCAATTTATATATAAGCATTAATATATTAGGGAACCAAAGCAGTCCTATTTTCTGTAAAAATTGGTTAAAAAAATATATGTTAATGAGATCGAGGTGTAATATTTTGGATCTCCAGACATACTGCTGTCGTATTTATTGCGGGAATACAAATATGCAAATTATTTAATTTAATTTTTGAAAAATTAACCTTTAGGAATTTTTCGCATTTTAGTTGGTCTCCCCGTTGCTGCAATAACTTCCGAACTAATTGAGTTATCGATTTGAATTTTTTATGGATACGGCACACGTAGTAAAGGGAAATCTCCGAGGCTCTACAACAGCAGCGCGTGCTGGGAAAAAGCTATTCACATTGGTCTTGAGTCACTGTAAAGTATACTTGGCTGGAAACCCAGTCCGCTGTAATTCATTCCAAAGAGATGAGGGTGTTCATGTAAAAGAACTCTTGAAAAGGACGGTACGAGGTTTGGACGGATGTGATGTATTAGCCGGTCGTGCATTCCTAGCATGCACATATACTTAATTCATAAACTATTCTTCGATGCTTTAAGAAATCAAAGTTGCTGATGAGTTCTAGGTTTCCAGTCCAGCTCCTTTTCTGAGTAGGACCTAACAAATGTAGCGGATGTTTCTGAGCAGAGTCTCAAACATGAGAACAGTATCTTATCATTAGTCGATTTTGGACTTTATACAGGATTAAAAGTTATTGTGGAGGGTAGAGTTTTTTAGTACAAAATAGTATTCTCAGCATGCAACATGACCATGCTTATATTTGTATGGATGTTCGAGCAGTTGAGGTAAATGAAGAAACAAAGGTCCTGTCATCGGCATTGCTGGAGATTCGATATCTGATTCATTCCCGCAGATCGCTAATGCAAAGGACAAAGAAAGTAGGAGAAGTACGGGGACTTTTTCTGTAAATTGGTGTTAGTTTGCTCTCGCATATTTAAAGTACAAGCTTCTTTGGTTTCTGGCTTATTGGGAATAGTGAGTAGTGTGTTGCCCTACAGTAGAGTATGAAGCAAGGAGTTAAACTAACTAGTTGGCTTTCCCAATAGATGTTATTGTAATGGAATTGTCTGGCCGTGTAGGTGATTATATAGTTAGCAACCAACCAAAAAGACCTGAAATTACTGGGAGAGGCAAAAAGTATCTTTCTAATTCTTTCATTATGTGTTTCCCTGGTTTCGTCGATTATTTGTTTGCATTTATTTCGGGCAATGACAAGGATGAATAATCTAACAATCTATGACGCTATTATCGATAGCCAAGATCTTTAAAATAACGCCTTCTTTACGTTTAAAATCGAACCGAAGATTCTGTTGGTGGGACATTTCGTCGAAAAACGGATGTAAGTTTCCATACGGGCCTAAATGAGATCGGAAACCTCCTAAACGCAGTTATGTGGGTCGTCTGATCCGAAACAAACGTCTAACTAAGGAAAAGGTCTAAAATATTCTATAAAGAACTTGGAGTGCAAAGGAACCTACAGTTTTGAGCGATATTAGGGAAAGTTGTTTACAGGTGATTATTGGAGGGCGTAGCTTCAAATATTTCATATTATATCCCTTTTCAAGAGTTTTTGAGTCGCAAAAATCTTCTTGATCTTAACTAAAACGGTATATTAAGAAGACTAGCACAAAATTAATAGAATAACAGTTATAGCATCTTAGCTACCAATAAATCAATCTAACTCAATCTATAATCTAGCAATAAAAGTGTTAAACAAATATTTACAATCTAAATATTTATCTAATTATAAACAAATGAAATAAAATTATTTTCTCTCGGTACCCATCCGTGTATGTACTGAAAAGTATATTAACAAAACTTCCATATTGTCAAGGAACATAGCTTCATAGTTTTTTTTATACCAGACCAACTATTAAACGAAATGCACTTGTGATAATTTTCGCTCCATCTACAATTTATGAAGAATATTCCAGAATTTTTTCAAAATCTTTTGAGAGTACTTTTCGAGATAGGGTTGCAGGGGTTTCTGGCCATTTTTTAAAAATAATGCAAAGAAAGGTATGCTCATCATATACATTTTTGAACTCGTGTTTTTACAAGCTTTCATTTGACACCTCATTCGAATTTTTTTTACTTCTGATTTCATCCCACAAAAGGGGTAAGGCCACTTTAAGTCCCAGGAAAAAAGGCTAATTTCGGGAATTTTTTTCAAGAGTGTAATAAGCAGTCAAAAAGTTATTTGAAGTACTTTATTAAACAAATATTGAAGTGTACAGGAATATTTTTTTTTTATCTTTTTAATTCGCTTTAGAATCCAAGACGACAAGGCACCTTTTAGGCGATGCCCGAAATGGGCGAAACAATTGCTACCGTAGATTTCAACCCACTACAAAAACTCAAAAAATTTTCATTATTATATGTTCTACTACTAACTAGTAGATAATGGACGGATTTTGCGATAAGTTATACACTTCCTTTTTAATAAACAATTTTTCGTGAAATTTTTGGATGACAAATGAACATTTGTTTTAAAGGTGCACCATTTTTCGAACAAAACGATACTTTCAAATTCTCGTAAATTGTTCACTAGTTTTGACATATGCTAATGAAAAAGAGTGGCTGGCTCTGGCTTGGTGGCGTAGTACTTTGCTACTGTGCAGAAGGTCGAGGGTTCAATCCCGCAGGTCGGTATACTTATTTATTAATTTAATCAAGTATATTTGGCCTGGCTACGTACATAGGTAGTAGTTGTTTGCAGAAATGCAAATAACGTTCGTGGCAGCACCATCGCGTTGCTTAAAAGGTGTAGTAAAATACAAAAATGTATGTTTCGGCACTTGGACAACGTTGACGGGTATTACGACGTCTTCGCCGATATCCTTGGGATATGGAAAAACGGTAAACATCCCTACTGAGGCGGGGAGGTGAGTGATAAAAAAAAAGAAATACTTTTACACCCCACAACAAGTGATAATTCTTTACAAAGCTTAAATTCGACCAACTATGGAATACTGCTCCCACGTTTGGGGCTCTGCTCCCAAACAGACACTGCATTTGTTGGATTCTGTTCAGAGAAGAGTTGTCCGTCTGATTGGAGACCCGGAATTGGCCTGCGGCCTTGATTCGCTTGAACATCGAAGAACGGTTGGCGACTTGAGTCTGTTCTATAAGTATTTTCATGGAAAGTGTTCGAACGATTTAACCCGCTTAATTCCTCCCAAAGCGGTGCATGTTAGAAATACACGTCGTGCTGGTGCTTCACATCCGTATGACTTTCAGCTTGTTACTCCGCGTACAACGCTTTTCAAGCAGTCTTTTGTATGGAGAACATCATCCCTTTGGAATAATTTGCCCAGCGCTGTGTTTCCCACCGAGTACAATTTACAGCGATTCAAGAACAACGTGAATCGCTTTTTCCCCACACATGCCGCTCCTGGAGCGCTTTAGGGCTTTCCCTGCAGCACGTGTGCTAGACCCATAAAAAAAACTTAAATATTTGTTTACCTCAAAGAAATTTTCCGCGTGCTTTTATTATACTAACGAAAAAAATTTCGGGACCTGGAGTGGCCTTATTTCTTAGCTTTAAATTTTAACTTTCAAAACTATACGACCCACCAATTGCTATATTTATGCCAAATTTCAACTTTCTATGTCAAATAGTTTCGAAAAAAAATCAGATGTGGCAAACGGACACCGAAGTGATGCCATAAGTGTTCCGTACGGACCACTAAAAATGGGTAGCAAGGGTCGAGAGGGTTACCTTTGAATATACTATATTATTGTGTACCCTTCAAATTACGAATTTTAAAAATCATGTTCATTTTCCTGTTAACATCCAAATAATCCAAAACAGTCAGTAAAAGAGAACTGTTGTAAATGATTTGTGGTAATTAAGATTATAAATTAAAATACAAAATGTTAAATGATTGTAACTTTAAAGAAGCTCCCAATAGTAATTTGCAATATCAACAATGCAGCAAATGGAAGAGTTCTTAATGTCATCTTTGATTAATATTTCAATTGCGATAAAAAAACTGTTACTTATATACTCAAGCTTTCTTCTTCTTCTTCGAGTGCCTTGTCCGTTGCGAACGTTGGCTATTAACATGGCTACTCTGATTTTATTTGCGGCAGATCTGAACAGTTAAGCAGATGACAGCCCGAACCAATGGCGAAAGTTCTGGAGCCAAGAGTGTCTTTTTCTCCCGGGTCCCCTACTGTCTATCTTTCCATGGATAATTAACTGAAGTATTCGATATTTACTGTGCCTCATAAGATGTCCGAGATATTTCAGCTTTCTTCTTTTAATACTCATATTAATGACGCGGTCTGCCCAATATATTCGCAGGATACATCTGTCGGCCCACATTTCAAAGGCCTCAACCTTTTTTATAAGCGTTTCGGTCTTTATCCACGCTTCTACTCCGTACAACAGTACCGGAAATATAAAACATTGGAGCGGTCTGATTTTAAGAGGTAGGGTTATACTGTTGGAGATAAATATGCTCTTCATATTATTAAATGCTCTCGATCTTTCTATTCTCACACGTATTTCTGTTGCCTGGTCCCATCTTGAGTTAATTATTGTTCAAAAATAGGTGTAAGATTCTACGTGTTCAATTCTCTGGCTGTTTAGTATTAATTGTCTTGTTGGTTGTTGGTTTTTACTTATAAGCATCCATTTGGTTTTCGCAAGGTTTAAGCTTAGCCCATAATCTTCACTTCCCATCAGGATATTTAACTCATCTCTGCTGCTAGCGAGTACTACTGTATCGTCAAGTAGTCAAGCCTTATAAAATTGAAAATTCTGATATAGACTAAATTTGTTAATATTTGTCAAATTGTTCTAATTTTTATAATTATTTATTTAAAAAAAAGATTTACATTGAAAAAAAAAGTCGATTTCGTTTATTTTCAGTATGTATCCTTATTGCTATCCATTTTGAATGCCTACTGGAGGGGGGAGTAGAATAGCTTAACGTAGTGGAGAGCGCTCTTGAGGTAAAAAAAAACCGCAAAGTGCAAGTCAGCCTTGCGCTATTAGTATTCCGAAGGGTGATTGCTTTTAACATAAAAATTTTTGTTACGGAGGTATAAAATGATCAATGACGTCACAAGACAGACACCAAATAAGTTTTCACCAAAATTTGTTACCAGTTTCTTTGAAAACTGATGACCTTGAATTTTTTTTTTTATATATATAAGATAAATTATTAAAGGTAATGCACTAGTGATAATTTTCATTCAATCTACAATTTATGGAGAATATTCCAGAATTTTTTCAAAATATTTTGATCGGTACTTTTCGAGATAAGGGGAGGACAGCAATTTTTTTTTTAAATAGTAAAAAGAAGAGCGTGTGCAAGTATTACATCATATAAATTTTTGAACTCGTATTTTTACAAGCTTTCATTTGACACGTCACACGATACCAATTCCAACTTTCTATGTCAAATAGTTTCGGAGAAAATCGAGTATAACAGACGAACAGATAGACGGACGGACAAATAGACAGACATCAAAGTGATCGCATAAGTGTTTAGTAAGAAACGCCAAAAATAATAAGTCGCAATATGTTTTAATCTTTAACTTAAGAGAGTTACTGCAGATAGAAGAAAAACAGCAAAGGAAACAAGTCTGGGGAATAAATAACGATAAACTGAAAGCATACATTAGTATATTGTGTATATTCTGGTTAGACCCAAAAAAAAACATATATCGAGTAATGTATATTTATGTAAAACATATATCAAAGAAAATAAATACCTACAGCGAGGCCCTTGTATGAGATAAAGTCTCCGGATACTCCTTTATTTTTGTTAAATTTGCTTATTTGGATGTATTTCATAGTGAGACGTTTTAAAGAGATAGGCTTTAGGTAGATTCATATATGAAAAAACGGAGAAGTTTAAATTAAGTGGACGAACAAGCATCTCTGCTAAGTAATAATCAGCGCTAATGTGGAGACACAACGCATTTACTGTAAACTATCTAATTACAAAAATACAATTTGTACAAGTAAAGAAAAGATTCTTGGGAAGTAAACAGCCATCTTTTTTCCGTAAGTGTACAAACTCTAATCAAGCTATGTTATCGCTATGTATGGTTATGAAATCAATTATATTATCGCAGAAAGAAAATCTTACCAAATGATAACAAGAAACAGTTTTCTCTAGAAGTTTCACTTGAACTTGGCTGTGGCTTCAAATGCAGTGCAAGAACTCTGTTTATAGTTTATGCAAACTCACCTTAAAGTTATCTTTCCATTGGCTGCATTAGGATGGAATTTGGCTAACGTAGTGTGAGGTGGTCAAGATTGGCCAGCAAGCTCAGGCACCACATAGAAAATTCCTTTAATAAAACCAACTCTAAGAATATTGCAGTTTTCGAATTCAAAACGAAGCTGTATAAATTCATATGTAAGTGATTTATTATGACTTTACTTGCATACGTTCCTCAATAAAAAATAGCAGAGAATAGACTTACCAGTGACTTAGTACGGCTCTCTTTAATACTGAAAACTGAAGTTAGTAATCTGCTGCACTGTGCAGCCTTTTTTATTATTATTTTTTGCTTTAAAGGTTAAGGAGGCGGTAGGTAGATCTAATAATTGTTATGTTTAAACCAAAAAAGAACTACAGTGGCAGATAGTTTCAAAAAAATAGTTAAAATTAGTTTTAATTATGAATAGACTTTTTAATTAGTAAGTATTTAAAACGGAAATACTCATTGTTTAAGATTGGCCTTAACAAGGTTGCACCAAAAAAAAATAGAATGAATATTAATTAACCTTACTTCAATAACAGACTTGTTTTATACATAAACAAATTTTAACACATAGGCCTCAATACTTATTTAATAGAATTCATTTTAGGAATAACATTCATAATACTAACACAAGAGATTAGAACAATTTAAAAATATCGATGCACCAAACAACAAAATTTTCATTACATTTCTTTAGGTTATATATCATATATGTTTTAGCGGGATACGATTGGGTGCAAAAAGCAAACAACAGAGCTCATTGGAGCCAACTTGGGAAGGCTTACATCTGACTATAGATGGAATAAGCTAATTATGATGACAAGGATGATGTATCATGGTATATTATCTAACCAAGAAACTTAAGCTTCTATCCATTCAACCTATCGTACATATTTTAAAAAGTATTCACGATGGATTGGATTTGAAGAAAGATTTTATCAAAATTCTATTCGCTATTGGTTTAAAATTATACATATTTTCTCGATTCTTCTTCTAATTAGAGTTTTGAGTTAATTTTTATAAACGTATGATGTTTTCTCCTGCTTTTAAGTGGGTTGCCAAATTTCTATTTTCTTTCTTTTTTTTATCCTTTAAAAACAATATACTTGATATGTAAAAAGTATACAAAATTTTATTTAGAACTATGAAACAATCACAATGTCACACTATATTCCAAACTAATCAAAACTAACAATAATTTAAAAAAAAGTAATAATATGCACCCTGATACTCAAATATTTTTGTACGTATGGTTTTATCTATTTCCGCTTCTATAATTAACTTTTTTCTTTTTTGAATTTATTGAAGAATTGCAAGAAACTAATAAATATATAAAAAATACTTAATTATTATTATAATAATAATTATACAACCATTATATGAACTAATATTTACCCTCGAACTCGTTAACAGAGCTCCAGATATTGATTTAAATTTAATTTTAGTATAGATTGATTTCCACATATCATTAGCAACAACTGAAGACCTTTATCGCTCGTGGCGCTTCAAATCAGATGTATCGCGCCCTTCATTAATAAAAAGTGTGTCATCTCCATCGAAAGAAATTACCAATACATGAATCAGAATTTGGTAACTTTTGGTACTTTGCTAATAGCCTAGATTATCAAGTTGGAAGTTCAAAAAATATGTTCCTCTAAAAACCCTAAGACCTGAAAAAAGAACCATTTCAGGGGGTAATTTTTACACAAATACCATACTTCTTGTTAGCAGGGAAAGTAAATACAATAATTTGCTTGCTGTTCCATAAGTCCATTTCCGCCAATTTAACCGTTGGTATTTCTAAAACTTGTTCTCTGTTCAACTCAACATTTTTTTAGGTTGTTCTGTAATCAAATCTCAATCCTTTCTATATACTATTTCTGTTAAAGTTAGAAACAATGGAAAAATAAGAATAATGAAATGGAAGTATATGACTATATATATATATATATATATATATATATATATATATATATATATATATATATACATATATATATATATATATATATATATATATATATATATATATATATATATATATATATGCATATATATATATATATATATATATATATATATATATATATATATATATATATATACATATATATATATATATATATATATATATATATATATATATATATATATATATATATATATATATATATATATACATATATATATACAGTCGACTCTCTATATAGTGAAAGACCAAAATGTTGACCCAAATTTCACTATAGAGAGTTTTTCACTATATAAAGAGAAAATCCGTATATATTGCTATGTATGTAAGATATTCTAGGTCTTGAAAAAATTGCACTATAAAGAGTTTTTCACTATATAGAGTTTCACTATAAACATTGTCGACTGTATATATATATATATATATATATATATATATATATATATATATATATATATATATATATATATATTATATATATATGTATATATACATATATATATATATATATATATATATATATATATATATATATATATATATATATATATATATATATATATATATATATATATATATACAATCACTCTTTTAGCACCCTTACTCAGCCCTTTGAGCCCGTATATACTCGTATTTCCTATATAATAAATTACGTTATAATAAATATCCAAAATCCCAATCAAAAATCAGGAAAAATTGTCACAATACTACTACGAGGGCTACCTTTTAAGTTTTTTACAAAAACAATAAAAAAAAAAATGTCCACTCTGAAGTTGGTACCTCAAAAACATGGTTTCGAAGGAATTCAAGCCTCTTGAGGTGATAAAAATCGCTGTCTACGCATCTCCGTCAAATAACCAATTGTTTGAAGTGCTGTGTGAGAGATGGCATTGTCATGATGAAGAATGATGCGACATTTTCGTTTCTTTTTCTGATTTCGTTGATGACTTCTGGCAAACAAATTGTTGTATACCATTCAGCATTAACTGTCCCTCGATCCTCTAAAGCAATGATTGCAAGATGTCCAGTCGAAACAAGCGATAATTTTCTTGGAAGTGTTTCGCGAACTTTTGTTGGATTCGGTTCATTTTGGAACATCCAAACAGTTGATTGTTGTTTAGTTATTTCTAAGCTGCAACTATTTTAGCAATAACAAATGTCAAATTTTAGAACAATGGTAATGCCACATCTCAATAGTGCCATCTAGTGGTCATTTGTCAATACTTAATAGGCGGCCCTCGTAAAGCAATACAATTCTTCGACTGAAAGAAGCACAAAAAACTATAAGAAGGCAAATAAGAAGTCACTCTTCTTCCTTAGCTCTGAGTAATTAAAGCATTCTTATAAAAGTTAAATTAAAATATAGAAGTTGTAGAAAATACGCTGTTTGCAGTTCCTGAGCAAATCTTGTTGCTCTCGACCATCACAGTAATTTTTTTTAATCGTTCATCTCACCGCCTGAATAGAGACTTACAAAAATACTAAAATACCAATTTTTTTCTAAATAGAAAGAAATTTCCTGTCAACATTATGAAGCATATATAAGTTAGAACTTTTTAACCCCTGTCTTTGAAACTTAGGTTAACTAAACTATTTACCTCTATGGGGAATAAATTATAATAGGAAACTACAGTTTATATAGGCTTACTTTATCCCACCCCTACCGATTCTCTCGATCATAAATTTATTAAAATGTTCATGTGCCTTACCGACTGGTGACTAGCTACATTTAAATAAGTATAGTACGGAACATGTATAAATTATTATCTCTATATATATTAAATTGATCGTCGGTTCATATATATATATATATATATATATATATATATATATATATATATATAATATATATATATATATATATATATATGTATATATATATATATATATATATATATATATATATATAACATATATATATATATATATATATATATATATATTATATATATATATATATATATATATATATGTTTGAGTATAACTCAGGAAGGAATAATCTGACTTTCATGTAGTTTTCTTTCGCATCTAGCCACATCATCTGATCATATTTTTAACTATATTTAATTAAAACTGTTCTAACACATAATGCAAAAATAATATGGAAACATTGTTTTTTCCAGTCTTTAACCACATGTATTACCTATAATTACATAATAACCAGGAATGTAGTTCATAATATTACAACATTACAACATCTAGAGGGCGATTGCAAAACGGATGTTAAAAATGCACTTACCTGTAGCAAAAATATAAAAATCTCGCACGTAATTCATTATGGACGATATAAATATCGCAACGTCAAATATATCAGTTTAAACGTGATTGTAGATAATTACTTGTGCAACTCTTATTGCAAATAGTCTTTGACTAAACACCTGGAGATTAATTACAATAAGAATAATCACTCACTAGAGTAGTTGAAGGAAGTACGCATTGTTTCTTCTACCAGTCATTAAAATAGCAAAACAACAACAGCGTACTTTATAAGTAGCAAACAGAAAAATTACCACATGGAGTGTTTTATAGGAACATCGACTCGTTGTAGCTATCGAAAAAACTAACATTTAATTTTCTACAATCAGCAAGTCTTAAGTCAAAGACAGGAATTTTTACCAGCTGGTGTGATTAATATCCTATTGTATCGATTGCAACCAAGAACCAAAATCCACTGATGCATTTACTTTCAGCGTGTCCTGTTCACGCTATATTATCTTACATTCATCGTCATAATTTAACGTTGCGTCTCCTATACTACCATCTGGGATATTCGTATGGTATTCATGATGTTCCCAGAGTTCCAGGAGAGATAATGTCGGCTGTAGAATATGACAGGTGTCGTATTTACTAGAATTTTGTTTTTTCGACCACAAGGCATTTGGAAGCCAACAAATTTAATATAGTACAAATATAGGAAGTACAAAGTTTTAAACTATGATCTTCGCGCTTTGTACCTTCGATATTTAGTACCAATGGTGGTCACAGTCACTGGAGTTGTAGGGGGAATTAAGAACATATTCCTAAAGATCCTTAAGTAAATAGCTGCTTGCTGTACCTCAGCTGATTCACTAGCAATGAAGATGCAGATGGCGATTATCCTTGATTCTCTCAGATTGCTCAGGCAGATGAATTTGGTCGATGGTCACTAACCGAACGGACGCGAGGCGTGATCATCATTTTTAGACCATACCGCGTGAGAGCCTCTGTGGATGGGAGCCACAGGATTTGTCGCGTTGGATTCTTTTTTTTCTCTTTAAAATATTATTTATAATAAAACTTCTTCATTTCTTACTCATCATAAAAAAACTGCTTGGTTCTAGCGAATACAGCTATTTACAACACATAATCCTAATAGCATACAAAATATAAAAAATACATAATAAGACAGAACATGATGTCATAAACTAAAAAAAAAAGAGCACAGATTATATATACAATCAAAATAGCATAGATATAGTAAGGAACATCTAGAGGTTTTTTAAAGCTGTGAAATAACGTAGACTGGATATAAAAAGGTGTTGAATTATAAGCATTTACAGCTGCGTAACTAAAAGATCTTTGGAACAGCGCTTTTCATTGCCTAGGCATTTTCAGATGATGGACATTTCAAATACTCATATCATGAATATGTACTTGACTTCTTAACTTTTCTCTCATATAAATAGGACAATTCGTTTCCAGAATTTTATGGACAAATACTGTCCTGTGTAATGTTCGTCTGCTGAACATATTTACCCAACTCAACGCTACCAACTGAGGAAAGACATGATCCCTGCTTCTCTAGTAGACCTCATCCAGTAGTTCTGAATTTTTTCCACTTTGGAACTTGAACAAATGCAAAGACACGGCATAAATACCATATTTGCATAATTGACATGACTCAACACTCTCAGATAGTTTTTCTTAAGACTAGTATAAAAAATGTTGGTATAACAACTAAAGACGAATCGAAAAGACTCGCATTTTTAGAAGTTACCAAAAGTGTTCTTCGTATTTGCTGAACCATCCCAAGACGCGTTTCGCCGTATCACGGCTCATCAGCTGGGCTAGGTTCAGCAAATACGAGAACACATTTTAGTCCTTACCCAGGTACTAACGGAAAACTATAACAAGTAGATGCTTATACTACAAATGTGTTCTCGTATTTGCTGAACCTAGCTCAGCTGATGAGCCGTGATACGGCGAAACGCGTCCTGGGATGGTACAGCAAATACGAAGAACACTTTTGGTAACTTCTAAAAATGCGAGTCTTTTCGATTCGTCTTTAGTTGTTACACCAATGCTGCCATCTATGCCTTCGAGCGGTAAGCTCGAGAAAGGTGCGTTTCTGCAATAAGTGCCAGCCGTGCTGTGCCACTCTGCTTGAATAGACTTAGTAAGTCGCCGACAGAGTCTTCTACTTGTTATAAAAAATGTTTGCTTCAAAGCCCAGAATATCCTCTGACCTATGAGATTTCCGTGACTTCTGAAATGCAACTTCTTGTCAAAAAGACTATTCACATTTTCGTTCCATTGAATGCGAACATCATCCAGAACAACATCTAAATTTAGCCCAGCAAGTTGACTAGAGTGAATAGTTTGGGTTAGTGGTAAGTAATAAGAGTACCCTGACATTTTGTGATAACAGTGGTGTAGTCCACGTAAACGGAGCCACACGTGCATATTAGTTATTAAAATTTTAATAAATTGTAACCTATTTTAACCAATTATTATTAACATGTGAATATTCTTTACCTTCTTTATAAAATAAGGTAATTTTCGTAAACGATATTATTTAAAAAGGAAGAATCTAAAGTGTTCTATTGTTATTTGAACAAAAGAGAACTGTAAAACCCTTATTAAAGGAAATCTTACGTTTTCTTTTCAGGAATGTCATTGGCAGGCCGGCTATTGTTGGGAATGAAGTATCTAAAAATATAAATAAGTCCTTAACGGTAAGTAAAATGTTAATATTAGAAACAATAAATGGCAAGCTAATTTTTTTTCTAAATACTAGTAGTATCTGCTTTCCACATGGAGAAAGGAGGCAATATTTCTATGTTGTGTAATAGAGCAAAAAGTAATTTTTATTATCAAAATGTCAACTTTTTCTTCAAAGATTTTATTTATTTTTGAAATATATGGAATAAATTAAAAGTTTTTCATGACTGTTGTATGATTCATGTGTTAACGTGCGATCCGTAACAAATATTGCCAACTATATTGACTAATTGATAATAATAATGAGTCATTATGTAACAGTTTCTAATCAATTACCAAGTTAAATTTGTATTATTGAACGCTTTTATTCCCCAATTTATATTGGCATTCAAAGCAAAACGTTTTGTAAACGTATTGATAACGTGCAGTACCGAGGCCATACACCGATACACTAAATTACATACACATAAACTAACCCTTAAGAAAATAATCACATAATCAATTTACCCTCAATATGGCTGCCTGACATTGAGTAGTATTAAAGTTGCAGCAGAAGTGTATCAGAACTGGCAGAAGTTTTAGGTAATAGTTCGGAATTATTTCCAAAAATAAATACGTAACAACATAACTGAAGAAAACTACACTCAAAATTTTATAATTTCGTCATAATTAGGAAACAAACAGAAGCACGTGAAGAAATGTAATATTGTTTAATATTATAATAAGAAAAAAAACTTGTTAAAAAAATTGAAGTATTTTAAACTGAATAAAAAAAATTAAGTTTTTTAAACTGATTAATGAAAAGCTTCTTCTAACAAAAATCTACAACGACGTTATTGAGTTCTCTATTACTCAGTTTTAGTCATACCATAGACTAAACTGGGTAATAGGAATTGTCACACATAGGGGTATTTCAGCGCCATAAATCGATGTCCTAAAACTCCAGGAAGAAAAAAATTGCTACCTAACACGTTGAATAGGCATAGGACAATAGGCAACCCCTCCCGTTACCCATTTGACAACGCACGCGCCGGAGTCTCAGTCGGAATTTGATCGTCGCTCTGAGTGTTCGTTTCTCTTCTCGGCACAAAGAGGTTATTTTAAAAAGTGATTTTTTTTTTGGCAGTTTCCCTTGAAGAAAATTGTTATGGATTTGAATATTACAGGTAAGAACGCATATATATTAGTCATTTTTTGGAATTTAACAAGGTATTTTTTATACTTCAGGGTGCGTCCCAGTGATTTTATTGCTTTCAACTGAAAAAAAAGTATTTGCACTAATCAAATGTATCGTGATTTCCGGTGAAATCGAGGTTCTCATGGTCTTTAAATCTGACGGTGAAAACCACGTGGTATTTTGTATTTATTTATTTTTTTTATTTAAACAGTTTTTATTTTGTTCTAGGATCCGAGGGTACTTGAATTGCTCAAGTAGTAATGCATAGATTACTTTTTGACAAAATGCAGGAACAAAAGCAAAGGAAGAAGGTTCTCCTATTTGAAGTTACAATTCAAAAAAAAGTAGACAGAAGCGCATAAATAAGCAGACATTTTTCTTAAAAAGAATGACGGATGTTTACAAAAAACATTTGGAATTCCTAAGGTAAAACATCATTCTTCTGTTTGACCAAAAAAAAACATTTGAAGGATCAAGTGGGAGGAGTAAACGTAGAAAAACAGAGGAGTTACGCAGTGCTGTAGACAAAGGCGTAATAAAGCGTGCTCAGTATTCTAAAAGATATAACTAACTCTCCCTAGATAGCCCAAGTATACCAGAAAGAATGCAAAATGTTAAAGCAGCATGAAAAACAGTCACAACTAAATCCAATGGCCGCACTCTCAATGTTTGTAGAAGCTGACCTCTCAAGGTATGAAATAATAAGGAATAGCAACAAGAAGTATTATCCGAGTTACAGCAAGCAAAAAGGACTTGTTATCCGATGAAAGAGGCTTATCAGGTAACTGAAACGTGTGCTGAAATTAACCACAACATTTTATTGAATCACACGGCTAACGTTTGGCTACATATTTGGAGGATGAACTAGAAGAATTAAATCTAGAAGAGAGTCAATCATCGACATTCATTCGAAATGAGCTTAATCATAAATGTGCTAGAAGCTAGATTTGGTAACACCAATGATGGTAATACAAGTAGGAGATTGTTTGCCAATCCAGAGGTGATCGCTGAAATTACCGGTGTCGACTTCAACCTCATAAATCTCTTGAAAGTGATTTTGAAAGTAATCTTGGAAAAATTGGATGGATATGAGACCGCCAAAATTTATGTGAAGTTGTATCCCTGTCATCCTATGACTCCTACGATGCACATAATGTTTTTACGGTGCAATGGAAAAGGCACTTTTGCCCATTGCCGAAGAAGCAACAGCGGCACGAAATGAATACTTTCGCCTGTACCGGCCAAATTTTGTCACAAAATTCTCAAGAGAAGAATGCAATTTAGATGTCCTCAACCGATTATTGATTGATTTCAAACCCTTAATATCTAATATAAGGCCAATGGCCAAAAAAAGATTTATGTCGTTTAGTAAAGAAGGAATACAAATGTTTGTTACTGCTGAACCCAATATTAACGACGAAAGTTCCGAAAAAGAAGAGAAATCCGCGGCGGAATCAACAGAGGAAGCCGAGGAATGGAGCTTGAGTGCAGACGGAGAGGCATGCATGCATCCTGAATATTTTTTTTTCAATATATTTTTTTTGTAAAATATGCACTCTAAAAAGCTTTTACTGCTATATTTAGAAACAAAACCCGATTTAAATCATCTGAAAACAACAAAGTAATTTTGGTCGCATAAAACGCTGAAATACCCCTATGTGTGTCAGTGAAAAAAATTCCTCACTGTCACCTACAAATACGTCATTCCATTCTCAAAGCAAAATCTGTTGAAAGTTATTGGTTGTTTTTCTACTTCTAGCATTATGTGTATGCGGTCCAAAAGTCTCCTTGCTAACGCTATATAGCAAAAATGCGAAATAGTATCGATTCGCATCGATAGATGGAGGTAGGTATACACCTAACAACGCTATGTAACAAACTTCAACTTGCCACTTCGTTCAGTTTGTTCCGTATGCACATTTGCGTAAATGTCTAATGGTGTCGCTCATCGATTTTTTTACTATGGATATGAAAAAAGAGAAGTGCCGATCTGTGAAATTTTGTTTCAAACTCGAAAAAAGTGCTACTAAACCTATAAAATCAGTCGTAAAGCATTTGAAGATGAAACTCTGATACGCACTCAAATTTTTTAGTGATTTGGGCTATTTAGGGTAGGATAAACTTCAAAGGAAGACCACGAGTGTTCCGGAAGACCTTTGGATGTAACTATAGCTGAAATTATCGCTAGATTTCAAAAAATCATTCATAAAGACCATTAGCGTACAGTTCTGAGGGTATCTAATGAACTATATATTAATTATGGAACATCTCACCGAATTTTAACGGAAAAATTAGGCATGCATCGGACCGCGGAGAAGTTCCTTCTGTGCCTGTTGACATGTAATTAAAAACAGCTACGCATTGAGATTTGCACTGAACTGAAAGGACTTGCTTCCGACAGTAAGATCTTTTTTCCAGAGTTATTACCGGCCGTAAAAGCGGGACGTATGGCTGCAACCTAGAAACGAAGTAACAATCGTCGCATTAGAAGATCCAAGAAATACCGACAAAACGGTCACAGCTTGGGTGCGAGCTGCATGACGTTAATACACCAACCCACAGTTCAGCTTTCTCGATCTCTTTGTTACCCTGATTTGCCACCCTATGTTTTCGGACTGTGTCCCACATATGGAAAGGACGTTAAAGGGTCGCCATTTCGAGACAAAAGAGAAGAATCAACGCGAACTGCAGGCAGAGCTGAAGGCAGCGGTAACATCAACCTTCCAAAAAAATGTTCGACTTGTGGAAAAAGCGGTAGGATTGGTGCTTGCGAGCCCAAGGGGATTACTTTGAAGGTCTTGGGACGGTTAGGAAACCTAGAAGTAATTACTTCGTATTTATACCATTTGTTAGATGAAGAATTATCGTATCAATATAGCGACAGATAGATAGAAAAACGGACAGATAGATAATAATATAAATGAGAACAATTTTCATAACAACCTGAAATGGAAAGTAAAGAGAGAAAATGCAAAAATAAAATAACTTTTAGTACTTTCATACTACTGTATTTAGTATTTATTTTGTTACTTAACAAGGAAGTTATGAAGTAAGTACGAGGGTTTAATGATAAGTAACTGGCGTCGGCCAGACATGGCGCTACTTCTATTTTAAAAATTATATTTTTCGTAAACCTAACCTTTCACAAGAATCCTGTAAAATTTTCAAGTCGCCTCTGATATAGTTAATGAGTGGTAGAGATTTAAATAGAACAACTTTTGTTTAGATTAATATAGAGCAGTGATAAAATATTTGTTTTTGGAAAAGAAAACGAATGGTGAGATAAAAAAAAGGAACTCAGCGAAGTTTATGGGAACTTAGCATCTTCATTATCAACCACAAGAAATTGGACGCGTCGTCTAAATGAGGTTACCACATCAGAAATGAGGTCACCACATCAGAAATGATTGAGAAAATCCACGATATAGTGATAAATGATCAGAGAGTGAAAGTGCGTAAGATTGCCGAGACTGTGGGCATCTCAATTGAAAGCGTGCAGAACATTTTAACAACTCATTTAGATATAAGAAAGCTTTCCACAAGACGGGTGCAGCGATTGCTCACAACTGACAATAAACACGCACGTGTGTTAACTTCAAAAGAATGTTTGGCGATGTTAAAGTGCAATCGGAATGATTTTTGGCGTTAATTCATAACTGTTGACGAAACATGGATTTATCACAGCACACTAGAGACCAAAGATTAGTCCAAACACCGGGTTTTCCGTAGGGAACCCGCATCAAAGAAGACATAGGAGACTTTATTGGCCAACAATGTCATGGCCACAGTGTCTTCGGATGCATGCGGTATAATCCACGTCGATTACTTTGAAAAAAGCAAAACGATTAATGGAGTGTTACGTCAACTTATTGGATCGTTTCAACCATGCTGTCAAAGAAGAACGCCCGCGTTTGGCGAAGAAAAAATGATGTTGTTGCTGAAACAAACGCCTCTTTTGAGGGGTTGGACAAATCACACTAAGTGTATCGAGCTAAGAGGAGACTATATATGTTAAAAAATAAAATAAATTTTACATATAAAATTATTTTTCTCTTTTCAAGGCCAGGTACTATCATACAACCCTCGTACACGTCGAAAGATATTTCTTGTGAATTTTTTTTTTCGTTTCGAATAACCTTACACTTTTGCATAACGTCTCTATTTATTGTCCAATCCAAAAACTATTACAAATGGTATAAAATATGCGGAAAGTAAAATATCAACCTTTTTACATAAATGTCTTTGTTAACATTACGCTTTGCATATGGAGGCTTAATTTAAGCGCTACTAC
The DNA here is from genome assembly GCA_019049505.1 of Pachyrhynchus sulphureomaculatus. Lineage (NCBI taxonomy): Eukaryota > Metazoa > Arthropoda > Insecta > Coleoptera > Curculionidae > Pachyrhynchus > Pachyrhynchus sulphureomaculatus. The sequence continues at coordinate 30,714,028 of CM032451.1, forward strand.
GGCCTCCTTTTGACATTTGCTTTATGTTATTTTTCACTACCGATGAGGTTATTTCATTTATATGTGTTAAAATTATTTTATGACGGCTATTGGGAAGGTTTAAATATAAATACAACACATACACAGGTACAGAAATTTTATTATAAATTTAATATAAATAAAATTTAAAGCTACAGCTCTCAACATAGGCACCTTTTAAATTTATGCATTTTTAATATCGTTTAATCGTTTTGAAATACTTGTTCATCGTCCTCAAAGCGCTTGGACCCATGCCAGTTCTTAATGTGTTTTAGCGCTTTAGGGACTTCCTTGCAGCACGTGTGCTAGACCCATAAAAAAAAATAAATAATATGTGAAAATTGCTGCTAGCTAAATCTAAGCTGTAAGGCGGACACTTAAAAATGTCCCATTTTATTTGATGCAACAAATCTTGTGAGGGCGAGCACTGTCGTGCAAAAAACACTACAACAGTCAGCAGCTTACGGCATTTATTTTGGATGGCTCTTCGTAGTTTTTTTAATGTCTCACATTAGACCCGGAAATTGATAGTCGTTCCACGGGCTATGGGCGTGACAAGTAGAATTCCTTTCATATCCTTGAAAACACTTACCATAACCTAACGATGTTTGTCAGGCTTTCTTTGGTTTATTCGGTGAGCCGGTCTGACCCTAAACCCCTGATTCTTTTTTTTTATCTCAGTGTTTACGTATGAGATCCATGCTACATCCCCAGTCACAATTCTGTTCAGAAATGATTCTCCTCATGCATAAAGACGTGAAAGAAAGTCTATGGCCGAATTAATTTGTTGTGTGTTTGGGGTTCTCGGAAAGAATTTTTGGTATCATCTGAGCAAAGAACTTTCGGTAGCCCGATACTACTTTTCTCATCGTAAATGATTGTCCTTCTACTTTTAAACAAACAAATCCTCTGACACACACCACACCTTCACTTATAACTTTTTGGCCGTATACAGTACCCAGTTTACGATGAATGCCTGCTGAAAAATTTTTTCGGCAATCGAAATCTTATAACAGCACGCATTTCACATTTACTCAAACTTTCTATTGCAGCGCTCTTTTTCAACTATTGTAACATTCTAACAAAAAGCAGTACAACCTTCCCTCTAACACTGCTGTATGCCTACTGAACTAACTTGTCGGCATAGTAATGGCTGCGCAAGGGACGCGCAAACAGAGGTTACTTTCCTAATAACCCTCATATTTGGAAGTAATATGAAATAAAATATTCACAATGTAAGCAAACATAAGATACGCATTCTTGCATAATATTACGAACCGTGTTACTCTCTTTTTCTCAAGAACATAAGTCTGATATATTAAAAAGTTCTAGCTAATATTTGTTTTTGTAGTGTTTGAAATACAGTAGAAATAAAATCTCACAATTTGTTGGTGTATGATATGCAATTAAACAAAATTTACAATTGATTAATATTTGGCACTCACGGCATATCATTCAATCCAATTCCATTTTAACCGCTCCGGTTGATCCAGCGTGGGCGAAGATAACTGAAGCTGGAGTCGTACAAAAGTCACCATTGTCGCCACTACTATTCATCCCAAAAGCAAAACACATCATTCTGGTTTTATATACAGATGAAAATATCATAACTATATCTTCAGAAAGGCGTAGGATAACTACTAACCGACTCCAAGCATACTCGTTTATTCGAGTATATATCTGTTTGATTTGATTATTAGAAGTTTCATATGATGTCGGTTATAGATTCAATTAATTATGTCCTCCAGATCTAGTAAGATTCCGCCTGACGGACAACTTACCTTTAAAGGAAAGAGGTTGAGATATTTTAATTACCTTATGTATCTTTGTTGACACTGCAAAACGCTGATATGAAAAGATGAGACTACAGCTGCATCTGCTGAAGCCAGAGACATCTAGGCTGCATTCATTGTTGAATTGTCTCAACAGTCAAAAACAATCAATCTTGCAGATCATTATTCGGCTATAACTGCCAGACATAGATTACGTATGTAAAAATCGGAAAATATAAGCGGTACAGAAAATTGCCTTCTCTTTATTTTATTTTTCAAATTTTCTACTTTTCGTTTCGTAATTTTACTAGTTCTTTACTGTATATAAAATAAGTTCCAAAATAATTTCCCAAGTTTACAAATAAATCCACAACATACATTGTTGGCAGCGTATGTGATGTCGAAACCTAAGCAAAACGGGATAAGGTGCAAAATAAATTACATAGCTCCATCGTAAATAAAACAAAATTTAAAGTAGGTGAGACAATAGATTTCGTCTAAAGCACAGTGACAAATAGACGTACTATGCTCTCAAGAATTTATTATTTGTACTTAAAATAATATATTAAGCACTAAAGGTAGGGCAGGTCACATTAAAAATGCTATTTGTATAAAATTTTACACTGTAAGCAGCCATATTTTTGACGGAAAAATATTTTTGGATGTAAAAAAATATAAAAATGGTATTTTGGCCAATTACTTTTAATCTGCTGACTATATTTGTTGCCATTTTGTGTTTGAAGTATAGGTTAACCTTAATAAAAGAATATCTCCTGTATTTGTAAGAATTGGTCAAGTCACTGTGATAAATTAGACTTCTGCAACTTTTACAGCTTTAAAAAGTTCATATCCTCCATCGATTTATTCGAAGTAAGACCCAAAGTACTAAAAATACTCTCATATATTAGAATATGTTTTAATGCTCCGATTCAACAACAGCATCTGCTAATGTCGATGTATCAAATCACTGCATTCTACATTTCCGATATAATGTCCCTACACGTGAAAGATATTTGCATGAAAATTAGAATCTTCCTATTCGAGTTATTGTTGGACATATATCCATATGCAGAAACGTGGACACGTGCCGATGCTTGCTAAAATGCATTCTAGATTGATAAATAATATAATGAATAATTCTTAAATTTTTCACATCATTATGATTACTCGTATTTGATGATCACCGTTTCTACTACTTTATATCTTCTTCAGATGGCTAAAAACTAAAAATTTTGAGTTCAATTTAAAAATATTTGTCTTGTTTTCTAGTAGTCCTTTAAAAGTTCTTAAAATTAGTGGAAGATTGACCGAGAAAAAATCATACTAACGTAGTAATTAAACAAGGCATCCTGCGGTTATAATGAACATGTATTAAAATTATTTTGCATTAAAAAATAATATATATACAAAAGGTGAAAATATACAATACAATAAGGTTTGTACAAAATTCTAACTGAAATCTATAAATTATATCGAACAGATAATCCTTGATCAACTTTTTGTATTTGTACAATCATGTTTTAGCATATTTTTAACGGGTTTCTAGAAAATATTAATGGTATCCACAAAAACGTTACACGCATGTTAAACTTTAGAACAGAAAAAGAACAGAACCATTAAACATTCTTTTTAGATCTTACAGTTTTAAATATAAATAATGAGCATGCACTTAAAATCTCTATCACGCTCAATTAATACCTCCTTTGAATCAAGAGTAATTGATAAAAAAATTTTAAGAAAAGAATTAATCCGAATTCTAACAGCATACAATATGATATATTTAAAATACCACCTATTAAAGCAAAATTTTGAACGAAATTTTAAAATTATTGGGGAAGAAATTTCTGTTGAGAAAAAAAAATTCTAAATTGATTGAAAATAAACAAAAAAACTAGGAAAAAATGAGAAATTATCAGTTAAATTGTATATTATGTAACCAAATAAATATTAAACAAAGGAAAGTAAAAAGGATTACATAACACTTTGAACGTTATGTAAAAGTCAAAATATGCAAAAATCCAATTCCAAAATTATCTAATCAAAAAATGCAATGAATTTAACTATCTGGAATTTCATGAAGTAAATGAACGTAAAAACCAGGAATTCGTTGTTAATGATCAGTTGGTAATAATTTTCCTTTTTTGAAACTTCATTGTTAGTTCACAGCTTCGTTTATTTAGGTTTTGTAACTCGTTCTAAAACAATTTTAATTGAAGTTGAGTTCAAAATCCTGAGTAATTGTAAGTCATCAAGATACAGTGTTGTCGAAACAATCGTCATGGAAAAGAAAATCTTGATATGGATTGAAAACTTACGTTATTTTTTTGAAAGAATAAACTAAGCGTAGTTTTCTGACTCTTTGTAGGTACTTTGACCCAAAATACGATGTTTAATCTTTTTCCAATGTTACTCCGCTATTTCGACTTCAATTAAGATAACATTAGATAAACTCATAATAACGAGAAAATAATTTACAGGGGCTGCACATACGCAAGTTATACATCTTTTCTGAATATATATATATATATATATATATATATATATATATATATATATATATATATATATATTTATATATATATATATATATATATATATATATATATATATATATATATTTATATATATATATATATATATATATATATATATATATATATATATATATATATATATATATATATAAACTCCAGGTAACCCAAAGAACAATGGAGAGGAGAATGCTAAATATTAGACTCGAATATCGTATTCCTAACATCGAAATACGAAGAAGATGAAAAATGACAGTGCAACGAATATGAATATTAAGGTTGAATTGGGCGGAGCATATCGCAAGAACGAATGGACACGCCGCTGAGGCCTAGAGAACACAGAACGATGGATGGACGACATAAAAAGATTAGCAGGACACGATGGATGCCAAAAGCTCAATGGAGACAAATTGGGGAGGCTTTCATCCGGCTATGGATGGAATAAGCTAATGATGATATATATATATATATATATGTATATATATATATATATATATATATATATATTATATATATATATATATATATTTATATATATATATATATATATATAATATATATATATATATATATATATATATATATATAAACGCTGCTTACAAATAAAGTAAACAGCTATGCGGTGAAAGTAAAAATAAATAATAATGTTAATTAAGTACTAATTTTAAAATATTATTTGTACGAATAATATTCTGTAGCTTCTAATATTACTGAGGAATTACAATGCGTTGACTACAAACATAAATGTTGACTAAAATATTATACTATTATTTTAGCGAACAATACCATATACTTTCTAACATTTTGGTTTATATAGTTCACATACAGTATAGTAAATATTAATACCAATAAATATCAAGTTTCTCGTTACTATTTTTGTCATATAATCTATAGGACATGAAGTTATCATCCAGGTTCTAATAGCCAATCGTAATAATAGTTATAACATTAGTAATAAGGAAATATGTATTTAATGTCCGTGAAAATTACATAGAAAAAAGTATTTAGTAGGTTATCGAACTGCTGGGAGTAGGCATTGCTCTTGCACTAAATGTGCTAGACGTCCAAGAATAATGGCCAATTCAGATTTACTCCTATCAATCACCAAACTAGAATATGCGATGTTTCGCTCCAGTTCAAATCCTGTCAGCTAGCTCAGGCAGAGATGGTAGGGTTCGCATATTACAGCACAATTTTGACAGCAGCCGAAATTTAAGAACCATATTTCAAAAGACAGTAATCAACAAATCTCAGTACCATTTGATATGAAATCGCCAAAACATTACATGTATCTACAAAGGTAAAGTAATGAAAAAAAAACGCTGTAATGCTATCGTTATCGGCAAATAGCGCTGTAATTTATTTTTTATAGCGTTCTTCGCCTTCCAGTTCGTAATTTTCATCCTCTTCGATCTTCCCAATTTCCGAGTCTCAGATTTCTCTCTGACATTGCCCTCTGAACACCTCCAAACCATGTCGCTCTGGGTCTCCCATATCTCCTCTTTTCGGTTGGTACCCACTTTAGAATCATCTTTGGTATTCGGTGTTCTTCCTTTTTTTCCACGTGTCTGTACCATATACGCTGTCGTTGTTGAATTTCCTTAATAATCGTGGTTTTTACTTTCATTAAATCCCTTACTCTTTCATTTCTAACTCTATCCACTTTTGACACATCAGCAGATCTGCCATTGGTTTTTGTTCCAATCGTTTCGTCAATTGCCAAGTTTTACAACCGTGTAAGACGATGCTACATTATAAATTCTCTCTTAAGTTATGTTTTTCAACCACAGAACAGAGTGTATCATCCTAATTATAATGTTAGAAAAAGTTCAAAAGGGTGCATATAAAATGCAGAATATTCACAACGTTTAAATACTCAAATATACAGTAAGAAGCAGAAAGTGTGCGATATATAGAATTTTTCTTCATTATTAAATTTAGAAGAAAAGTGAGTTTATAGGTGGATTTCACATCAATTGAAACCTAAAAATAATTTTACAGACAATGTATTTCAAATTCAAGAAATAAACATCTCCTTGCGACCATATTTTTATCGGTCAAAAACTGACAAAATACGATTTTTATACAATCGATCTAAAATTTTGCACTCTACTATAAAATGTAATTCTAAACACTTTATTTTAATAAATCTTTTTCGATATTTTAACAAACACAAGGACTTTTGGACTGGCAATTTGCAAAATCATTTTTTGTGTACCAAGGATGAAGAATTCACCTATAAATTCACTTTCTTGATTTTATTATTTAATTTAATAATAAAGAAAAATTCCACATGTCGCACACTTTCTGTCTGACACTGTATAATAAGCAAAATGTGAAAACAGAATTGACAGATCATTTTATAAAGTAGGTAGGTCCTGTACTGTGAACTAAGTATTCCTTAGTTCGTTTGTCTTTTTAAGGTAAATGACTTGACATATAATTCTGGACCGAGTTGAACTAAAGAGCGATGATCAATAACTAATCTTTGTAAGGATTGAGGCGAGGACTACTACCACTATAGCCATTCTGTATAGATAATAATACATACGATTAATTAATATTCGATTTTGCATATTATGTAAATCCCACTACAAAAAGTTACCACGATACTAGAATTTTATTTAACTCTTGAACCTTTAAGAATTGCATTAAGAGTGGAACAATGAATTAATTTCGAAAACCTGTTTTAAATGGAAATTACCATCAACATGGGATGATAAAAAGTTTACTGGAAATTTCCCATTTTTTTGTAAATAGATTTGAAAAGGTTATTAATTACTGCTTGCTTTAAAAATAACAACACTGCTCTATGGCAAATCGCCATTTTAGGATACAGTCATTTTCATAACGGACCGACCATTTTTCTGAGTTTTAATTTTTATTAATCAATATTAGAAAAACAAAATTTAATTCACAAAGGAAAACTGGACCTAACAAAATCAAAAATACTCGAAATTAATACAGATTTTGGAATTAAACAAAAAAAATAGCAGATTGATAATATTTGTTAATATAATACGATTTTTTAAAAACGTTATGTAACACTAATCTACAAAATTTAAATCTTTTACTTTCGTGTTACATATTTTTAGAATTTTTGCCAGAAATGTCTGATAATATTACTTATAATACCCAACAAACTAAGCTTTAAGTACAAAATTTTTAATTTTAAAAATAACGACGGTGAAAACCAACAATCTTGAGTTGGAGACACTAAAGTCAGCTATCAAATCAAGTAGAAAATATTCATAAAATTATGCCTTTAGAAAAATAGGAGAGCTTTATTTAGAAATTTCTAATATTGGAATTTCCTATAATGCCCTAAAAATTCCACTTTTTAAAAGAAAAATAGGTAAGTTCAATTTTTTTTATTTAGTTTTTTCTAATATTGGAACATCTTATAATGCACTAAATATTCCTAATTTTACCATAGCGATAGTGCGCCAATAATTATTTAGTTGTTTTGAGTTCATAAGATAAGGTATTAAATCAGGGAAAAACTATACGTCAAGCAAATTTGTTCCTTCTTAGTGTTTCGTATGGACCTCTTATGGGATCACTTCGGTCTCTGCTCCTCTATCCGTCTGTCACATTCGATTTTCTCTGAGACTATTTGACATAGAAAGTTAAATTTGGCACAAACATAAAAATTGATGGCTCAGTCAGAGCGAGTTTTGAAAGTTAAACTTGGACTTAGGTGGTTAGCTTGTGGAGGAAGTGAAAAAAGAATTCTACTATAATCGAGTGGGATATCAAATGAAAGCTTGTAAAAATACGAAACAATATATATGACGTAATACTTGCGTAAACTTTTCTTCATATTATTTTTAAAAAGTGTCCAAAAATCGCTCCCCTCCCTATCTCGGAAAGTACTAATTCAAAAATTTTGAATAAATTCTGGAATTTTCTTCATTAAGTGTAAATTGAATGAGAATTATCACAAGGGCATTACGTTTGATAATTTATCTAGCTCGGAGAAAATATAGCAAATAAAATTATTTCTCCAACTCTAGCTTTTTAATTTTTTTTTCTGTTTTTCTTTCTGTCTCTTTTGTTGGGCTAAAAATTAATTTTACAGTGTATGACAAGATAGTAAATAATTCTCCAAATTATTTTAACTGAAGAAATATTGTATACTTACGGGTCATTTATGATCTCTAATATTTCTAAAAAGTTCCATATTAAAGTCTAATTTTAACTTACAGTCTAAAATATAATGTTTCATGTCTCCAATTTCCACGCAGTCACCATTAGTGCAGTTTTATAAGGCTAACCTGTTCTTATGTTTTGGAATAATTTATTTTTATACAGTTTAAATAAATCCTATATGTTGCCAAAGCTTAAAAATGTACATCTTAAAAGCTTTTTAAAATAAAGTAAACTAAGTAAGTTTAACAGAAATATTTTATGTTTTCATATATTATATTGAACAATTATTTTTCTAAATAAATATTGATGGCTTTTTAAAGTTATCTGTTCACTATCATATATCACCAATATTTTGTCAATATAACTCGATAAAACATACGGATTCGAAATGCCCCTAGCTTGTTGATCACACTAGTAATTTTAATACGGAGAGCTGAACCTGTTTAATAGAATTCAATTTAATAATCCTTACACGAGAAATCAAAATTGTTTAGAAATACCTATGCATAAAAATAAGAAATTGAAATTTTCATTTAACTTTTTAGGTTCGAAAATTTATACCATTTAATTAAAAAAAAAATTAGCTTCAGAACTTTAAAAATCGCTAATAACCATGTTAACGCATGTTCTTAGTATTATGTCAGATGAACTAAGCTCGATAAAAGAGGAGAGAAATAAATAAGTACTGTTATTGCCACACTCTTATAATCTAGCAGCGAGATACAACTGTTTATATTTCTAGGGTGATACAAATAAAATATTTACCAAAGACGGGTTGTACAGTCCCTGGCCAAATTATTAGACGCACTGCAAGATTTCATGTAAAATATTAATTACCGAGTGATATTGTACCGTTTTATTATTTTAAATTGATTTGTTTTTTATTTTTATATTATCCAATCAATTACCTATTTATTTGACATAAATAAAACATCATTAATTTAGAAAAGCATAAGTTTATTAAGTTTTAAAGAAAAGTGAAATTAATGTTAGTAAAAGTCAATATTTAGTTGAGCCACCTTTAGCCGCTATCAAAGCTTTAATTCTGCGCGGCATGCTATCCATGCAAGATTGTACTGTCTCCTGCATTTGAGGATGATGATTCCACACATGAATAATCTTTTCTAGGAGCTGGGTTTTGTTGGTAATCACATCTTTAGCCACTTCTCTTTTCATCAGCTCCCACACATTTTCAATGGGGTTCATATCAGGGCCAATCCAACAGAGGGATATTTTTTTCTGCCAAAAAAGCTTTAACAGACCGAGCAGTGTGGCAGGGAGCTCCATCTTACATGAAAGTGAATGGTTCCCCATTTGGAAACCATTCTCTGAGCTGCGGAATCAACCGATTTTGTAATACTTCTTTGTACTGATCTTGCCTCATTATTCCTTTGACGACGTACAGACGTCCAGTGCCCTTGCCGCTGATGACTGACCAAATCATCACTTTGGTGGGATGTTTAACCGTCGGGACGACACAATCAGGATGAAACTTTTCTCAATGACGACGACGCACATACTGAGCTTTATTCTGCAAAATTTCGAATGTGCTTTCGTCACTGAAGCAGACCAGTCAAAAATAGGAAAAATATATAAACTTCCATGTTTATTTGCTTTATTTAACTGAAAATGATAATAATGTATTAATTATTGATTAAATTGCTGTATCTTACCGATCGCCAGAAGTCCACATCTTTGTCTTGCCATTGTTTGGCCCACTTCAGGCGCTTTGCTTTCATTGCAGCTGTTAACTTGGGCTTCCTGGCGGGGCGACAGGCCTTAAAATCTAATTCTTTCAATTTTCTTCGAACAGTGCGCTCAGAAGCATTTATGCTAGCATCCTGGAGTTGTGATTTTATTACCTTTGTGGGAGCAAATCTGTTTTCTACACAAATTTTCTTCAAACATCTCTCTGACCGTGGAGTGAAAATTGGTTTTCTACCGCATCTTTTCTTTCTTTTCGGGCTTAATTCCTTCCCTGACTCAATTTTCTTTTTTATGCGTCGTACACTAGCTTCAGAAACCTCCAATCTTCGTGATATTTCTCGGTTTGTAAATGTTTTCGCAATCACAAGGGCCTTCACTTCAGCTTTTTTACCTGGTGAAAGATCGCCTTTTCTACCCATAATGAAAATAGTCCAATTACTTCTTTAAAACACTGCATACAAAATAAACTAATAACTGAGTAGTATAAAACTGTTAAACAAACAATCACAGTCCATAAAGCCACAGAAACACGTCCGTACCTGACTCGATTCCGATCGCGACTGATACAGGTTTGTACTTATTTACGTTCATGTATCACTTTGTCAACACAATGTTACCGTATATTAAAAATAAATACAAATATGTAGTCTACAACAATTCTTTTAAATAAAAATCAATAATATTGTAGTTTAAATATACCATTATTGCATAAAAACTCTTAAGAAACATAAAATTACTAAAAAAAATACAGTGCGTCTAATAATTTGGCCAGGGACTGTAATTTATTGAGAAGTGCGATACTTCGACAAATCGGCGAGCAGTAAATAACTGCCGAAATACGGGCTTTGTTCAATACTAGTAGTTATTTTATTATTTTTATATTTGAGACTGATCCAAGTCAATTACTTGGTGCTGTCTATCGGTTATTTTAGCAATTGTGTCTGCTTCGTTTGTCTTTGCTAAGGACTTCTTTATCCTTTTGTGTCGATCCTAATTTGGTAGAGGGCAGAGATGCTTTTAGTATCGTGTTTATATAAGAAAATACAATCGTTTGTATCTTACTGCTATAACTTTAAAATGTATCAATGCGAAACTGGATTGGAAAAACTATTAGTTATTAAGTATATATAGATTTCTTGTTTTTATATAATTGTTATTGGCTCATATAAATTTAATTATTAGGGCTAGATACTCCTCGAATATTCAAAGATTCGATTTTTTTACGGATTTTTATTCTCTATACTTTTTTCTAATAGACAATTTTTTATAAATAATTAAATATAAATTTTTTGCTCGGAGATACTAAAGTTTGAAACACAACAAATTTTTTATTTTTGAAAAAAAAAAAAAAAAAACCTTTTGACAAATTTTAACTACTACATTATTTTACGAGATTAATTTTTATTCTTTGTGAAGTTATTCTTCAGACAACTAGGTGCCATAGTTTTCACTAGTGGTCCATTTAACCCGATAAAAAAATAATGTTAACATTAAAACATATTTAAAAAAAAATCTTATATTTTAAAGTACAATATAAATATATAATCGTCATTCTTTTGTATTATTCACTTAATGACCTTTATAATTTTTTTTTTTAGATATACATACTTTTTGCAACTCCCAGGTGTATGTAACTCCTTATCATCATTGGTTTCTTGTTATACTAAGGCCTTGAAGTTTTGCATACAGCCACCGCAAAAACTTAATTAAATCTGGAGAATAATAATAAACACAAGAAAACCGTAGCAAATAGTTTCATTAATATTTATATGTATAAAGTTCTTCACAATGGAATAGTTAATGTAGAATGGCAAAACTAAAACAAATCAACTACATATAACACAAGGACACTTCACGCCCAGAGGTCTATCATGGCGATTGTTAATTACGTATAGATGGGAAAACAGTAGGAAAGGCCATTAAAGTAATAATAACAAATAATTAAATGTTTCGTTGATTATTGTTTCGGCCTTTTAAAAAATTGTGAAATATGATTTGGTAAATTGAATAATGATATGATCTTTAATAATATGACTAATAAAAAGGTAACGCTAATTGGCGTTAGACGCTGTTCGTCTGATTCTCTAAATTTTGTAGTAGCTTGATTAAAAGTGCAATTAATTAGTCAATGCTCTAAATTATCAAGACTACAATTGTCATCTTATGTAATAATTAACAAAAGTTACTATTTCCACAAATTGCTCTATTAGAGAAAACATTAAGACTAAAATTTGTCTTGAAAATTATTTGTGACTCAGGTTTCCCGTATGACTTTTAAATAAGTTCCTTATATGCTGTTGCATTTAAGTTCTCATTCAAGGATACGGGAAAAGAATATCCCTGTTTGTTGGCAGTCGTATAGTTGAAAATACCATCTTGCAAAAAAAAAAAAACCGATACCGATGTAGAAAAAAGAAAATAGTCACTATGCGTTTAGTTTCGGTGTTCTGGATGCGATTATATCACCTTAGTGGAAACAGGAAAAACTCACTGGGTTAATAATACATTATTGAAGACTAAACATAAGAAGTCAATTATTCATGACAATACAACAACTAAGACTGTTTTGGGTAAGTACAAGCCATTATTTTATTTTGTGGAAATTATTCTCATAAAAATATTGGCTTAAGTATTATATTTCTCGTAATTTTCAGATGTACTACACAGCGGTACGGGTGTAACAGACTTGAATAAGATTCTTGCATGTTGGAATGCTCCCAGAATATCAGCAGCATAATACAAAAGATACGAAAGTGAAGTTGGTCCGGCTATAGAGCAAGCTGCAAAACAGAGCTGCAAAAGATCTGCGAAAGAGCTGCAAAAGAGGTGCAAAAGAAGATTATTTTCCTTTTCTACGATGAAAATTTTTATGACTATACAATGTTCGAATCAATTAATTGTGGTGTAATGAATTTTTAAAAAACAGGATCTAAAGTAATAATAAATAACATAATAACTTTGATACTCTTTCATGACATGCAATAAAAAAATATATAATTAATTAAAAAATGATACCCTGGATTATTTATTAAAAATGTATTAATTATTAAGTATCGATAACTGAATAAATATGCGAGCAAGGCATGCGTTGATTCTAATATCTTTTAAAAGAAAGTCCGATCACTGCAATGTTTATATGTGATTCAAAATTTAAAAGAACGCTCGCTTCCGCGCGCATAGTCTTCTTCAAGCTACGTTGCCACAGCGAAAATTTACTTCTTAAAGTACATTAAAGAGTAATACTTAACTAATATTTTTGCAACAACTAGGAGGTAAAATGCCTTCTTATTTTAACAAACGAAAGCAAAGTAATTTTTTGTGTAACTTTTTACTTTTTAATGCACATACGACAATAAAAATTCTAAAACACGCGTGGTTTTGATCGAAGAAAAAGTATGGATTCCTATTTTTTACGCGTTAAAAATCTGAAAATTTTACAATTAATTATGGCAATACGGCGTGGTAAACCATCTTTATATTGAAGCAGTGAATGCATGATGATATAATCTATTATTTCTCAAAATTTTAAGCAATACTACTTTTAACAGTTACTCCTTGACCGATAATGAAATAAAAGAAAAATTTGTTCATCATAAAGATAAATCGCGACAGGTAATATTTTTTCAGCCCCTGGAGAAAGAATAATTTTCCATATTGTTAGATCCATGTTCAGTAGATTTTTCAAGGCCATTTAATTTTTCACTCCAACAGACACATCGTCACTTCTTATTGCTCGAATGTGTATTTTAGATGTTACTTGTATACAAGTACGAAACATATCAAACAGAATTGGTTTCCGATCTTTGTGTTTATATACCAGATAAATTATCAAAAATAATGCACTCGTGATAACTTTTACTCAATCTGCACCTTATGGAGATTATTCCAAAATTTTTTCGAAATTTTTTGTACTCCTAGAGAGAGGGCAGGGTAGGGGGTAGCAATTTTTGAAAATTTTTAAAAATAATTTAAAGAGATTTTTGTCCGGGTATTACGTCATTTATATTTATGAACTCGTGTTTTCACAAGCTTTTATTTGACACCGCACTCGATGAGCTTGGAAAAAAAAAATCACTTTTGATTTCACCCTCCAAAACTAATCTCTTAAGTCAACATTTAATTGTCAAAACTACACGGCATTCCTATATTTATGACACATTTCAACTTTCCATGTCAAAGAGTCTCCCAGAAAATCGGCTGTGATAGACAGACAGGCAGACACCGAAGTGTCTCGTTTTTCAATTTTGATACGGAACATTAATAAAAGACACTGAGTCTAGAATACACTAATTCCTAATTTTAGACGGTCGAGGGGATATATGCCCCTTTGTCCTCACTCATTACGCTACTGAATAATAGATATTATTTAACTGATATTGAGGCCCAATCATTTGCAGTTTTCTTATTCTGACTGATGATTCCACAGCATTTATTAATCAGTGTATTAAAAACATGTTTAAATCAAAGTTTTTTTAAATGGAAAGTCCTATATATTATTTTATTTTTGAGTCTTACTAAAAATTTTTCTAACATACCATATGTCTAAATTGAACTGATTTGGAACTTGAAGTTTAAAATAAGAAAAATACAAAAAACTATTAATAAATACTCTAGGTTTATTTTTTAGGTAACAATCGCTCTAAATGTCTAACGTTAATAGTGAGACAATGATCCAATCTCTCATGGACAGAGTTTTGCAGAGAATCCAGGGTAATCTGTGCTACTTCATATTGAATTCCTTTTTGTAAATTTTCTACAGTTTCAGGTCGACTTCGGTAAACTTTGGTTTTCAAATGACCCCATAAAAAAAATCTGATGGCGTAAGGTCGGGACTCCTCGCAGGCCATTCTTCTGCCTAACCATCGATTAGGAAAAATCGCCTCCAAATATCTACGAACATTGATTTCATAGTGAGGAGGTGCTCCGTCCTGTTGTTACTACAGATTATTTTCATCGGGAAAAAGACCTGCACAAGTTGGAATGACTTACTCTTAGAGTAATTGTAAATATCGCTATCCTGTAAGATTTCCATTAATGAAAAAGGGAAAAATGATATGACGTCCACAAATCCCTGCCCACACGTTTATCTTTTTTGGTCTTTGAGAATGACTGTCGAATATCCAGTGAGGATTCTCAGTAGACCAGTACCAGCAATTATGCCGTTAACTCTTCCTTTAAGACAAAAGGTCTCCTCATAAAAAAAAAATATTATCAGTTAGGTTAGGATCATTATTGATTCATTCCATCTTGACCTCGTAAAATTCAACGCGTCTATCGTAGTCATCTTCAGATAATTCTTGCAATAGAATTGGTTTGTATGGATGCAATTTTTTTTCATTCAGTATACCTTTACTTATGTTGTGGTCTAGGCAAAGCTGACGAGTGGCTATATGGGGAGTTTCTGTAATTTCCAATAAAACATCTAACTTTTTATCATTGCTTGTTTTAACTTTTGGAGGTCCAGATTTAGAACGATATTTAACATGACCTGATTGTCTAAATCGTTTTAATGTTTTGCTAACTACGGATTGGGTAATAGGTTCTCGATCCGGATATCCTGCCTTAAAAAGATCACACATCTCTTGTGGTGTTCTCCTACGGTCTCTGTAACCAACCATCATTAACAAAGTGATTCTTTTAGTTTCTGTTAAATGTACCATTATGATATTACGCGCAATAAACCTTTTCGTAAATAAATTATTTTTTGACGCGTTAAGTCGTTATCTGACAGTAAATGTTTGACACAAACCAGCTTAAAAATATATTTTTAATTTGATCTCCTGAATTTCAAATGTTAATAATTCCAAAACAGTTCAATTTAGACATGTAGTATGTTAGACAAATAATATCTAAAATTTTTAGTAGGACTCAAAAATAAAATAATATACAGGGCTTTCCATTTAAAAAATTTTAAAATGGCGTAATTTCTTCGAACTGACTGTTCAAAACATTTTATTGTCAACGTCCGCATATGCGCCATATAACACCCTATTACTTTTATTTAAATATTTTTTTGATACACTGATTAATAAATGATGTGGAATCATTATTCCATACATATGGGGCACCCTGTATATTGTCGTCCTAAAGCGGGTCAAGACATCCTTAAAATCTCTTGATAGCTTGCAATTTTAAGCGTGTGAATATCTGTAACCCATATTAACACATTCAGTCTTATCACCATAACAAGGCATCTGGCAAAGGAATTGTCATAAACTGCTAACACAACACTAAAGAAATTTCTATGCATTCATTAACAAAAAGATACAGCGCAGTATTATTTTTTTTAATTTTCGAAAAGTTTATTTACAGAAAGAGACCTTTATTAACTTAATTAAATATTTAGGAAATCAAATCTATGAACTAAAAACTTTGATGAACAACTTACAAATTAAATAGAATAAATATACTTGAATTTTTTTAGTTTTAAGTTTTATTTTGGCTAAAAACTTAACTAAACCCATTACAGTGTTTTAAATCAATTTATAATTATTGTATTTGTGTTATTGTTAGATTCCATCTTAGCCTACTTGAACTTCTTATCTAAAAACATAGAAAAACATATTTATTTTTTAGAATTGCTATCGACTATTATATATTTTCGTGAAACCTAAGATATATTTAACTATAAGAATGAGCGATACACTGGATCTTCGATTTAAAAAACTTTAATTGACTTAATATTTAAAAAATTGAAACCTATACACTATGACACTTTATTCTATTTAACTCTATGGCTACAATTCTTCAATAATTCCAAAAAGGTACTCAAACATATCATAAATTGGCAATTTTTTAATTTCATGAAAAAGTAGCATAGTTGCGAGGAAAGTGAAACTCTTTATTTCTAAAAACAACTTAGATCCCCGTTAAAAATACGACACCCTAACACAAAAATGCCATACTACACGCACCTTCTGTTCACTGTATAGGCTTTAGACACATATGTTGTTAATAAAAGCACATTTCCTGTCTAGACAGCTTTATAAACCCTGTTACACATTTTAAAGAACAATCTATCAAAGTCATAAACACAAACAGAGCTTTATTCACTCAGGACAATATGTTACACAAATTTAAAAAAGCTTGGAAACTGTTAAGTTAATATGATTTATTAGGCTTGTAGTCAACAAAAAATTTTCTCTAAGAATTTAGACTTGAACTTTTATTTTCTTGCGGTAAAATACTTTCGCAACGTAAGAGATGTAGTTGTTGGAAAATCTCTCTTTTTTAGAGTAGTGTCTAATCATAATTTCGCGTCTTGTATCGTTTCAATTCTATTGACGTTCAAATGACGTTGGATTTTTTTAGTGTTCCGCACTGAACACTTATGGGATGTGAACCCACTTCGGTGTCTGTCTTTCTGTCACACCTGAATTCCTCCGAAACTATTTAACGTAGCTAGTTGAAAATTGGTACAAATATAGGAATTGATGGCACAATCAGAGCCGTCTAGCTTTGAAAGTTAAATTTTAACTTAGGGGGTTAGTTTTTTTTTTTTGGGGGGGGGGGGTAAAATCGGAAGTGAAAAATAAATTCAATAAGGTCATCGATTGGGGTGTCAAATTAAAGCTTGTGAAAACACGATTTCAACAATATATCTGATGTAATACTTGAGCACACTTTTCCTTGTATTATTTTAAAAAGATGGTAAAAAAACCTGTCCACCCACTCTATCTCGAAAAGTACTTTTTTAAAAAAATTCTGAAATAGTCTCCATAACGTGTAGATAGCGAAAATTATCACGATTGCATTAGGTTTAATAATTTATCTGGTATAAAAAAAACTATTTGACCGCCAAAATGGCGACGGTTTATTTCGTCGAAAGTTGTGAATTACTCGTAAATCAGGTCTTATAGCTACTGTTTAAACATTAGGTACGGAGACAAAATAATTTTATTTTATTTGTTCATAATTAAACAAATATTTAGGTAGTAAATATTTGCCTTAAAATTTGATTTAGATTGATTTATTAGCTATTAGGTAGCTAAGATCCTATAACTATTAAACATTATTGACTAAGAAAAAACGTGAAAAAAACGTATTGGATCTTAAGATATATTACATGTCAGGAATTTTTGTCTTATTCTGGTTGCTCTGATTAGCCTGCTGAGTCAGTATGACCTGTTTGTAATCGGTAATCTTAATTCTTTTATTGAAAATTAATTTGGGGCGTGTTTTGTGAAGTCACTGATTATTTTATACCTCCGTAACAAAAACTTTTATTTTAAAAGCAATCACAGTAAGGAACACTAAGTCCAACTTGCACTGCAGGCAGAAATTATTATCATTAAGAATATTATTAGTGCTAAGAAGCAGTGTGTTTAACACATAACATTAACTTTCTAGGTAATTAAGCTGATTCTTTTTGTAATTTATTTTTATTTTCAACTAAATTTCAAAAATTGGTTAGCAATGATTTCTTTTAAAAATATTTGAAGCTGTGTTAAATATTTATTATCTGCTACAGTTATGTACAATCTAATTTAAGATATTGAATCTGTTTCTGGTTTTGGCATTCTCCCTCACACCAACTATGTAGAGTCCAGAAAAGATAGCAAGACCTAGAGTTAGTATTCTACATTCTTAAAGTTAAATACCGTTTTTCAAAGATAATAAAATTCTCATTTTATAGATCTGCATAATTTTTTAATTCATCGGCCTGAGTGTAATTTTCTTAAATATTTAAAGTTCTAGTAATGTCCATAATAAAGAAACAAAATATAACAATTGTTTTCATCTTACTTTGAGTAAAACTCAAATAAAAATCATAACATTTATGGTCGAAAATATTTAATAATTCACTCAGTGACATAAAGCTGTGCGATAATATAAAACGGTTAAAAATAAAGTGAAAACAATTTTCGGCTGACAAATGTTTTTATTATATGACCGAGTTTATACTCTCTCTCTCCATTCGTTTCCTCAATTTTAAGGGCCGTGATCTCTCTGGAATGACATCACTGTTCTATCTACTGTTTCTCCTTATTTCTCTTTTCCTAAATATATTTATATGGAGTGGTTAATCTATAAATGTTTTATTTGAGCCAACCATCTTGTTGGCGAACGACCTCTACTCTTTTTACTCTGGACTTCACCTGTCATCCTGCCAATCTACATTATCACCTGGTCTGCTGGCTATATGTCCAAAATACTGAAGAATTCTTTTTAGACACAATGATGATAGTCTTACTGTTATATTTAATTTTTTCAGTATTTTGTTACTTAAACAGTGACATCCAGTTGATTATTTTTATACTTGTTAGTTTTTTTTTACGTAGTTTGGAATCACTACTTAAATACAGGTATGATATTGTAAAATCATTATGTAAGACGATGAAGAATTAAATAAAAAAATAAGCAAAACACGGAAAAAATTGAAATAATTTTGTTGTTTAACAACATGGGGATTATACCAAATATATTGTATTATGTTAAATTAAATACTTAATCGTGGTTAGATAAGGATGACAAAAGAACGTAATGACTTCTAGAGGAAAATCTTCAAGAAGAATATGAAGACCTTAATTAAAAGACTCCAAAGACAGCTGGTGATTTACCGAAACTCGTTAGGAATCAACTATGAATAGCTGAGAATCTAACGATAAGGCACTGTGTCCTGAATAAACCTACATAAATTGCGGCGGTACAATGGAGACATAAACTGCAGATTGTACAATAAAACAAACTCTTTATATTCTATTTGATTTTAAGGCTTTAGACCGCAGAATATCTTTTTTTTGGACAACCAAATATAGATCCGGAAGAATATATCAACCAACTGGGACTGGTTTTGATCTAGATTATACTAGTAACAAGAGTGGTAGAGTGCATGTGGAAGATTCAATTCAGATGGCTCCAGAGAGACAAAAGCCAATACTGATTTTAAAACGCTTCTTATTAATAATAACTTAAGCGCTGAAAACCAGGTTTTTCATCTTCTTCAGAAAGCCTATGGAAAATTTAAACTATTATTCCTTCATGAGAATATATCTGATAACCCTATAAAATTTAAACTGGCAAATTTTTTGATTTTATCTCATTTATGTGCATTGAGGTATATTGGCCAACATTACTGGAAAAAGACAAACAAGGTCTACAAAGGCTACAAAATTCCTGCATTGGATTTAGTTACATTTTTGTTCGATCATATTTCTGACAATTTTAACAGTCTGGCTAATGTTCCTTCCTAAATTGTGAAATGAAAGCAACCCTCCTACCTTTTTGAGAAGCCCATACGAGACTCTGATATTCAATTGCTTAATACACATTTCGAAGATTTGTTTAACGTACCTAGACATAGCACCGCTCAGTTTCAGTGCTCTTTTACATGTAATTCCCTTAAATATTTTAATAAACTTCCATTTGACGTCAAGGAGCTCCTTCTACAGGCATTTATAAATTACTGTTAAAAGGATACATTGTTTAGCAAGGAGACCTAACTTATAATTTATTCTGAATAAGTTAAATTACCCGCTTAAAATGTATTTGTTATTTGAAAATCTGTCTACGAAACTGTAATTTTTAATATAATAAATTTTTTTATTGTTAAGTTCTGTTAGAACAATAAATTTATTATTAGCTTAAAGTGGGGATTATATAAGATGAGCGTTGTTGGACACTGCCCCTCGTTAATACTGTTTTTTTTAAAACTCATGTTAAATCCTTAACAAACCCAATTTATTATTATTATAAAAAAAAGGAAAAACTTAAAAATCTTCGATCAAAGTATCCTTTAGGTAACTAAAACCGGTCTAGTGCAAGTTGTGTTTCGTACCGTGATTGCCTTTAAAATAAAATAAAATTCTTACGTAGGCTAAATTAATTAGGTCCTTGACATGAATATATCTTAAGATCCTATATGTTTCTCACGCCTTTTCTTAGTCAATAATGTATAATGGTTATAGAATCTTAGCTACCTAATAGCTAATAAATCAGTCTAACTCAATTTAGAATTTGGAAATAAATGTGTAAAACAAATATTTACTACCTATATATTTATTTAATTAAAAACAAATAAAATAAAATTTTATTGTCTCTAGAGGAGCGATGGAGTAAGCATCTCCACCATATTGTCGTGAAATATAGCTTTTAGTATTTTTTTATACCAGAAAGATTATCAAATGTAATGCACTCGTCATAATTTTCGCTCAAACTACACTTTATGAAAAATATTCCAGAATTTTTTCAAAATTTTTTTGATTAGTACTTTTTGAGATGGCCATTTTTTAAAAGTAATACAAAGAAAAGTGTGCGCATGTATTACATCATATATATTTTTGAACTCGAGTTTTCACAAGCTTGTATTTGACACTCCACTCGATGACCTAATAAAAAAAATCTTTTCACATCCGATTTCACCTCTCAAAACTAACCTTAGTTAAAATTTAACTTTTAAAAATACACTGCTCTGATTGGGCCATCAATTCCTATATTTGTGCAAAATTTCAACTTTCTATATCAAATAGTTTCAGAGGAAATTGAGTATAACAGGCGGAAAAAAAACGGACACCGAAGTGATCCCATAAGTGTTCCGTACGAAACATTAAAAAAGCTGCAATCGGCACAGTAAAATCTATATTCGAATTTATTGCATCTAACTTTAAAAACAGACGCAGTAGTCAGAATAATTAGTATAAGGCTATGTAATTCAACCAAACTTTTGGATAACTAAAATGGTGGGGGAGTGGGCAACGAGATCACGGTTAGGTGTGGCGGGGCGGACACGATATAATATATGATATAGAATTTGCTAGAGGTCTTGCTAGTAAAATAGATGTCTTTGAAGTTCTTATGTAGTCTAGGAATTTTTATTTTCTGCTGAATGACGGCCATTTGAGTGAATAGCCTATTGTTTATTTAGTCAAATATTACTCATTGCTCCTACATCTTTTTAATCCCTCCATGAAATTGCTTTTTTTATTAGTGATTTCTTGACATTCGTAGCCGGCAAAAAATTTGTAGCTATGTGAATTTTCATTAAAAATCTTAACTTACTGTTTAAATTGTGGACTAAAGCTTTTTATCTTGTGATAGAAATCGTACTTAATTTTCCTTTTTTTTTTCTGGATATAATGGAAGTAGCAAGAAAATTTACTGAGGTTTGCCGCTACATTTCTAGTACTAAAAGGTCAAATCTCTCCTTTTAGTTTGCTTGACTGTTATTTTTCTGCTACACTGTATAATTTTTGTGAAGGTAAAATCTACTATAATATATTACAATTTCCTAAAATTATCACAAATATAATTTTGATCCGTATTTTTGGTTCACTCTATACATTAGTAAGTTTAGTGTCACACAAATCCAATATTAGCTTAAATAAAAGTTTTAAACTGTACTATACAAAATAATATATCCGATAAATTTTTTTCTCTCGTAGTACAACCCTATTTCAGTTCAAAGGCCGTAAATCAAATAAGTGGTTCTCGAGTGATAATCACACTAGCGAACAGACAGACAGACAGACAGAGAGGCGTTGTATCTTATATATATTATAGATAACCTGGCAAGAGAACAGATGTATGAATTTAAAAAAAAAAACGTAAATCGGATAAGTGGTTCTCGATTGATAAGCACACTAATGGACAGACAGACAGGTAGACAGAGAGATAGAGAGACAGAGAGACGTTGTATTTTATATATATTATAGATTATAGATAACCTGGCCAGAGAACATATGTATGAATTAAAGAAAAACACGTAAAACGGATAAGTGGTTCTCGAGTGATAAGTGCACTAATGGGTAGACAGACAGACAGAGAGACGTGCATTTTATATATATATATATATATATATATATATATATATATATATATATATATATATATATGTATTTATATATATATAAATATATATATATATATATATATATATATATATATATATATATATATAATATATATATATATTATATTCTTTGCTGCATGATATTGTTTCATATTTAATGGTTTAGGCAGTATATTGCAGGAGAACGCGCTAACGGCAAACTTTTTATCCGACTTGATTTACTATTATCTTATTTATTTTTTATATTCTCTAACGTAATAAAATAATATCCTATATCCTAGCCAGAGAACATATGTATGTTTAAAAAAAACACGTAAATCGGATAAGTGGTTCTCGACTGATAAGCGCACTAACGGACAGACAGGCAAACAGACAGACAGACAGAAAGAAAGATTAATTGTATTATATATATATATATATATATATATATATATATATATATATATATATATATATATATATATATATATATATATATATATATTATATATATTATAGATAACCTGGTCAGAGAATACAGATATGAATTAAGAAAAAACACGTAAATCGGATACGTGGTTCCCGAGTGATAAGTGCATTAACAGACAGACAGGCAGACAGAGAGACGTTGCGTTTTATAGATATTATTATTCTTTGCTACATGATATTTTTCCATATTTAATGGTTTAGGCAGTACATTGCAAGAGAATGCGATAGCGGCAAACTTTTTTCCGACTTGATTCACTATTATAGGCACTACTTATTTCTTATGTTAACTAACGTATTAAAATATATCCTATAACCTGGCCATAGAACATATGTATGTTTAAAAAAAAAAACACGTAAATCGGATAAGTAGTTCTCCAGTGATAAGCGCACTAACGGACAGACAGACAGAGAGACGTTGCATTTTATATATATTAAAGATTGAAATAAATTTTAAAAGTTTTTTTTTCTGCTTGACCTTTTAATCGATAATTACAAAAAAAGAATAATTTTAGACATAGAAATTCGGCTTTTATTTTATATTTCTAGGACACACTGTATTACTGAAGTTATCATATATAATATTGGACAACTTTTTAAATGTTTATGTCTTAAATTTATATTAATTATAAACTGACAACCGTATATTTTGTTCTTAATCCCTATTTTTTTTTTTTTATGGGGCTAGCACACGTGCTGCAGGAAAGTCCCCTAAACGCGCTCCAGGGGAGCGGCATGCGCGCGGAAAAAGCGATTCACGTTGTTCTTGAATCGTTGTAAATTGTACTCGGTGGGAAACACAGCCCTGGGCAAATTATTCCAAAGGGATGATGTTCTCCATATAAAAGACTGCTTGAAAATTGTTGTACGCGGAGTAACAAGCTGAACCTTATACGGATGTGAACTATTAGCGCGACGTGTATTTCTAACATGCACCGTTTTGGGAGGAATTAAGCGGGCTGCATCCTTCGAACACTTTCCATTATATTCCATTATACTTCATTTTATCGTGAAATAAAAAGCAGCTCAGTTTAATAACCCAAATAACATATCATCATTGTAAGAATTTCGAGATATATACCAGGGTGGATTGAAAAGTGTTGTACAAAATAAGATAAGTAATATCTTAATGCAAAAATAAAAATTTATTTTTCAAACCGATTACCATTGAGTATAATGCATTTGGTCCAGTGAGATTCCAATTTTGATGTTCCACACGCCTATAGCATAAATAACCTTTTCATTCGACCAAAGTTTCTTTACCCCAAGCCAATTTTTGAGGTTAGAAGACCAAAAAAAAACTTGGATCTAAATACGGGGGATAGGGTGGGTTCATTTTTTTGAGTGCACTTTCAGCTTCACCAATCCGCTGTTTTGACTGGAGTTTTATCTCTGAGGTCTAATGGTAGACCCATATTTCGTCTACAGTCACAAAACGACGCCAGAAGACCTTCGGCGTGCGTTTTTGGTCTGCAGTCATTAAACGCGGCACCCATCGCACTCTCAGGTTTTTTTCTTTTTAAAACTTTATATTATCTACCCAGTCATATAAAATGGCTACCAATCTCACGAAGCTTAGTGTGACCATCCTCCATCACGATATCACTTATTTTATCGACCTTCAGCTGAAAACTCAATCGATTTTACTGAAAGTGCAGGCTCTTACTTCCACGTTTAAATTCATTTATCTAGTAGCAAATGATTTATTGCTGCCGAGTCCCCATAAACTTCTTTCAGTTCAGTTTCTCTCTGGGCCTCAGTCCATTTTTTAAATGAGAATGTTTTCTCAGTTCTCGATACTTCGAAAAAAAACCGTTACTAGAATCACGCTTACCAAAAGTCATGCCGCTCTGTATATATATAGTGGTAAGATGCAACGAATTGTACAAATACACATACCTAGTACTCAATCGGAGGCTGACATGGCAGCCACAAGCCGACAGAGTGGTTGGCACAGCCAACACTAAAGGCAGGCAGCGCGATTTGCGAGGAATCAACCTTAGACCTTATGTGGTTTATTGTAACACAACTAAAAATAGGCAAAGCCCATATTTCGACAGTCTACCCATCAAGTGTTCTCTTATTTCGTCCATCCATCTCGAAACGCGTTTCGCCGTATTCATGGCTCCTCAGTCGGGCTAGGATCGACAAACAAGAGAACAGAATTTCTACTACTTATTCCGGTACTTGCGGAACACAATGGTAAGATACAACGAATTGTACCAAATGCGCATACCTAGTACTCAATCGGAGGCTGACACGTCAGCCACAAGCCGACAGAGTGGTTGGCACAGCCGTGATACGGCGAAACGCGTCTCGGGATAGATGGACGAATAAGAGAAGAGTAGGTAGACTGCTGAAATATGGGCTTTGCCTATTTTCAGTTGTCTTACAATAAACCACATAAGGTCTGAGGTTGATTCATCGTAAATCGGGCTGCTTGCCTTTAGTGTTGGCTGTGCCAACCACTCTGTCGGCTTGTAGCTGCCGTGTCAGCCTCTGATTGTGTACTAGGTATGCGTATTTGGTACAATTCGTTGTATCTTACCATTGTGTTCCGCAAGTACCGGAATAAGTACTAGAAATTCTGTTTCTCTTGTTTGTCGATCCTAGCTCGACTGATGAGCCGTGATACGGCGAAACGCGTCTCGGGATGGATGGACGAATAAGAGAACCGTGGGTAGACTGCTGAGATATAGGCTTTGCCTATTTTCAGTTGTTTTTACAATAAACTGTATATATATTATTTATTTACCTGAAAAATGTCTACTTCAATACACAACAATTTTGGAAATGGATTTTAAAAACGACCATGATATTCTGATTGGATCTGTTTTATTATTTCAAATTTCTAGCTCTTTCATTTTTTTCTGTATACCTACTTTAAGCTATAAACATAAAGAAAGCCAAAAAGCAATTACCTTTGGAATCAAAATCTTTTCCGGGAAGTTTTCCGCTGGGTTAATACGAAAGGCAGGCAGAACAGATAGATTTAATATTATATAAAGAAGAGAAAAACGTATTTACTGCTGACATCTAAATATTTTCCGAGCGGCTGTACTTCGCTGATCCATTAAGGAAGGCATGCAGAACAAAAGAATTTATTATTTCAGCGTCTCTGTTGATTCTCGTTTGATAACTCTACGCTTCAGTGTTGCAGTGCATTTCTTATTATAGCTATAAATAAATCAAAGCAATAAAGAAGAATAAAGTATATATCAGCGATTGACATGTAGTACTAGTAACCAAAAAACGTCACCATAATCTTACCTTTTGTGGGTATAAATGCTTGGTGGTGGCAGGTGTTTGAAAGAATGAAAATAACTCTTTTAAGTACATAATTGTATTTATTACCAATTTTTAAATAAAAAAACTAAAGTACACGTATCTACCAAAGTCTGTAAAGTTTCCAGTAAATAGTTTCCTCCTTCACCATTGAAAATTTTTGCTCTGTTTCAACATCCTGTACTAAAATAGTGATTTTTGCTTTTAGACCCGCTATCAAGATCACAGGCTGGTTAAAGTTACCAGATTTTTTAATTGAATAAGTTTGTTGTCCACGGATGAATATTTCGAGCAGCAAGTTGCCGTAATTATGACAATTGCCTGTTAAACGTTTATTTTCAAACATATCATGCTCATTCTGTGAAAGGGATTACTTAAGAAATTTGTAATGTATATGTTAAAAGATGGTTGGAACTCTTTTTATTAATTTTTAAACAACTGAATTTATGGCTAAAGGAAGGCAAATCTAAAAAAAAAAAATATGCAATAATGTGCGGCGCAGCACAAAGGAGAATATTACAAAGGAGGAATATTACCAAAAACTGTATTCCTTATACGTTG
>CM032451.1:30741405-30758905 GCA_019049505.1 Pachyrhynchus sulphureomaculatus
CAAAATAGACCCTCTATTTCGTTGTCATTTATTTCAGATTCTAATGCCGCATCATCGGACATAGTACGAGGATGGATTGAAAATTTCGCGGCCGCACCAAAAAATAATTATAACATTTTTATTATAGTACCCTCAATAAGTTCATACTTTCTTTGGTTGTCACAGTGTAAAATTTTGTTGCTGTAGAATTTGTAGTTTTTAGGTTAGAACGAGTTTAGTGAGACTAAGTGCAGGCTTCTGGAAAAATGGGGAAAATTTGAACAACGTGGGGTCATCAAGTACCTGTTTAAAAAAAAATTAAAACCAAAGGAGATCCACGATGATATGAAAACAGCACTAGGGGAATCCGCTTCGTCATATACCACTATCAAAAAATGGGTTGCAGAATTTAAAAACGTGGACTAGAGAGTATCGAAGATTACCCTCGCTTCGGCCGGCCCACGACGTCTACGACTGAAGAAAACATCGGAAAATTGTGTGATCTCATATTGAAAGACCGTAGATTAATTATCAGGGAGATTGCAGGCACCATAGGCATCTTGTAAGAACGAACACAAAACGTTATTGCCAACGAACTCGGATTTTCTAAGGATTCCGCTAGGTGAGTTCCCAGATTGCTTTCAGTTGAACAAAAACGAATTCGACTCATGATTTCTCGCGACTGTTTGGAGATGTTTGAGGCTGATCCTCAAGATTTTATTAACAGGTTTGTGATAATGGACGAAACCTGGGTTCACCACTATACTCCAGAGACAAAACAACAATCCAAGCAGTGGAAAAAATCTGGTGAGTCGACCCCAAAGAAAGCGAAGGCAATTCTGTCGGTTGGAAAAGTGATGGCGTCATTTTTTTGCTAAAGGTATTATTATGGTGGACTACCTTCCGAAAGGCGAAAAAATAAACTCGACTTACTATTGCACCCTTTTGCGTCGTCTACGTAAAGAAATTAAAGAGAAACGTCCAGGATTAGTGAGAAAGAAAGTTTTGTTCCATCAGGACAACGCTCGCGTTCACACGTCTGTTGAGTCTATGGTTCAAATTCGTGATTGTGGCTTCGAATTGCTGCCCCACCCGGCTTATTCTCTTGATTTGGCACCTTCGCAGTTTCATCTGTTTCCAAACCTAAAAAAACACCTCGGTGGATAGAAATTTTCATCAAATGAAGAAGTCGAAGCTGCAGTTAACCAGTATTTTGAAGACCTTGAGGAATCTTTTTTTCAAACAGATGTGGAAGCTTTGGAAAAGCATAGAGCTAGGTGGAGATTACATCGAAAAATAAAAATATGTTTGTACTTATTTTATTTTGTTTTCTTAACTAGGCCGCAAACTCTTCAATCCATCCTCGTATTTAAACATTAGTTTTCTGCATCTACAATTTATATATTATTATTTTATCGGCTGGAACATAACTTTTAAGTATATTTTTTAGCTTTCCTAGAGTAAATTGACAATCATCATTATTTTATATATGATAAAAAAAAATTTATTCACTGCATTAGAAATATCCTCGTTTGCTGGACGACTTTTCTCTTCCGATCAGCTGGCAAAATAAAATAATCAAAACATGTATTATGGTAGATAGCATTAGAGGCACCTAAGGCGAATTTAAAGTTGATTTGATGATTCTTTACAGCCCTCTCATAACCGCCGTTGTACGCATCTGCTGCTCATATTACCGTATCCTTGACTGATAATATACTTACCTGTCGGATATTTCGTCTATATTTTTTATCCTTTTTTTGCTCTACTTTCTCGCTGGCTAGTTCACCTCAAAAATACACAACGTATCAAAGTCAAATGAGGTTGATCTATGCTTACGAAAAGAGCAGTGAGACGTTGAAGGAGATCCATTCGTACAATGTTTCTTATATGATTCAATGTTGAATTTCTTCGTATACTTTTTACGACACTCAACATGCACAGTCACAGTATTTACGGTTTGTAAATAATCGATATGTTCATCATCCCTTTTAACACTTGCATTTCTGATTGTTTCTAAACCGCAAACAACTGTCACGATCGCGCCACTTGACAAAGGTTCATTATAAATGAAACAAGTGGTATTAGCCATTATAATAGAATTGCAGAATATTTCAATATGAATAAAACGTCCGAATTCTACGATACGTAGCGTTAAACTGAGTTTTAAAAGGGAGAAAATGCTTCGTCAATTATTTTCAAATATACGTCGAGCCATGAGATTATAATGGAATTCTAGACAGCTGCAACTCAAGGTCGTTACTATCATTATTATGAAGAAGGGTCCGCTTCACGGGCA
Organism: Pachyrhynchus sulphureomaculatus; assembly: GCA_019049505.1. NCBI lineage: Eukaryota > Metazoa > Arthropoda > Insecta > Coleoptera > Curculionidae > Pachyrhynchus > Pachyrhynchus sulphureomaculatus. Next base: position 30,743,684 of record CM032451.1, read on the forward strand.
CCTCAGAGAGAAAGAATTATGGATGTGTGTATATATCTTCAAAATTTCTCACCCTGATATCTCGAAAACTATTAGTCTTACGTAAATTTTGTATAGAGTCTTTTTTGTACAGATTTCGAACAAATTTTATAATAAACAGAATTCACGTAAAACCAATAGTTCACGAGATATATGAGAAGAACTGATTTTCGCGACTTTTGATTTTCAATTGATTTTTTTCCGACACAGTTGCGCAATAGACTTTTGACATACATTGTTACTGAAACAAAGAAAATCTCGGAGGAAAATCTCTCGTATTTTTTTTAGAAGATGGATGATGTAATGACTGGATAATTGGAACAATAATGCAACTAGGCGTGATTAGTTTTTTTTCATTTCTAAACATCCAGTTATCGGATCGGATTAAGGCTTGTGATCCGGGCTAAAAAAAAAAGTTATAATATGAAAAAAACATATTATGGTTTGTTATTTGAAACACTTAATAATAAAAAACAAAAAATTATATATATACAGTAAAACCCGTGTTAACGGCCACCTGTCATAAGCGGCCGCCTGTGGTAACGGACAGTATTAAGCTTCCCGATACCTATTGCATATAGATTCTCGTATACAAAAACCTGTTAATTACGGCCACTTGTATTAAACGGCTACGGCCAGTTAAACCAAAATTTTTATGGCATATTTCCTTGGAAAATTATTTGGTAATAACGACCGGGTTGGCCGAGGGGTTTTATGACATACTAATTATTTTTATGGGCCTTCATCCTTTTACTTTTACTACTACTGTAATTTATTCAAGGAAATACCCATTATTTTGATAAAATTATCCTGATTTGAAGTTTTCTGTTTATTCCATTATTTTAAAGTTGTCTTTGTACTAAACACGTTTCTCATAATGTCGTTGAAACGAAAACGTTTGTCACTAAAAGACAAAATTATTATCATCGCTGAAAGTGGAAAGTTTGCGTTAAGTCCGCGAAAAGTTCGAGGTTGGGGAAAACGCAAATTCTCGATATATTAACCAATAAGAGTGAACTAAAAAAGATGTTTGAAGAGGGTGTTAACTTGGAGCAAAAACGAAAATTTCACAAGTCAGCAGAATTAGCAGTGGACCAAGTTGTCTACAATTAGTTTTGCAAGGCCAGGAATAAAGCAGTTCCAATATCTAGACCACTACTCAGACAAAAAGCACTGGAGGCGTCAAGCAGCTTGAAAGTGGAAAATTTCGCTGCATCAAACTGATGGTTGGAAAGTTTCTGTAAACGGCACAATATTACTTTTAAGTCAGTTTTTGGTGAGTCCACAGATGTAAATTTGAAAGATGTAGAGGCCTGAAAAACTACGTTACCGCTAATTTTAAAAGATTATTCTCCACGAGATGTATACAATGCTGATGAAACAGCTCTTTATTACCGAGCCATGCCAAACAAGACATTTGCTTTAAAAAACGATAAATTTGCAGGAAATAAGGTAGCAAAACAGTCATTAATTATTTTACTGTGTGCAAATATGGAAGGAGAAAAAGAAAAATCCGTTAATAATTAAGAAAAGTAAAAATCCTCGTTGTCATGTTAACCAAGTGGGGAATGTGGAATCTCTGGCACAATAACACTACTCAGCAATCATCGCTCCTGATGAAGCTAACATGGTTAGCGAAATGCGCGTCGAGCGCAAAAATAAAGTGTTTGGTATATGGTGATATATATCAGTAAGAAATAGTCATGTTGTCAAGTTACCCTTACAATGGGAATCTAACAAAAAGGCCTGGATGACGTCAAAAATTATGACCAGATGGGTCCATAAATTTGATAATAAAATGAAGAAAAAAAATAGAAAAGTGCTGCTTTACTTGGACAATGCTACCTCCCATTCTAAATTGCCACTAGAAAATGTTAAGCTGGTTTTTTGCCACCAAATATCACCTCATATTATCAGCCTTTAGACCAAGGAATAATTCAAAATTTTAAGTTGATATATATTTTGTTCAAAAGGCTACTTACGTTTGTTGACAGTTATTGCGATTTTGAAAAATCTGAAAAAAAGCATAAATTTAACGAATGCACTAATATGGATTACGACTGCTTGGAAAAATCTTTCTCCAGCTACAATTAAAAAATATTTTTTCAAGGCTGGATTCTCCGATGTTGTTCCAGAAGATGTTTGACGAAGAAGACGAAATACCCCTTGCTCAACTCTTTCCTTTAGTCCATGATAAAACTGTAAACTTGGATGAGTTTGTTTCCATTGATAGTAAGTGCCTACAGAAAGTTCAAACTTCAGTATTTCGGATTTAGAGAGTGATGTGGACTAATGTGAAACTCCAAAATCTACTTTGTCGAGTATGAGTGAAGTATGTGCAAATTTAAGAGACATACAAAACTATTTTTTTGTATAATAACAATGGTGAAATGGCTATAGATATTTCTCGAGTGTTACTTTCATATGAATCTGATGTTTTGAAATCAAAGCTAAAAAATTTTAAACAAACAATTAAAACATACTTCAAAAAAGCTTAATAACATGTATACATTTTTAAAAAAATCCATATTATGTATATATTACTATAATGTATATACTGTACATCCAAAATATATATGTATATTTTAACTTTTCAATTTATGTGTATGCTACCGTTATTTAGTAAAATAAAGAAAATGTGTAAAAATAGAAAAATATATGTCTATAGGGCGCAAAACCTGAGAATAACGGCCACCTGTCTTCAACGGCCAATATCCATAAATTTTTTTGTGGCCGCTTTTGATAGGTTATATATATATATATATATATATATATATATATATATATATATATATATATATATATATATATATATATATATATATATATATATATATATATATATATATATATATATATATATATTTTTTTTATATTTTACGTGTTCTTGGAATTAGATCATTAAAACTATTCTTGGATCTGTTATATATTTATTAACGTTTTGACCTTCGGAAGAGGTCTTCTTCAAAATTTGCTCTAAAAGATTACATTGGAAGAATTAAATATAGATAAGTATTAATCAGTTTGTTGTGTATTTCGGGGTTAAAATATTTGTGTCTTTTCGTAGTTTTTACTTTAATACAATTGACTGTACTACTTTCTAAGGTAAGGCCCTAATTAATGTATACAGTCAATTGTATAAAAGTAAAAACTACGAAAAGACACAAATATTTTAACCCCGAAATACACAACGAACTGATTAATACTTATCTATATTTAATTCTTCCAATGTAATCTTTTAGAGCAAATTTTGAAGAAGACCTCTTCCGAAGGTCGAAACGTTAATAAATATATAACAGATCCAAGAATAGTTTTAATGATCTAATTCCAAGAACACGTAAAATATAAAATATATATATAGATATATATATATATATATATATATATATATATATATATATATATATATATATATATATATTACAGGAAACTAAAAAGAGGGGAATGAGTCAACAACAGAACGATGATAACATAATAATATATAGCAGAGTCAATAAGGGAGGACAAGCGGAAAGAGAAATACATAAGAAATTCAAATGCCAAGTAGAAAAATACACATATATCTTGTCACGCATGTTAATCAATAAATTGCGTCCAAAGACACATAGATTAGGGGTAATATATGCACACACGCATCCGAAAACAACAACCAAAACAAGACCGAGAGAACTCTTATAATCAACTCTAGGATGTTATCGAGTAAATGTCACAAACTTAATCAACAATAGTTTTCGAAAATTTCGAATGGAGTAGAAATAAATGATAATGGTAAATTGATGTTTTATCTTTATACACTTAACTAAGAATGAATAACACATTCTTTGACCACAAACTTCACCTCGCATCTCTAGTAATACTCGAAGGTCGACTATATTGTAACTATCTCTTTTCAATGACTGAAAGCTAAGAAAACGAAAGTCTACTTGCAGTACCATAAATAATAGGCGTATTAGTAGCGGTACAAATTCCTATAAAGCGAGAGATATTCCACCTGTTATATTTATTTATGTATCTAGTTAACAGTGTACAGGGTGAGTCAACGATAGAGTAAAGTTCATTATCTCATTTGTTTCGGGAATGACGAAAAAATATTAAACACACTAGTTTTAGGGAATGTTAAGGTGCACAGTTTAAAATTATTTTTGAGTATACAGGGTACTTCAAAAAAGTGTGGCCGAAATAATATATGTTTTTTTAAATGGAACATCCTATTTTCTAAATTATTTTTAAATTTTGCGTAAAATTTTATAACTTTTTTATTAATAATGTTATATACCTAAACCTAGTAGTTTTTCTAATATTTCATTTTTTTTTTTTTTTCAAAAATACTAGTTTTCAGTTTTGTAAAAAATTGCCAGTAGCGCCATTGTTTCTGAAAGTGGAATACTCATAAATGGTACGAACGTTCTATAGAGATGAAAAAAAAAGATACATATGTAAAGAAATTTGAGCTAGATGCTACAGGGTGTTCAAAATAAATTTATACATTTCGACTATATTAAATTGAAATTCTCAAATTTTTTAAACGGCACACCCTGTATATTATTATTTTTTCTGATAGATTTTACAAAACCCTCCAACTTTTATTAAGTATATCATATACCTATTTCTAATAGTTTTCGATTTATTTTGAATTTTTCCATTTTTAACCTTGTTTTTAATACACTTACGCTATAACATCATAGTTGCGAAGACAAAACAAAAATGTAGGCATTGTCAAATTTTGACATGTCTATTAAGCAAGTAAAAATAGTTTAATTTGTTGTAATAAGTGACGTATAAAGGTAATAGTTATGGATTTTCCTGAAATGAATTAATTGATATGGTTTATATACTAAGCGAGGTGGGAAAAAATTATCTTTTGGCAGTAAGGCTTTACGGAGCAAAGTACCCTAATAGACGTATACCATCTAGAAAATCTTTTCAGATCTTAATGGAACAGTTTGATGGTAGTGGTAGCGTTGAGTATACGAAACGGAAAGTAGTAAACCAGAATGCTACCAATGAGAAAAAAGAATTGGAGATTTTACTTCATGTTGAAGATAGTTTCCAGGTCAGCAGCCGTCAACTAGCTGACTTATCTGACACATCCCAATCTACGGCTAATTGCACCACGAGAAAATACAAGTATCATCCCTTTCGTATGAAACTACACCAAGAATTTCAAGATCGTGATTTTGAACGACGAGTAAACTTTTGTACCACCATGAATGCAGCAATAGAGGCCGATCCAAATTTTTGATCCATGATATGATATGATTAATTAGATATATATGCCCGTAATTTTTTAGTTCCTCACCACCCCGAAGACCCCTAACAATGGAACTAGATTACGTTTAGTTTTATGTTAGTAATAGTCAAGAAATATCTTAAATTTCAAATATTATAAATTCCGTATTGTAAGCTGAAATATCTGGAGTCTCAGATATTTTAAGATTTAAAATATATTTATATAAATTGCTGGCTTCCTGAGCTAAGTTATTTTAAGACCTAAATTTTATACCTGTGATATTTCATTTCGCATTACAGACCCATCAGACTGTTATCGGTACTATACAAAATACTTACTAGAATCATAACATATAGATTAGCGAACAAATTAAACAGTTATCAACCACGTGAACAACCGGGATTTAGACTGGGATACAGCACTTTGGACCATCTTCAAATAATTATATTGCTAGTGGAAAAATCACATGAATATAAGATCACCTTGTAGCTGAATAAGATCACGTCAAGTGGACCCCCCATTTTCCACTTGATATCAAATTCAGGTTAACCATCAAATTCAGGTATGAGTATTTTTTCATGATATATTTTTTTACTATAAACAATTAATCCCCAAAACAGTTTTTAAAAATTTTCATTTTAACAACAATTTTTTTTTTTAATGAAAATTTTTATGACTTTTAGTTAAAAAATCGATAATTAAAAAGCTATTAGAAATATTCTAATGAAACTTTCAGGATTCATAGTTTAATACTTGTACTTTAATAAAATATATAGAAGTTCAAATTATTTATTTATTTTCATATTGTTAATTAAGTTTTAAGTTAACAAATGAAAACTTCAATGACTTCTCCCTCAAAAAACGAAATTTTTTTTCTCGGTGTTATGCATTAAACATCAAAGTAACAGAATCCGCAAAAAAATTTGACTGCTCGTGATTAGATTAAACAAAAAAAAAAATATTTATGACGGGCGGTGAGCGCTGTCGGTACGGCGCGCTGCCGCGCGTCATTGACTTACCTTTCGATCTACTCAGTAATTATAAATAAGGAACAATATTTTATTTTATAAATAAAAATAATGTTATCTAATGAATAATTTTATTTAAACACATTACATAAAATCAATTAATAAAATATTTTTTAATTGTTAAAAAAACGAAGATAACAAAAATTTAGCAATATTCTATTATTTTATTTTTCTTATCGTTTTTTACGAACTGTTCTAATTATATTTATTTTAGGTCTTAAACAATATTGTCAATTTTCAATTAATAAATGTAAACTTTACTAGTTACCCAGCGTTACTCCATTTTTAGATTAAAAAAAAAAAATTGCGTTCGGTTATTTTCTTCATTTGTTATTTTTATACATATACGTGAATAACAAACGAATATCACAAGCCATTTTAGTTCATTTGTTAAATCCATTTATAAACACATCAGTGAATAAATTTTAAAGTCAAGAATTTTCGTTTAATAAATTTGTGTTTAACAGTTTTTATTGATCTAAATTTAATTAGTTTGTTTCAAATTTGTATTAAATTGTATTGGTGTTCATGATTTTGTTTTTGATTTATCATGGGTCGCGTGAATAAATGCTGTAATCCGTTCAATAAAAAAAATCATAAAAAAATTATTAAGAATCTAGTTTTAATTACAAAAAACCGTGCTCATGATTTTAAAGATTTTATTGGGAATTATATGTGTAATTCGTGTGAACGGGCTATTTATTTGGGTCGAAAACCTGAAATTCCTGGTGAGTTATCTGCTAATAAATGTTCTGATGTCAATGAGCCTGAATCATCAAATTATGTTATTGAAGATAATGAAAAAAAGACCCTTCTTTCCAATGTGACCCTGTCGACAACAAATTAAAAATTGATAAAATTAATAAAGTGTTATTGGAGATTGGTGAACCTCCATTCAAAGTGAAGCGACTATCAAATGCAACGGAATGTCAAAAAGCTTTTAATGAATGAATAAAGTGATGAATAATAATAACAATATAAATAATGAAATTAATCCTAATGATCTCTTGCTTAATAATTTTAAATCTGCTTTTAATAGTAAAAATTGTAGAGCTGACAAAATTCAAGTTTTGACCACGCTTCCTCCAGATTGGTCGATAAAAATGATAAGGAGAGAATTTAAAGTTTCCAAACGAATGGTTAAAACGGCAAAAAAAATCAGGGAAGAAAGGGGATTCGCATCACAGCCCACAATTAAAAAGGGAAAAAAACTCTAAAAAATGAAACAATCGAGCGCATTAAAACTTTTTATTTATCTAATGATGTCAGTCGCGTAATGCCTGGGATTAAAGATTATGTATCGGTGATGGAAAACGGAAATAAAGTTCATAAACAAAAACGATTATTATTATATAATATTCATGAGTTATATAAAAAATTCACTGAAGCTTTTCCCGACGAGAAGATTGTACTAACAAAATTTCAAAATCTCCTTCCACGTGAATGTATATCTGCTGGCAAGAGTGGGACTCATAATATGTGTGTGTGTAAAATTCATCAAAATGTCAAATTAAAAAGCTCTGTTTGCCAAGAATCAACATCATTGTGCTATTTTTCAAACTGTACTATATGTCCAGGAACTGATAATGTTATAAACAAATTAAAACTATTGCTTGATAATAATGAAGGTAATGAAATTACATACAGCCAATGGAAAAGTACCGAGAGGTAGGGAAAAGTTCAGTTTTTTGTTATTCGTTTTTTTATAAATATTATAATTTAATTACTCTGCTTGAAATTTACAGGACTGAAATAGTTGAAGAAAAGAAAAACAAAGAAGATTTTTTTTAATGATTTAAAACAAAAATGGCCTGAATTATTGAGACATGATTTCCCTGCAAGATCTCAAGCATCATATTTTACTGAAAAGAAAAAATCTGTCGAGGATGGAGAATTTATCGTCTGACTTGATTTTTCTGAAAATTATACTTTTTTTGTACAAGACTTAATCCTATCTCATCATTGGACTAACACCCAGGCTACAATTCACCCTTACGTAGTGTATTATAGAGAGAATGAAGAAATGAAACATGAAAACTATGTTATAATTTCAGGAAAAGTTAGTCACGACGCGAGTTCAATTCACCTTTTTAATTCTAAATTGAATGAATTCTTAAAAAATAAGTTCGGGGCAGATAAGATTAAAAAAATTTCCTATTTTTCGGACGGAGCTGCTTCTCAGTTCAAAAATACGTATAATTTTGCAAATTTAACTAACCACAAAAACGATTTTAATGTTAACGCGAAATGGAACTTCTATGCTACATCTCACGGGAAAGGAGCATGTGATGGTTTGGCAGGAAATGTGAAAAGACAAGCTTATCGCGCAAGTCTTCAACGGGATAATGATAAGCACATTACAAATGGGCTTTCATTGTTTGAATGGGCTGAAAATTCATTGAAAAAAGTTAATTTTGGTTTTTGCTCTCAACAAGACCATGACTCTCATGAAAAAAAAATATAAATCACGGTATGAGCAATCTGTGACAATTAAAAATACACGCCAGTAACATTATTATAAAGCTTTAAATAATACATCACTCGAGTGCAAGCTTTTTTCCAAAGACGTTAAAGTTATTACAAATAAAGTTTTTTTAAAAAAAAAACGCAATACGGATAGATTTATAATTAAATTATAACTTATTCAATTTCTTCGTTTTTTTAACAATAAAAACATATTTTATTAATTGATTTTATGTAATGTGTTTCAATAAAATTATTCATTAAATAACATTATTTTTATTTAAAAAATAAAGTATTGTTCCTTATTTATATGTAATTACTGAGTAGATCGAAAGGTAAGTCAATGACGCGGCAGCGCGCCGTACCCACAGCGCTCACCGCCCGTCATAAATAATTTTTTTTTTGTTTAATCTAATCATTCTGTTACTTTGATGTTTAATGCATAATAACGAGAAAAAAAAAATCGTTTTTTGAGGGAGAAGACATTGAAGTTTTCATTTGTTAACTTAAAACTTAATTAACAATATGAAAATAAATAAATAATTTGAACTTCTATATATTTTATTAAAGTACACGTATTGAACTATGAATCCTGAAAGTTTCAATAGAATATCTCTAATAGCTTTTTAATTATCGATTTTTTAACTAAAAGTCATAAAAATTTTCATTAAAAAAAAAAATTGTTAAAATGAAAATTTTTAAAAACTTTTTTGGGGATTAATTGTTTATAGTGAATACTTCATGAAAAAATACTCATACCTGAATTTGATAATCAAGTGGAAAATGGGGGGTCCACTTGACGTGATTTTACTCAGCTAGCAACGGTTGACTACGAACAAGCATTTGATTCGGTAGAGATGGGCAGTCCTTAACGCCTCCTTGAATACATATATAAAAATGTCACATCACAAATAATGCTTGAAGAAAAAACAAATTACCCCCAAAGCTGTTCACGATAACTCTAGAAGAAATGTTCAAATCGGGAAAGTTGGAAAATAAAGGAGTACTAATGGACGATTAAATCACACGTGGTTCGCAGATGATGTCACTTTGATCGCCAACACAAAAAAAAATACAAGAAATTCTGTTGGAATTAAATAACAAGTCCCGAGAAATAGATTTATAAATAAACTCAACCAAAACCAAATATTTTAACGAAAGTGAAGACAATAAACAGCGAGGAACTATTAATAGAAGGTGAAATAATAGGATGGGTAAAAACATTCATATATTTAGGACAAAAAATCGACATATCAAAAAATAATTTAAAACCTGACTTGGATAGAAAAGTGTCGTTAGCTTGGTCTGCGTTACGAAAGTTATAATCTGCATTTAAATTGGACATCTCAAATACAATAAAATCCAGAGTGTTCGATCAATATGTACTGCCGATATTAACATATGGCACTGAAACGTGGGCTTTAAATAAAAATGTAAGAAATAAACTTTAGGTAACCCAAAGAGCAATGGAGAGGAGAATGCTAAATATTAGAATCCAAGATCGTATTCCTAACATCGAGATACGAAGAAGATCAAAAGTGACAAATGTAATAAAACGAACATGTATATTAAGGTGGGATTGGGCAAAGCATATCGCAAGGATGAATGATAACAGATAGATATGCTATATAGTTGAATGGAGGCCTAGAGAACATAAAAGATGCAGAGGTAGACCGAAGACAAGATGGACGAACGACGTAAAAAGATTAGCGTTTTTCTCCTGCCAGCAACTTTTAAGTTGATTTGATTTAAAAGCCAAGGCAATAGTTTTAAATGTGCATATCTTATTTGTTAATTAAGATCCTCTGATAATCCTCTAATAAGCCTAAACTATCTGCAGGAAGAAAATTATTAGATATTGATGATTACTTAAAAAATATAGTCAGAAGAAACATTCACATATTTTATTTCAGAAAAGAAATACCAACTCTAGATCAAGTTCTCAAACTTGTCAAAGAAGACAAGAATTTGACTAACACGGAAAAAACAAACTGTGGAAATACTGAAGCAAAGAAATTTCTGTTGGGAAAATTAAAATCTGTAGTCAATACTCTTTAAAAGAGAAATAATATGTATTTGCGAAACCTTACAAAATAGGGCAGAAAAGACAAGATAAATAATATCGGGCTTCATAAAAGATACACATTAAAAAACTTCTCATTTGAGTGTGTGGCATATCATATGTATAAAGATTACAAAGAGTGTCGACGACCCAGAACCTGCGCTGTCTGCTAACCCTATCTACCATATGCACCAGGAAAGAACGATTGCTTAATATGTTAGCCATCCATGTATATATTTTCCTACATGGCCTAATTCTAATTAGTTTGGATAATAGTCCTTTTCTCCATATGGTATCATACGCGGCGATAAGGATAGTAAACACTGCTCCATTAACTAGCTTTTTTTGGAAGCCGTCTTCGATCAAATTTTTTAATGTATACACTTGTTCGCAACACGATCTTTTTGCTCGGAATGCAGCTTGTTCCCTTGTGGATGTTAATCAATAGTCTCGTAAAGTATACCGTAAAGAAGCCTCTCTAGAAGCTTGTAAGTAACACTAAGTAAGGATATTGCATGTAATGTGAAGGATCGACACCCCTATTACCGTATTTTTTTATAGTAATTACTTTTGTTCTCTTAAAAGATGCAGAGATGTTTCCAGTGTTTATAATATCATTAAACATATCCAATAAGAACTGTTTCGGACCTAGCTGAAAAAAATTCAGGAAAAATAACATCGTAGCCTGCACCTTTTCGCCACTTAGCTAACTTTACCACGTCTTCGAGTTCTTCAACAATAAAAGTTCTGCTATACTCATCCATAGGTGTAGTGCTACTAAGCCTGTCTTCTCTTGTTTTTTACCTTCAGGCTAGTTTCCCTATCTTCGTTGTTTTTGAGATATTTAGAAGCCAATGCTGCAACAGAGTTGGGTGTAGCCACTGTTTATTGATACAGGGATCAGTGCTAAGTTTACGTAAAAGTTCTCACGCTGATCGGTTAGAGTGAACGAAATTTAAAGATTCGACAGTCTCTGATATCGTTCCACTCGATTCTTGTCCAACTCCATGAATAGGTTGTCGGCGACTTCCTGATCTTTGGATTGTTGAAATAGCTCAAACAAACCAGGTAAGCTTCTGCGAGCCCGAGAAATATGTAGTTTAGCATATAAATGTATCGGCTACACAAGGCTGTCATAGTTGGATGTCAGTAGTGATAAATATGCAATATTCTGATATAGTTATCCTGTGAACGACTTCCAATCTGCTAGAGTTCCAGCATGGTTTGGTTATACTTTTAACAGTTGGTATCCGTATACCAACAGTAACAATCACGAGCCGGTGCTGGCTACGAGGAAACTTGTTCAAGACTGTTCTGTTAACAGTCGTCGGTTGGTTCAATGATACATTTGAAACAATGTACAGGTCTGGCGTATAATCCTTTCTCTATCTTGCTCAGTGGAAAATGCCTATTTCTTTTTTAGTATATACTGAAGTTGAATCTAAATTGACATTACTCTAACGGCAGATGACAAGGCAGAATATGTTAATAAAGTACAACTCTTATGAAAGGAAAGTAAATATCAATCTGAAATAATAAAAGTTTAGAGAACAAAATCTATATTATAAGCCGCGATTTATTCATAAATATAACATTACGAATCCCTTTATTCAAAATTTATAAGGAAAACATTCCAATCAGACCGTTAGCGTCATGTAATAACGATTTTTCATGCAAACTTTACAAAAAATTAAATAAAACATTACTAGAAACATTTTATTTTTTCCAAAGTATGGACTTGAAATAATAAATATTTTGAAATTAGTCTCGTTTGACATTAAAAGCCTTTTCACCTCTACACCCATTTCACAAATAACAAATAAATTTATTGACGCTACAAATGATGACATTAGTACTGAAAAAGTATTAATAAATGCTTTTAACATATATATTGAAACAAAGACATTTTATACTCAAGAGGAGACATACCATATCATTCACGAAAGACAAAAGTAGAAAACACTAAAGAAATTTGGAACCTTATCTTACGCAAAAAGTTGCCTTACTCCGTTGCAGTGCAGCAAGCAAACTGAATGATCGCCTGCTATCTTGCAGTAATTTTTGCCTTGGATGCGAACCGGTATTGCCCCTTATATACATATATATATATATATATATATATATATATATATATATATATATATATATATATATATATATATATATATATATATATATATATATCGGTTTTCAACGTTCTTCAACGGTTTCCGACCTCCAACCTCCATCTCTTTCGGTCGTTCCATAGATCTATCAACTTTCCTTCCTCAATTTTCCTGCCCATCCCCTCTCCCCAACTGGTTCTCGGTCTACCTCGCTTTTTTCTACCTTCTGGTTGCCATTTTAGTATTTACGTTGGCATTCGGTCTTCGTCCATTCTTTGGATGTGCCCAAACCATATAAGTTGTTTGGTTATAATGTCGTCTGTAATACTGTGTTTGATCCCCATGATTTCTTTAATACGTTCGTTGGTGATTTTTTCTCTTCTAGATGTTCCTGCTACTCTCCAGAAGTCCATTTTCGTTGGCGTAGCTAATGCTCTTTCCTGCAGAGGCCATACTTCACAGGTATATAATGTGTTCATTATGATTACATATATCCTCTTTTTGTTGGTTTTATTTATAGATTTATCCCAAAGAATGTTGTTCAGCAGTTTAGTGGTCTTTTTCCTGCCGAATTTCTCTCTCTTATTGCCCTGTCGAGTTTTCCATCCTCTGAAATTTTTATACCCAGATACTTGTAGTTGCCGCAGTGTTTTATCGTAGTTCGATAGATATATTCTTTTTATTGTCCTCCAATACATAGACATTCTATCTTCTTTACATTGACTTCTAAACCTCAATCTTTGTATTCGTCAAATAGTTTTCTCGTCATGTCGTGACGATTTTGTGGCATTACCACTTGGTCATCCGCGAACCATAACATGTACAATATGATGTTAATTATTGGTATCCCCATTGGTCTATATCTCTTTAGTACACTTTCCGGGCATATCTTAATAAGGGTTGGAAAGCATCCTTGCTTCAGACCTTTTGATGTAATAAATCCTGATGTTATTTGTGTTTCTGTTTTAATTTTTGTTGTGGGTTGGTCGTATAGTATTTTGACAGCTTTAATTAATTCTATGTTAATATTAATACTTTCCAATGATTGCCACCATTTCTGCAGAGGAACGCTGTGATATACTTCTCTCAAGTCAACGAACAGTAAGTGGACTTCTTGGTTTCGTGCAATCTTTTTTCCTGTGAGTTAAGAAGAAAATGTGGTCTATTGTGAATCGTCCCGTGCAAAAGCCTGCTTGTCATTCTGCTTCGAAATTTTGATATTCCTTCTCCATTTTGTTCTTTAAAACTTTTCCATAGATTTTACTCATGGATGCCGTAACTGCTAATCCTTGGTAATTATCGAGATTATTTTTGTCACTTTCTTGTGTATAGTAGTTAGGTATGACACTTTCCATTCCCTCGAGATTTTGTTGATACTTACACATTTCTGAAATAGTTGTCTAAGGTGTTCGTATAACTGTCTGTTCCAATTCTCCCGGAATGTCCCCAGGTCCGGGTGACTTATTATTCTTTAGCGTTTTACATACGGTTTTTATTTCTTCTGCTGTTATTCTTATTGTTGAATCTATTACTGTAATTGTTTGTTCAATTGGTTTTCTATCCTCTAGAAAATTTTCTCTCTCATCTAACAGTAGCTTTTCGAAGTATTCAATTCAATCCTTAGGTTTTATAGTTGTTATTATGTCCTTGTTCTTAACCCCTTTTGAGTTTTCTATCACTTTCCAGCTTTCCGTGTTTCTGGTTCCTCCTAAATAGGTATTTATTCTTTGACAATTCCTTTCCCAAGAGTTGTTTTTTTTCTTAGATATTTGTCATCTTACTACTGCTTGAATTTCTTTATACTTTATTTTATCTTCAAATGTTTTGGTGTTTAAATATTTTTGATGTAGATTATTTTTATATTCTATATCTTTTTCAAAATTTAGTTAATAGAAGGATGTAAGACAGAATGCGTACAAAATGGGAAAATTAAGTTGTTAGTGACAAACATCAGAATCAAAAATGGAATTCAGTATATATAGAAAATTCGAAAAAAACAAACAAATCGTGTCATTATTATTTCATACAGCATCGAATGACCTCGCCTTCATTGAAACAGAAAATCTTTAATTCTAGGATTATTAATAAAGAAACAGATTACAAGAAACAACGGCAACAAAGAAAATAATATGGATAATTTATTGCGGAGGAAACAATAGAGTGTTTTATAAAAACAATTTTATAGCAATTCCGGACCAAAAGGAAATAAAATATATAAAGGCATTAACTACTATTCAAACTTAAGTAACTTCATATTTAATAGAATAAATGAACTAGGAATAAGCAATATGTGTATAAATAAGTGACACAAAATAT
>CM032451.1:30761405-30836405 GCA_019049505.1 Pachyrhynchus sulphureomaculatus
AGCAATAATTTACTCAAATCTTTGCTTTACGTCCAGTCGATGCGAATTGATTAACAGCTTCCTGCTGTTTAATTTATTATCAAACTTTTTGACCTTCTTAAAGACTATTATTTTTCATCTGAACAAACTAAGTATGTTCTGGTATATAGAATAACGTGTATACGCATATTTTCTGAAATTTTCTAAAGGCTCATACCCACTGATAAGTGTTTATTTATGTTCAAAAGAGTATATTTCTATTAACTCTCATACAAAAGTAACATCGGGGGGAAAAAGTTTCCAAACGTGCTTTTTCTCGGTAAACTTTTAAGGGTTCCAATTTAACATTATTTAGGCAAACAATCAGAGTTCATTTAAAAAGGACAAATTCAGTATACACTGAAGTTTTTACTGGTAGTCGAGGGTAACAAATTATTTTGTTTCTTTAAAATGTGATTTTGTTTTGATAAAAAGTTTCAGAACAGATTTTTGGCAAAAGAACTGGTTATGATGTATTGTTATTAAAAACACTGCTCAACTATTATATCGCTCTTCTATAGAGTAACCAACTCAATTGGCAACTTCAGATGGTGGCAACTTCTGGTGGAAGTAAATGTTAGATACAAATTTTTTATATAGTTGAAGATGGGAATTTTTTCATTCATTTGCACTTGTATTGTACCAAAAGTGAGTGAGTAGCTTTGTCATAATAACAGTTGCCTAAGTAATAAATAAATAAACTAATTTTAATTTTTATTTTAGTCTTTGTGTCTGGTAACTAATTATTCTTTTATTTAATTAAAAAAAAATTAAATTGTACAAACTATGTATGCTAATAACACCCATATTCACTAATATACCCTGAATCTCAGATGTAATATGTTTTTCATTGGACTTAAACCAAAATTTACAAATTTGTATAAGAAGATTTTTATATTGGAAGAAAATGTGCAATAAAAATTAAAAAAAAGGAAGGTTTGCAGTTTTTTCGAATTTAAAAAATTTATTATAACGTAAATTTATAATATTAATCAAATAACTGTATTCATTTTTATGTAACATTTGTTTCATTGTTAAAATATTAGCTAACTTTTCACATATAAGCCCGAGAGAGGCGTAGAAAGCAGGCGACCTTAAAAAGC
The DNA here is from genome assembly GCA_019049505.1 of Pachyrhynchus sulphureomaculatus. NCBI lineage: Eukaryota > Metazoa > Arthropoda > Insecta > Coleoptera > Curculionidae > Pachyrhynchus > Pachyrhynchus sulphureomaculatus. Next base: position 30,762,527 of record CM032451.1, read on the forward strand.
AACTAAAACTATTGTCGCCTCTAATGTCTTAGTAATAACCATAAAGTTAAAGATACCCGTTTTTATACATCTCGGAACAATTTTTTTGTACGAAATAACATAGGGACTTTCAATCCATAAATAAAGGTGATCAAGGAAGTTATATACCCAAATGTGCGGAAAAAGTAACTCTATCGGAAATTATATTTAAAGATAAGTTTCTGACTGACGAAATGAGGGCGACAATCGATGTTTTATTTGAAACGTTTAGAGAAGGTTTTAAATAAAATTTAGTTAACTTCCTATAATGACAAAATTGAAGTGCTTTATGTGGATAAATAAACAGAAAACGTTTTTAAAAACTTTTGGTGACACATCATTTTTAAATTGCATTCGAGAGACTCTTGTGTCAGGGTACACAAAAAGAAATCATAGAAATATCACAATGGTTGATTTAGGATCTTTTCAATATAACAAAAGGACCACGAGCCTAAAAGGGTCAACAACTTAAGAAACAAACTTTGTCCAACAAGCTATACTATATACATAAGTATATATCTTTATAAAACTGAGAAATTGAGTTTGAAAATATGAATAGTCAGGATATTAAATAATAAATAAAAATATTAAAATATTAGATAATAAATAACAATATATTTCCGATATCTAAAAAGACGTTTTAAAACTTGGTACCGTGAAAATTTCGTTCTGTGTCTGTGAAAACATTGTTTTCTGACGGTTCATCAATTTTAGAGAGAAAATCCTTAATTTCAAAATTAATTTAAATCATTGTTAACTTTTAGTATTTTGATAAATTATGTATCGCCCAAACCAAAATTGTGAATTATAAATAAAGGGTGTATCAGATTCAATATAGTTGTTCACTGACATTTTAAATTTAAAATAGAAGATATGCGGACAATCGATTGAATAATTAAACCATACTAAAAAGAAATGTACAAATAATTGTTTAATGTCTAAACTTTTAAATTTAAAACTTGTTGAGGGCATATCTCTATTTCTAGGTGGATCCAACATATCATAAATACAAGATATTCTTTTTCGAAGAGTCCTAATGTATGATATAGTCTGAAATTGTTTTATATTTAGAGATACTAAATCAGACGATATGACTGCTAAACTATACAAGTGATTTTCCATCATGTTTATTGTCATATGTGTTGGTAAATAAATCTGCTTTTTTATGTCCTTCTAACATAACATTATGATGTAACTGTATATATCTTAGTAAGCTATGTTAAGCTCGTTTAATATCAATCATTTGGAATTTATTCACATTTGATTCACATTGATCACCTGACGAGCTTTTTTGGACGAGGAGAATTCACGGTTTTCCATTGACCGGACTGTTGTTTTGTCTCAGGATCGTAACTGTAGCACGATGATTCATCTCCCGTGGTGATTTTGGACAAAAAATCGGAATCAATTTCGAACTGCTCTTTTAGTTCACGACAGGCCTCAAGGCAACGCTCTTAAAAAACGACGTGTTCACAAAATACCTATATATATATATATACATACATGTGAATCGAACGCCCGGCAATAGTGAACTCGTTCAACGAGCATTATTACGGTAGTGTTTCAATCTATTTAATTATTTGTTCGATTGCAAACGAGAGGGACTAGAAATAAAGCAGAGTGTAATGTTAGAATTAAGGCAATAAGTAAAATATTTGGAGGTTTATGAGAATAATTCTGTAAAATTGTATGAAGCTAACGAAACGATAAGCGACGACCTTGATCGCTTTACTGTTTACGGTGATTAGAAATATAAACAATAGTTTTTTTTCTCCCGTGTTTGAAAATGGAATATACGACTAACACAAGATAACAGAAAGAACAATGGATAGCGATGATTATATCTCAGAAGACTCGAAAAGAGGAAGAGTCGAAGAAAAAGAAGAGCCAACGGGATTATCCAAGAAGAGTAAAAAGCTGATAAGAACATCACAGAAAGAGAAATATGAAAGAGTAGATAAGATAGAAAATTTGATAGAAATGATCAGAGAGCTAATGTCAGATATAAAGGATATAAAAGAAGATCAGAAGATATACCAACAAGAGTTGAAGGAACTAAAAAAGGAGAATGAAGTATTGAAAGAGGAAAATAAGATAATTAGAAAAAACACGAGAAATATGGATTTGAAGATGAATAGACTGGAAAAAGACAACGTAAGAAATAATGTTGTAATATCGGGAACGAGATTTGAATCGAATAGTCAACCAGATCTGAAAATAGGTGTAGATCATTTTATGGAGAGGAGTAAGGACACGAAAGTATAGATTAAAAATGTGATAAAAATAGGAGCGACTATATACAATATAGAACTTGGAACCACGGGAGATAAGAAGCTGTAATGAAAAATAAAAACAAACCGAGAAACCTAAGAGTTTACATAAACAACAAATTAACAAAATATAAACGAGAAATTCAAAAGAAATTGAAGCATATAGCAGAGAACGAGAGAAAGAATGGAAAAAGGATGAAAATAGGATATCAAAAAATCGTAATCGAAGGAAGAGAATATAAATGGAACATTGAGGAAGAAAAACTGAAAGAACAAATAAAGAATACTACGACCATCAAGTTAAAAAACTGAGAAAAAGGAGAGAGATGATGACGACGACCCTGGCAAAAATAAAGGATACGGAAGAGAAGACTAGTAAAATGAATACAAATAAGAAGACAATCAAAAAAAAATAGGTAGGAAGAAAGAAATGGAAAATAATTATCGAGTTATTAGATTGAGAACACAGAATAATAGGGGTATAAAAACGGAAAAGAGGATGAACTGACAGAAGAACAACAAACGAACTATGTAGGAATCACTGAAACAGAAAGGAAAGGAAACGGATGAAAAAAATTAAAAGGAAAAGCATACAAAAATCAACAAAGAGACATAATACCGGAACAAGATATAGAAGAAACTAATACAGAAGAAACAAAAGGAGCAATCGGCAATTTAAACAGGATGGGAGGATATGGAAGGAAATATGGAAAAGACAGATATAGAATAACTCAACTCCACGGGCCTTACACTCCTAACAAAAGGGGTAGAAAGGCATAAGGATTAAGTAAGTAAGTAAGTAAGTATATATATATATATATATATATATATATATATATATATATATATATATATATATATATATATGTATATATATATATATATATATATATATATATATATATATATATATATATATATATATATATATATATATATATATATATATATATATATATATATATATATATATATATATATATATATATATATGTATACAGTGACTCACAGCTTAAATGATGCAGTCGCTATAAGAAAAGACTAACTGGTCTCAGTGCCTCTTCATTTATTCGGAAAAAACAACTTATTGAAATTAAATTAGTAAAGAGTCTTCTAAAAAAGTATGAATTACTTTTTGTCTAAAATATGCCTTACTTAATTCACAATAAATAATTAATTAAATTATATGCGATTTTAACGTCACAGCTTAAATGATGCAAAATTCAATATACCAAAATTATTAAAGAAAACAAACTGTAGAATTTAAAATTAGCCTGCGAATATTTGGTCGGGCCTCCCTCATTATCAATAACGGCTTGTAATCTTCTGGACATTGATTCAACTAACTTTCTAGTATACTCCGGGGAAATAGTGTTCCATGCTTCAGTAATTTTTACTTTTAATTCAGTTTTATTTGATATTGGGGCACTATTTACTTTATTTTTTAATGTCAGCCACAAATTTTCAATTACATTTAAGTCTGGTGACTGGGCTGGTGTTTTAATAACATTTGGACAGTTATAAAGCAACCAACTGCGGACTCGAAATGACGTGTGCTTTGGATCATTGTCGTGATAGAACCGATAATTGTTTTCAATTTCTAATTTTTGGGCACTAGCGACGAGATGCTGCCTTAGTATATCCAAGTACACATATTGGTTCATATTCTCTTCGACGAAATGCATGTTAGCTACTCCTGCAGATGACATACAGCCCCATAACTCCACCTCCACTGTGCTTTACCGTAGCTTTCATATTTTTCAATTTTAATTCTTCGTTAGGCTTTCTCCACACTGATATTTTTCCATCGGACCTAAATAAGTTTATTTTGGTCTCATCAGCAAATATTACTGAATTCCAGAAATTCAAGTCTTTATTGATATGCTCTCTGGCAAATTCCAATCTCACGCGTCTATTTCTTTGGCTAATGAAAGGCTTATTTCTAGCAGTTCGAATGTAAATCATTATTTCGCAAGATCCGTCGAACTGTTTCGGGGTTACACCTTTTTCCAAACTGTCTTTCCACCTCGGCGCACAACTTTGGCGCACTTTTTTTTTGGATTATTTAATACCTCTCTTAAAATCTATCTTTCTTCACGTTCATTGAAGATCTTATTTGGAGCCAACCTTGACTTATTCTCGATTCTATTTTCATTCCGGTAACGTTCAATGATATGCTGAACAGTTGACGGATATTTATTTACCATTCTGGCTATGTCTCTTTGGCTGTATCCATTCCTATAATGAGTAATAATTAAATTTCTCTCAGAAATTGTAGTTCGACGACCCATTCTTAAACAATTTCGTTTTATTGAATGAAAAAATGTCAAACTAAACAAAAAACAATTGCACTAAGAAATTAAAGCAACGCCGCCTTCGTAAATTTCAAAATGCGATAAGTTTTAACCCCTGTTGTTATTCTGCACCATTTAAACTGTGACGTTAAAATTGTATATGATTTGGTTAATTATTTATTGTTAATTAAGTAAGGCATATTTAAGACAAAAAGTAATTCATACTTTTTAGAAGACTCTTTACTAATTTAATTTCAATAAGTTGTTTTTTCCAAATAAATAAAGAGGCACTGAGACCAGTTAGTCTTTTCTTATAGCGACTGCATCATTTAAGCTGTGAGTCACTGTATATATATATATATATATATATATATATATATATATATATATATATATATATATATATATATATATATATATATATATATATATATATATATATAAAATATATATATAAATATATAAATATATATATATATATATATATATATATATATATATATATATATATATATATATATATATATATATATATTTATATATATATATATATATATATATATATATATATATGATATATATATATATATATATATATATATATATATATATATATATATATATATATATATATATATATATATACAGTCGACACTCTATATAGTGAAAGACCAAAATGTTGACCGAAATTTCACTATAGAAAATTTTTCACTATATAAAGAAAAAATCCGTATATATTGCTATGTATAATAAATATTCTAGGTCTTGAAAAAATTGCACTATAAAGAGTTTTTCACTATATAGAGTTTCACTATAAACAGTGTCGACTGTATATATATATATATATATATATATATATATATATATATATATATATATATATATATATATATATATATATATATATATATATATGTATATATATATATATATATATATATATATATATATATATATATATATATATATATATATATCAACACATGAGATTATAATAAACAAAGCAGCCTAAATTACCCTACAATTTCATCTATAAGGACAATAATAAAATACATATTCTCGAGCCTTCTATCGAGCTATACCAGATTTATACAATGCTTACAGATTATGTTCTTCTCTTTCAGAATAATTCTAATAAAAATAATAATGGACTAAGCTTGAGCGATATACGAGATTTGAGAAAGTCGCTGTATACTACATTTATTTCACTACCACCATTTAAGATATTAGAAATGTGCTCTGTTATACGAATTAAAAACTTTCAGATAATCTTCTTTTCACCAAACTATGCTGATATATTTGTCCTTTGATATGAAGATATATAACAGTAGAAATAGCGTTGAATGTCACACGTTGACGAAGTTACTGATGATGGTTATCGGTTTTAACCCCAGGACATATTTTAGAGATTTTTTTACATTTCTGGAGATGCCCGAAATTTATCGGAAAAATATTAAATAAAAAGAGGTATAACGACTATTCAACAAGTACATACGTTATACCAAAAGAAAGCAGGCACAGGTCATTGTCTTTGTTAAATTTAGGCATAAATTTTGTTAATATCCTGAAAACATCATTTTAAGAGAAACCACTAACGCAAGTAACAAAAGAAGAAAAACATTAGAAGAAATATTCTCATTATTAAAATTTCTCATAAACTTGAGATTATATATTTATTTCAGAAGCAGAGACAGATCCATTAACAACACCCACCTATCGAGCCGCCATCAAATGTATTATTGTTACAAAGCAATGATAAATTCATTTAAATAATTTCAGAGTTGGTCTCTACTCCAGCAAAAATTGGCCTTCAAATTAATATAAAAGAAGCTGTAGGCATAATTAATATGCCTATTAATTTTCTGTCTTAAATTAGAAAATTCAGTAAGGATATCTAAGTGTTTTGCATTTTTATTTTTAATTCCTGGAACAATTTTACCTTAATAACAACGGAATATCTTAGCTCTTTTGTTTTAGGCTTAGGGATGTATTTGTTCAAAAAATTGTTTATTTACAAAATATATTGCAAAAATCTTTGGTATTTTGTTATTGTTTTAAAAAATAAGTAAATTTATTTATACAATTGAACATTTAAAGTCAACATTTTTTTTTTATGTAGGTACAATAATTTCAATCTCTATACTATTTTTGCTAAGGTTTGGAAATAATTAGACCGTTACATAACTTTCAGATTCTTTGGCTCTAATAACCCTGAAAAGGGCATATCATACGTTACATGAAAAGCAACCCTTTTAACGCTCTTCTCCACCCTTTATATGTTGTATTATATATAATATTTTTTACATTTCACGTATTATTACAACTCAAACCACGTTCTCAGAATTCTATTGAAACTATACAAAATTTCGAGACTGTACACCTTTCATCTCTCTCTTCTGAAGCGAAATCGCTCACGAATTGAAGATTTCATTCCTGCTTCGAGTTTTTACTCGTATGTATATCAAATTTAAACTCGATATTTCATTTCGCTCGAGGGTTCGCGTGCCAACAAATAATTAGACTGACGAAAATTATAAACTATGTTTCTCGTAATTTAGGAACCCAGAAATGTGAAGCAACTTTCGATAATTAAATTAAACACTTAATTATGTGCCAAGTTATAGAACTGAAACACTATCAAATACCCGAGAGTTATGTTAGACCAGGAATATCATTGGAACGACCACAAAAATAGTACAATTAGAAAAGCAGAGGATGGAATTAATATTTAACGAGCTTTTTTAGACAGAAATGGGGTGTATTATTCTATAACACGTCTATCCAATCAATAATAGACTAAGTTAGTTTTTATAGTTACAAATTACTAAGCAATGCATACGAAATAAAGGCACAATTACAAACGTGATTTAGGCAGAAACAGTTGGGCCACCTCTAAAACTTCAATGCAGTGATAAATTAATTCTTAAAAAGAAGCGGGCAACTGAAAAAATCCATTTATTTTCCAATTCGGGCTCCGTCTATCAAGTACTTACTTCATTACAAGCTCTCACTATAACAGAAAGTGATTTATGGTCAATGAAGTTCAGAGACAAAATCCATCAGTTATGGACTACTATAATATCCGCGACACTACTATGATAATAGCTCCAGCGAATGAGAAAAAAATCATGAAATTTATAAACAAAACACTATAGTCGGGACATAAAGGAATTTTTACAGACAAGATAAGAAAAACAAAACATGTATTTTTTACTATGCCATTAAAATATTTAAGCTAAATGGAAATTATGGAATAATTCATGCATAGACACGGCAGACCAGAAGGCCGTCCGACAGGCAATATGATATTGTACAGGGTGACTCAACGATAGAATAAAGTTCATTATCTCATTTGTTTCGGGAATGACGAAAAAATGTTAAATACAATAGTTTTACGGAATGTTAAGGTGCACAGTTTAAAATTATTTTTGAGTATACAGAGTAACATGTGTCTTTTTTAAATGGAACATCCTATTTTCTAATTTATTTTTAAATTTTTTGCATAAAATTTTATAACTTTTTTATTAATAATGTTATATACTTAAACCTAGTAGTTTTTTTTAATATTTCAATTTTTTTTAAAAAATACTAGTTTTCAGTTTTGTAAAAAATTGCCATTAGTGCGATTGTTTCTGAAGGCCGAATACTCATAGTTGGTATGAGCGTTCTATAAAGATGAAAAAAAAAAGATATATATAAGGAAATTTCAGTTAGATGCTACAGGGTGTTCAAAATAAATTTATACATTTCGACTATTTTAAATTGAAAAATCTCAAATTTTTTAAATGGCACACCCTGTATATTATTATTTTTTTTGATAGATTTTACAAAACCCTCCAACTTTTATTGAGTATGTCATATATCTATTTCTAATAGTTTTACCCTTTTTTTTAATACACTTACGCTATAACACCATAGTTGCCAAGACAAAATAAAAATGTAGGCATTGTCAAATTTTGACATGTCTATTAAGCACGTAAAAATAGTTTCATTTGTTGTAGTAAGTGACGTATAAAGGTAATAGTTATGGATTTTCCTAAAAATGAATTAATTGATATGGTTTATATACTGGGCGTGGTGGGAAAAAATTGTCTTTTGGCAGTAAAGCTTTACGGAGCGAAGTACCCTAATAGACGTATACCATCTAGAAAATCTTTTCAGTGCTTAATGGAACGGTTTGATGGTAGTGGTAGCATTGAGTATACGAAACGGAAAGTAATTAACTAGAATGCTACCAATGAGTAAAAAGAAAAGGAGATTTTACTTCATGTTGAAGATAATCACCAGGTCATCAGCCGTCAACTAGCTGATTATCGGACACATCCCAATCTACGGCTAATCGCACCACGAGAAATTACAGGTATCATTCCTTTCATATGGAACTACACCAAGAACTTCAAAACCGTAATTTTGAACGACGAGTAAACTTTTGTACCACCATGAATGGAGCAATAGATGCCGATCCAAATTTTTTATCCAAAATAATGTTTTCTGATGAAGCTACTTTTCGCAGTAATGGAGCAGTTAACAGCCATAACATACATTATTATTCAACAGTTAATCTATTTTGGGTCCGGGAAGTTTAAAACCAAAACCATTGATCGCTTAATGTTTGGTGTGGAATATTAAATTTTCGAATTATTGATATCTAAATTTTGTGTAAAACGAATTACCCCAGCTTCCTGAAGAAGTTGATAACTTTGAAAGGGAACAAATGGGGATTCAACAAGATGGAGCTCCTGCTCATTACCACCGGGAAATTCGGGAATTTTTAAACGATCTTTACCCACAAAAATGAATCGGTAGGGATGGTTTCATTCAGTGGCCCCCTCGATCATGTGACTTTAGACTTCTTTTTGTTGGGCTACATTAAAGACCATGTTTATGTGAATCACCCTACAACACTAGTAGATATGGAAAATAGGATACGGGATGCATGCAGGATAATAATGCCCTTTATGTTAAGGAAAATGAAGGAAAATATAGTTAAACGACTAAACATGTGTATTCAACTAGACGGGCATATTTTTGAACATTTATCACGTCATAATAATAAATCATTAGATAAGTTAAACTATATTAAAATTATTATTAACTATTGGTTTATATTTTCACAATAGCGTAAGTGTATTAAAAACAAGGGTAAAAATTGAAAAATTCAAAATAAATCGAAAACTATTAGAAAAAGGTATATGACACACTTAATAAAAGCTGGAGAGTTTTATAAAATATATCAGAAAATATAATAACATACAGAGTGTGCTATTTAAAAAATTTTAGATTTTTCAATTTAAAATAGTCGAAATGTCTAAATTAATTTTGAACACTCTGTAGCATTTAACTCAAATTTCTTTACACATATCTTGTTTTTCATCTCTACAGAACGCTCGTACCAATTATGAGTATTCCACCTTCAGAAACAATGGCGCTACTGGCAATTTTTTACAAAACTGAAAACTAGTATTTTTTGAACAAATTGAAATATTAGAAAAACTACTAGGTTTAGGTATATAACAATATTAATAAAAAAGTTATAAAATTTTACGCGGAATTTAAAAATAAATTCGAAAATAGGATGTTCCATTTAAAAAGACACATGTTATACCGGCCAAACTTTTTTGAAGTGCCCTGTATACTCAAAAATAATTTTAAACTGTGCACCTTAACATTCCCTAAAACTATTGTATTTAACATTTTTTTCGTCATTCCCGAAACAAACGAGATAATGAATTTTACTCTATCGTTGACTCACCCTGTACATAATACAAAGAAAGCAGCATTTTTTATTATTTTCGGACAGTAAAAGAGGACTGGAGGTCACAAAAAGTCTCATTTTACCAAAACTAGAACTACATCTTAGTTAACATATTGGTATATATAATTAGTTAATAGAAAAAAATAAAGGCCCTAGTCACTGAAGAAAATATCCCAGACTGAAAGATACCCTTTGCAGATTATATAAGAGTTACAGAATAAATACTGTATTAAGATGGCTAAAACAAAAAAAACATCAATAATGAACTAAATAGCATCCCGAATGTGTATTTTAAATGTTATAGAAAGAAATTTCATTCTAGTAATAAGTAGACAACGTTACGGCCATCCGTTTTATCCGGTGTAAAGGTTAGGTTGACAGAGCAGTGTTAAATTTGACGTGCAATTACAGTTTTGATTTAGAATATAACAACAAAATTAGGTTACAAACATACAAATTACCTACACTATTTTTTATTAATTATACAAGAATAATTAGTTTGTCTCTATGAGGAAAAATATCAACAAAATGGTGTAATTCGACGGTTATACTTCTCTTTAAGAAAGGCGATAATAGTGATATCGAAAATTATCGACCCATATCTTTTCTGTCGCACTCATAGAAGCTTTTCACTATAAACTTAACCAATCGCTTAAGAGCAAAACCATATTTCTATTAACCTGTGGAACAGGCCGGCTTCAGAAAGGGATTTACAAAGTGTACAGAATATACATTTGGCCTTCATTGATTTTTCATAAGACATTTGATACTGTTGAAATCTGATCAGCTCTAAAATTCCTAGTGAATGCAAGACTAGATTCCAGATATATAAAAATATTAGGGAATATCTATAGAGAAGCATCTATACATACAAAAATTGAAGAAATAGCTGTCACTAATAACATACCATTAAACAGAGGAGTGCGACAAGGAGATACTATCTCACCTAAATGATTTATGATGGCCTTTGAAGACGTCTTTAAGGAGTTAAATTGAGATGAGAAGGGCATCAACATCGACGTCATTAGATTGAGTCACCTTAGGTTTGCAGACGACATAGTAGTGATAGTTAACACTAATAAGCTGCAGAAAATGTTGAACCAGCTGAATATGATCTCTACGGGTAAGTTTTAAAATGACTTTTAAAAAAACTAAATTTATGAGCCCTTAAGATACCAACATACAGATAGGAAATAACTCCATAGAACGCGTCGACGAGTATATCTACTTAGGTCATACTATTAAGATTGGAAAGGAGAACCATCATGCAGAAATTACCAATCAAATAAGGCTGGCATGGCCAACTTTTGGAAAACTAGGACATATCTTAAAAAGTGCTACAATACCCATAAACCGAAAAACTAAAGTCTACAATTCCTGTGTTCTACCGATCAGCACATATTGACTGGACACGATGTGTTTCACTAAAACATTTGTTAAAAAGCTCGTGACTTCACAGAGAGCTATGGAGAGAAGCATGCTTGGCATCTCCCTTAGGGATAGAATTCATAACGAGCAGATAAGGAGAGGAACCAGTGTGATTGACATAACTCTCGAGGCGGCAAAGATGAAGTGGCGATAGACAGGTCATGTGGCTAGATCATCCGGAGAAAGATGGGTGTATAGGATCATGGAATAGAGACCCAGAAAAACAGAAAGAAGCGTTCGACGTTCAGAGAAACGATGGGTCGATGATATAGGAGTAGTAGCGGGAAAGCAGAAGTTAAAGGTGGCAAAGGACAGAGAAGCACGGAAAATGGAAGAGACCTAAGTCCAGGAATGGACAGACTTACGTTGAGAAGATGAAGAATTAGTTTGAAATGAATAACTACGCTTAGTTTAAATTAATTCGTCATTAATATATTTTATATTTTTATTCGTGCCTCAAAAAATAAGAGAAATGGATTAATATATCACGACTTAGGGCTGATGGTACGACCAGGGAAGATATACGTGCAAGTTGTGGACACGAACTGTTTTTTGTATGAGTTTATTTTTGTTGGTTTTTATGTTAATTTTTTTTTTGAAGAATGTTTTTTTTTATTGGTTTCGACTAATTGATAATTAATTAGGTAAGATGTTATAAATTAAACTTAGGTCTTTAAAATTAGTTTTGTCCTTCACTGTGTTCTTTTCTGTTCTTATTTTTCAAAGAAATTCATATATACTCATTAAAGGAACCTATAGCCAAGAATATAATAAAAGATTTATTTACATAAGGTTCAAGAGAAAATTATTATATATATATATATATATATATATATATATATATATATATATATATATATATATATATATATATATATATATATATATTATATATATATATATATATATATATATATATATATATATATATATATATATATATATATATATATATATATATATATATATATATATATATATATGTATATATATATTTATATATATATATATATTTATAAATATGAACCTTCAGTGTTCGTCCATTTCAAGCGTACATGGAATAAAAAAATATTCCAAACTTTGTGAGAATGTTCCCTTAGTACCTCCGAGTATTTTTCTAAAATTTTGGATTTTTGGGTATTAATGGTTGCGTTGTACAGCAATTCAAAGTTGGCCAAAAACGTGATATCTGCTAAATTCTTGTTTTTTCAACTCTAAATTGAGCGAAAATGAAAAGAAAAACTCAAGAAACTTTTTTTAGCAAATTTCCCGTACTTAAAAATTATCATTTTGAAATTTCAGATAACTTTTTGGCCATTTTAAGTTACAAAATTGGGTGCTGCCATTTTTTTTTTCAATTGCGAAAAATGGATTCCTCGTTCAAAAATCTGTAGGGTCCTAGATGTTTAGAGTGGGTTCATAAAAATTCTTAAAATTATGACTATTTTATTAAAAATTTTCATTTTTTATTTAAATGCAGTTATTTTCAAATCGAAATTTTTTTAAAAAATTTATCATATTTCATTTATTACTTTATTAAGTCATAAAAAATATTTTTTTTATAACTTAATTTCTTGAAAACAAGAAAATTAAACAACAAAAATATTAAAATATTTTGTAATATTTATTTATTTTTACACAGAATTTATATAATATATATATATATATATATATATATATATATATATATATATATATATATTATATATATATATATATATATATATATATATATATATATATATACGAGGCTGGTTTGAAAAGTCCGTGCAAAAATAAAAACTACTTATGTGTTGGGGTAAACCTTTTTTATTTTTCGACATAGTCTCCTTTTAGGCTTATACACTTCGTTCAACGATGTTCTAGTTTGTTGATCCCTTCCGAATAATAGGATTTGTCCAAGTCTGCAAAATATCCATTAGTGTCTGCAATCACCTCCTCGTTTGAATAAAATCTTTGTCCCGCCAGCCATTTCTTCAAATTGGGGAACAAATAGTAGTCCGAGGGAGCCAAGTCTGGAGAATAGGGGGGATGTGAAACGAGTTGGAATCCTATTTCCATTAATTTTGCGACCACAACTGCTGAGGTGTGTGCTGGTGCGTTGTCGTGATGGAAAAGGACTTTCTTGTGGGCCAATCGCGGGCGTTTTTCTTGCAGCTCGGTTTTCAAACGGTCCAATAACGATGAATAATATTCACCTGTAATAGTTTTACCCTTTTCCAGATAGTCGATGAGGATTATCCCTTGCGAATCCCAAAAGACAGTCGCCATAACCTTTCCGGCCGAAGGAACGGTCTTCGCCTTTTTTGGTGCAGATTCCCCCTTGGTAACCCATTGTTTAGATTGTTGTTTGGTCTCAGGAGTTTAGTAATGTATCCATGTTTCATCCACAGTGACGAAACGACGCTTAAAGTCCTCCGGATTCTTCTGGAACAGCTGCAAACCATCCTTGCAACACTTCACACGATTCCGTTTTTGGTCAAGCGTGAGCAATCGCGGCACCCATCTTGCGGATAGCTTTCTCATGTCCAAATGTTTATGCAAAATATTATGTACCCGTTCAGTCGAGATGCCCACAGCACTAGCAATCTCACGCACCTTAACTCTTCTGTCATCCATCACCATATCATGGATTTGATCAATGATTTCTGGAGTCGTAACCTCCACAGGCCGTCCAGAACGTTTAGCGTCACTTGTGCCCATATGGCCAGTCCGAAAATTTTGAAACCACTTATAAACTTTTCTAATCGAAGGTGCAGAGTCACCATAATGTTTATCAAGCTTCTCTTTAGTCTCCTGAGGCGTTTTGCCTTTCATAAAATAATGTTTAATCACCACACGAAATTCTTTTTCGTCCATTTCTTGAAAATCACTTGACTTCCTTGATTCACACGAATGCCAAACACAAAGAAATAGACCAATATGGCTGAAACTTGGGGTGCGTTCATTCAAGAGATGCTACTAACTAAACATGACCTCGATACGCGCCGGTGGTGCCATCTCTCGGACTTTGCACGGACTTTTCAAACCAGCCTCGTATATATATATATATATATATATATATATATATATATATATATATATATATATATATATATATATATATATATATATATATAAAAGCAACTTTTTTATTTGAAAGATTATATTTTAGAATCAACAACACACACACACACACATCACACCAAGAACAATTAAATAAATTCATGAGACTAATACAAGCCGTCAAGTAAAAATATTTTCATTATATTTTTGGTGTTTTATATACGTATATTATCTTTCTTTTTGTAAACTCTAATGGGACTATACTTCCAACTTTAAAGTTGTAATACTCTTCACGCCACGATTATTTTTAATCTTAAGAAGTATTCTAATATATCTTTAAGGATTTTATACTTTAATCCCTTTTATTAGACTCATAAAACTCTAGCACCAAGGATAATACAAAATACTTCTTTAAATGTGGCTAGAGACTGAAAACAGAAACCTATGGAATGAGGATTACGTTAATGTGATTATTTATTAATTTTTTTTTAATTTATGCTCCAAAACACTAACCGTATGCACTTAGTGGCACGGAGTATTTAAAAATGAAATTCTGCTCTATTGCCCGTATCATCGAAAACTTAAAATTTTATTGATGTATCCTATTTTTTGGTGATAGTTTTGAAAATATACTAAAAAATTTCGCGCTTTCTGGATATCGGGTTATGATGGAGGAGGGGAGAATTGAAGGTGTTGCTTAATACATATATTGTTATACATTCCTTTCAGAGTTCTTGGAGTTAAGAAATCTATAAATTGTATTATTCTTTCTTTTTCACTTATAAACATATAAAAGGTTATCGGAGGCAGAGAATCTAAAAACTGCGTTATTCTTTTTTTATTTTTAAATTATTTGGGATTAACCATACAAAAAGTTAAAGAGACCGGCAAGGCAATTTCTCCGTATATAATGTGAATCTAAAAACTGCGTTATTCTATTATTATTTCCAGTTACTTATAAGCAAACATGAAGGGTTAAAAAATTGGAGGAAAGAGATTAAAGATTGTTTTTTATATATACATCGTTTTCAAGTGTCGGAAAGTCCAGATATCTGAAATTTAAATTAAACATATAGATAAATAAAAGGTTAAGAACGGTTGCTCCATATATTTTATTTTTTACACATTATTTTTTGGGTTCTTAGATTTTTTGGAACCTGGAAACTGTCTTATTTTTTCATTAATTTCAATTTTAACAGAAATAGGATATAATTAGGGATGAAAATTACTAATATTACTATTTTCTTTCTTATTTTTGGTAAGAAAAAACAGATAGTTTTAGAATTTATCGTTTTCTCATATGAGAGGTATTAATATTTTGTAACTGATGACTCACAATAACGTATTCATTCCTTCTTAAAAATATCGTGTGGTAATGATTTTTCTTTACGGTTATAAACTCAAATTTTGTATCAATTTTTACAATTTGGATTTGCAACGGGAGTATTAAGTTAATAACTTTACCACTTTGACGTTTCTTGCTACAGGAATGTATTGTTTTCGTGAAAAATAAGGAAAGAGAGGATGATGCCTATATTTTTGAGTGATATCGCTTTAGGGATTATAGGGAAGGTTGTTACATTAAATATTGTATAGTTTCAGTATTATGTGAAATTTTTCTGGTTCTTTGTTAGGGTAACGGACAGCATAAAACATTAAAACACATAATGGCAGTTTTTTCTAAAAAAGTTGACGTTGCTGAACCCGACATAGTTATGTCGGGGCACTCAATTCCCCTAGCATCGTCGCTCAATTTG
This sequence comes from Pachyrhynchus sulphureomaculatus, assembly GCA_019049505.1. Taxonomy (NCBI): domain Eukaryota; kingdom Metazoa; phylum Arthropoda; class Insecta; order Coleoptera; family Curculionidae; genus Pachyrhynchus; species Pachyrhynchus sulphureomaculatus. The sequence goes on from CM032451.1 coordinate 30,779,094, forward strand.
TTGGGCGTTAGTTTGGGAGCAAATATGTCCTGGCATGAACATGTTGCAGGCATAGCAAGGAGAGCTTCTCAAAAGTTGGGAATATTATTTAGAACTAGAAAGCTTTACACCCCACAACAACTGTTAATTCTTTACAAAGCCCAAATTCGACTAATTATGGAATACTGCTCCCACGTTTGGGGCTCCGCTCCCAAACATACACTGCATTTGTTGGATTCTGTTCAGAGAAGAGCGGCCCGTCTGATTAGGGACCCGGAATTGACCGGCGGCCTTGATTCGCTGGAACATCGAAGAACGGTTGGCGACTTGAGTCTGTTCTACAAGTATTTTCATGGAAAGTGTTCGAAGGATGTAGCCCGCTTAATTCCTCCCAAAGCGGTGCATGTTTGAAATACACGTCGCGCTGGTGCTTCACATCCGTATGAGGTTCAGCTTGTTACTCCGCGTACAACGCTTTTCAATCAGTCTTTTATATGGAGAACGTCATCCCTTTGGAATAATTTGCCCAGCGCTGTGTTTCCCACCGAGTACAATTTACAGCGATTCAAGAACAACGTGAATCGCTTTTTCCGCACTCATGCCGCTCCTGGAGCGCTTTAGGGACTTCCCTGCAGCACGTGTGCTAGACCCAAAAAAAAAAAAAAAAAGGGTGAGGATAGAGCTTAAAAGAGTGCAGTCACATATATCGTGTTATACATCCTTTTCACGGTTTTTGGTGTCAAGGAAACTGAAAATTTTCGGACATTCATAATGTTAATGATATAGGTCTTGGGCGAGATACTGGACAAAATTTAAGCCTAATTCTTTATAGAGTAAAAGATATATGGGAATAAAGAGATGGAATAGGAAGTTAGGAGAGTGGGTGTCTATATATCGTTATATTCATCTATTTTGGGGATCTTGAAGTTAAGGATATGAAAATTAAATTGTTTTTCATTGTATTCAACCTTTTAAGAAATTGTTACTTTTCTAAAGTTTCTTTTACTAATATATCTCTATAAAATATCTATTATCTAAAACATGTAGGATTAAGTTATTCCTTAGAAAGAGAAGAGTTAGTATTTATTTTAGACTTCGTGACAGTAACTGGTTAAATCACTATATTTTTACTGTTAACATTCGTAGCCTCGGACCGACGCGCAAAGGAATGACTGATTTTGGATTTTACGTGATTTCGACGAAAGCTCGGAATCGACTGATAATTTTACTAAAATGTTTCGTAGACAAAGGTTCCTTCTACCGATTTTTTGTTGAATCGCTAGAATCGCATCTGCCAAAAATGAATTATGGCAGACAGGTTCTCACTTGACAGATCGTATTTATGTAAAATTGATGAAGGTACCACTTTACCTACTTTGCAAAATATCTTGAAATTTTACGAAATACACCCGTTAACGGCAATTTTAACAGTTAGATGAAATCACGTGACTACATTCCAGTAGTTTATTTTTATCAAGCAAAAGCTATTTGCTAAATTGAAATAAAACTAAAATTAGTCTTAAAAAATTTTGCATATGACACAAAGTATGCGGAGGGCACTGTATATGCATATATCGTTATATTCATCTATTTGAATTTTGTTTGCAGCACTAATGTACTGACATGGAACTAAATTTACCATTTTGCCCTAACAGAGTGCTCTCAGGTTCTACCCGCTATTAAGTTTAATTTAAATAATTTGGGTCTGTTTTCCATCAGTCACTTACCTTAAAATTATATCTTCAAAAGATTGTGTCGAGACGAGATTGATCACGAAGTGCCGTGAGGGCCGGACTTTAAAGCAAATCACAAATTAACCAACGAGAGATACCGATATTACTGTTTCTATAACAGATTATATACGAGGATGGATTGAAAAGTTCGCGGCCTCACCAAAAAATAATTATAATATTTTTATTATAGTACCCTCAATAAGTTCATACTTCCGTTGGTTGTCACAGTGTAAAATTTTGTTGCTGTAGAATTTGTGGTTTCTAGGTTAGAACGAGTTTAGTGAGACCAAGTGCAGCGTTTTTGGAAAAATGGAAAAAATTGAACGTGCAGTCATCAAGTACCTGTCTAAAAAAAGATTAACCCCAAAGGGGATCCACGATGATATGAAAACAACACTAGGGATATCTGCTCCGTCATATACCACTGTGAAAAAATGGGTTACAGAATTTAAATGCTCCGGCCGGCTCACGACGTCTACGACTGAAGAAAACATCGGCAATGTGTGTGATCTCATATTAAAAGACCATAGATTAACTATTAGGGAGATTGCAGACACTATAAGTATCTCGTATAAACGAACACAAAATATCATTGCCAACGAACTCTAAGGTTTCCGCTAAGTGGGTCCCCGATTCATTTTCACTTCATTTGAACAAAAACCAATTCGACTCGCGATTTCTCGCGACTGTTTGGAGATGTTTGAGGCTGATCCGCAAGATTTTCTTAACAGGTTTGTGACAATGGACGAAACCTGGATTCACCATTATACTCCAGAGTCAAAACAACAATCCAAGCAGTAGAAAAAAATCTGGTGAACCGACCCCAAAGAAAGCGACGGCAATTCTGTCGGCTGGAAAAGTGATGGCGTCAGTTTTTTGGAAGGCGAAACAATAAACTCGACTTACTATTGCACCCTTTTGCGTCGTATACGTCAAGAAATTAAAGAGAAACGCCCAGGATTACTGAGAAAGAAAGTTTTGTTCCATCAGGACAACGCACGCGTTCACACGTCTGTTGAGTCTCTGGCTTAAATTCGTGATTGTGGTTTTAAATTGCTGCCCCACCCGGCTTATTCTCCTGATTTGGCACCTTCAGACTTTCATCTGTTTCCAAATCTAAAAAAAACAATTCGAAGCTGCAGTTAACCAGTATTTTGAAGATCTTGGGGAATCTTTATTTCAAAGTGTGGAAGGTGTGGAAGCTTGGAAAGCAGGTGGAAGAAGTGCATAGAGCTAGGTGGAGATTAGCTCGAAAAATAAAAATATTTTTTTACGTATTTTATTTTGTTTTCTTGACTAGGCCGCGAACTTTTCAATGTGAGGGTGCAGTATAATAATACTTCTAATGACTGAGTTCACTTTCATCTATAATAATAAATTCTTATCTAACCACTTCTATTTTTAAAACTTAAATATTACGTCATTACCGACTGCCATTCTATCTCCTGGAACAATATTAAGATTAGATAACATAAACAGAAGGCGAATACCCTATGTCAAAATATTGAAACCGGTTTGGACGTGTATTTGCCTTTTGTGACCTATCGAATAAACGAACTGTGCACCTCATGGATTATACAGGCAATAAGGACAATGAAGAAAGACAGGGATGATGTTTTAAGTAATTATAAACAAACTTGGGGATATGGCGCGATTTGGATAATTATTATAAATTACTACGCTTTGGCTTGAAGAGACAAACGGACCTTTTGTAATTAAAAATATACAAATAACAAGGCATAAAGAGTTATTATACACATTTAAACCCACACACACACACACACATACATATATATATATATATATATATATATATATATATATATATATATATATATATATATATATATATATATTATAAGAGTTGTTGAAAATTTAACTTCGAAACATGTTAGTGCATGTTTCTGTTTAGGATTACACCCAAATTAGGTCATGACGTCACATGCCTTGCCTGTCAAATTTGACATTTATATTTTAAAATGTAAAAAAATCGAATTTTTATTGAAAATATCGAAAAAAGCTATAAAGAAAAAAATGATTGTATTACGTTTTACATTTATGTACCAATGTTCGAAAAGATTTGATGAAATTGAATTTTTTTCAATTATTTTCCCCTAAAATGACAATCAACTGTTTTTTTCCACATAAATTATCTTATGTACTTATTTATTAGTTGATGTTTCACTAAATGTTAAGAAAGAAAAATAATTAGGCCCTAAAATTAAGCTGAAAAACGAGTTCTATCAAAAGTCGTAGTTTACCATAACAATGTAATCTTGGTGCAAAGCAGCATAGTTTTTGTGATAGCTCAACTTCTAAGGGCTAATTAAATAAATATTAATGTTATGTAATAAATTTCAGCAAATTTGTAGTTTCATAACTTTCTTAATTCCTTCTTCAATGCACAAAATAGTTCTTTTATAAATTATATGGCGAACATTCGCGAGAAATTCATTCATATATAGGTTTTAGAGATAGTTTACTCTATATGTTTTTTAACATATCTTCAAAAGGTCAAAAACAAGATTTTTAAAAATTGTTAGAACGTTTTGCAACGCAATATTAGTGGAAAGAATATACATTCATATTTTGCTATTAAGTCAAACAAAATTATAATATTCATGTATCTTTGTCGCCATTACTATGGACTTCGTGTTTTGTTTCTTTGTCACATAAAACAACAAACTGACATTAGTTTGTTCACTATTATGAATGCAATAATAAGAGTTTTTTAAATTTTCTTCGTTAATAAGAATGCCAATTAAATTGACTAAGCAAGATAAAATAGAAATAGTTTTGATCGTGGGTGATAACCACAAAACTCAAAGAGAAGCTGCCGCCATTTTTAACCAACGACATCTGGAAAATTTAATTTAAAAATACTGGATGTGTGGAGAATAATTTTAAACGTCAGCATGAACATTGGGTTATTAATGAGGATGCTGAATTTGCAGTTATGCAGAGTGTGATTGAAACGCCTAGAACTTCAATTGCCAAAATATCGCACAATGTAGGTTTATGTTATAATTCGGTTCAAGGAGAGCTTAAGAAAAATAGGTTTAAACCTTATAAACCAAAGTTTGTCTACACTCTCAAAGAATAAGATTATGATAGGCGCATGTATTTTTCTTTCTAGGTAGAAAGTAAAACTGAAGAAGACCCGTCATTTACAAAGTATATTTTGTCCAGTGATGAATGTGTAATTCTAATGGTGTTGTCTCGTCGCAAAATTGTAGATGGTGGGCGCATAGCAATCCAAATTTTACAATAGATACAAGAGATCAATATTCCTTTAAAACTAGCGTTTGGTGCGGTATTTTTAATAACACAACGAACTTTCCAATGAAGTGGAAGATTTTAGTTTAGAGGAAAGAATGAAAATGTACTTCCCAGAAGATGGAGCACCTAGTCACAGCACCTTAGAAATTAGAAATTGGCTGGGAAGTGGATTGGTAGGTTTTCCTATGAAGTACCTTGGTCGCCGCGGTCACCCGATCTTACGCCCTGTGACTTTTTTTTGTAGAGGTATTTAAAAAATTTAGTTTATGCTCAGAGACCTTTTGAAAATATCGCACACTTAGAAGAAACTATCACACCAGTCTGTAAATGAAATCAAGCCGGAATTCTACGCGAATGTTCGTCATGAAATTTATAACAGAACTATTATGTCCATTAAAAAGGAAGGAAGAAGCATAGGAACTTATGAACGTTTTTTTTTATTTAGTAAATAACATTAATTTTTAGTGTTCCGTACGGAACACTTATAAGATCACTTCGGTGTCTGTCCGTCTGTCTGTCCGTCTGTCCGTCTGTCCGTCTGTCCGTCTGTCCGTCTGTCCGTCTGTCCGTCTGTCCGTCTGTCCGTCTGTCACACCCGATTTTCTCCGAAATTATTTGTCATAGAAAGTTGAAATTTGGTAGTAATATAGGAATTGATGGCCTCATCAGAGCCATGTAGTTTTGAAAGTTAAATTTTGACTTAAGGGGTTAGTTTTGGGGGGTGAAATCGGAAGTGAAAAAAAAAATTTTTACTAGGTAATCGAGTGTGGTGTCAAATGAAAGCTTGTAAAAACACGAGTAAAAAATATATATATAATGTAATACTTGCGCGCACTTTTCTTTGTATTATTTTTAAAAAATCTCGAAAAATCGCTGTCCACCCGCCTTATCTCGGAAAGTACTTATCAAAAAATTCTGGAATATTCTCCACGGGGTGTAGATTGAACGAAAATTATCACGAGTGCATTACCTGTAATAATTTATCTGGTATATAAAAAAAAAACAGAAATTTCAAGGTCATCAATTTTCAGTAAAGATTGGAAATAAACTTTGTTGAAAACTTATTTGGGGTGTGTTTTGTGAAGTCACTGATCGATCATTTTATACCATCCTAACAAAAATTTTTGTTTTAAAAACAATCAACGTACGGAACACTAATTGTGCAAGTTCAACTTGCACTTGACCGGTTTTATTTTCTTAATAACTTTTTCGCAGTTTTAAATTTTAAATGTCAAATTTGACAGGCAAGGCTTTTGACGTCATGACCTTATTTGGGTGTAATCCTAATCATAAAACATGCACTAACACATTTTGAAGTTAAATTTTCAAAAACTCTAAAATAAAAATTTTTCCCATATGGTGCAAATTTTATAAATGGCACCGTATATATATATATATATATATATATATATATATATATATATATATATATATATATATATGTATATATATACATTATATATATATATATATATATATATATATATATATATATATTTATATATATATATATATATATATATATATATATATATATATATATATATATATATATATATATCAATGAAATACTTGAAGGTGAAAACACAACCACAGTCGAAAACTAATCTTAATTCTCTTAACGTTCCAGGCATCGAGTATATATCATCATCGCAAGCTCACTACACCCCTGCTGGGTAAAGGCTTCCCCTATATATTTCCACTGGCGCCTGTCTTGTGCCTTCAATTGCCAGTTGTTTTGATTATATCATCTTCCCATCTTTTTGGTAGTCGACCAGGTGGGCGTTTTACAGTTCTAGGGTGCATCTTCAGGATTTTCCTTGTCCATCTGTTATCAGTAGTTCTTGCCACATGCCCTGCCTAGTTCCATTTTAACCCTACTATGGTGTGAATCACATCAGCTTCCTTCATTCTTTATCTTAATTCGCTGCTTTTTCGGCGAAAGTCCTCATATATATTTATATATATATATATATATATATATATATATATATATATATATATATATATATATATATATATATATATATCTCTATATATATATATCTATATATATATATATATATATATATATATATATATATATATATATATCTATATATATATATATATATCTATATATATATATATATATATATATATATATATATATATATATATCTATATATATATATATATATATATATATATATATATATATATATCTATATATATATATATATATATATATATATATATATATATATATATATCTATATATATATATATATATATATATATATATATATATATATATATGTATGTATGTATATACATTTATATACTATCTTCATTTCAACTGAAAATTAAAATTTCGCCATTTCGTCATGTTTTTACATTATCAGCTATCAATAAATTTTATAAGTAAAGAATCAATAGTCGATTTCCCAATCAATATCACTGGCATTAAGGAGAGTCTTGAGCACTTGACGTACGAGTAGCTGCGATCTTATGGTGTGTCTGAGGAGATTGGTTTTAGTAGACTTTAAGATTCCAGATGTTTTATAAAAATCCACAAACAGAATAAAATTTTAAAGCAAACTTGAAAAAAACTCGGTCCTGGATTAAAAATAACTAAGTAAAATTTAAAATTCAGACCACAGATTTATCATAGTTACGCAGTGCTGGAATACTCTATTTCATTAATAGCATCACTCAACTCGCTAGAAGCAGCAGTAATTCAAAACCAACAAAAACCGCCACTTCCTTTCAGGATTTAGGAATTACCCTGCTCATAAAAAAAGTTTATATATAAATATTTTTAGAGGAAGTAGAATGTGACAATTGAAAATTTAGTTTTTGATGTTTTAGAGTTAAAAAACAAACGAATGTAAATTGTGATTGTATTATTAAATCAAAATATTTACGATTATCTTCTTACCCCTTCTTTGTAGAAACGATTGTCTAACTTGAGATGAGACAGGCGAACTCCAGTATTTTGAAGGTTTTTTTTTGGCCTTAACATACAGTTTTACAAATTTATACTTCGTGCAGCTAGTATATTTTAAACTTCATCTTTTTTTTTGTTGGTAACGTTATAAGTAAAGTAAAGTAAATCTAGCTACAATCAGTGAAATCATGCAGAATAACTATCACCAAGAATTTTCATTTTTATTGTATTGTATGTTTTTTAAGTTCTACATATCTTGAATTGTTTTTTGGAACCTCTCTTCTTGCCCATTAAAGATTTAAATATACCTTAATTTTTCAAATATTTGAACATTGTACCCCTTTTTGTATTATTTTTATTTCATTTCATTAGCAGCTCTAATATAATGATAACACAAACCAACATTTTTTAAACCCTGAGACCAGATTATACTTTTTCGAAGGTCTTTGGTGCACTGAATTCAAATTCGACTTCAGAATGAATTACTCCATCACATCAGGTTTTCGAGATATCCTAACCTAAAAATGCAAAAACACACGTTTTTTCGCAATATTCGGAATTATGGTATACTGCGAGTTTTTTTTTCTCCACGAAACTCGTTGCAGCGTCTGAAAGTCCTACCTTTAAAATGCATTTTAAATTTTTTATATATTTTATTTCTTCTCGGAGAAATCATCCGTTGAAATTAATCAGTTTGGCGTTTTCGTTACAACCATACCAATTTGGTTAAGAGTTTGTTACGTTTGCCTTTCTTTCCTCCATTTTACCTGTTGTGTCTAGGCTTATCTTTTGGTCTTTATTACTTCTAGGGCAATATCTATTTGTTGTTTAAATCATTTATGTTTGTTTCTGTTGGCGGTTTTAGTTTCCTACAAACCTACTTCACTTTTCTACACAATCGCCGTTCACTTCTAAGCACTTTTCGTAACGCAGCATCAGCTCCTTTAATCCCTCTGCATAGAAGTTCTCCACCTGGAAATTGAACCAGTTGACAACGGCGGTCTTGAGTTCGTCATCATCTTTAAACCGCTGTCCATTAAGCCACTGTTTCAAGTGGAATCGTTAATCAGATCGCAGTTTTTTGTTTATTTGTTGAACGATTTCATCGGTCTGGATACTAGGGCCTGCCACTTCGCTCTTCATCATGCACATTTGTGAAGCCATTTTTGTAGTCTCGACTTCATTGTTTAAACCTTTCCTTCGTTCATTACTGTAGGTTCAAAAACTAGACACAACTCCGGATAAATTTAAGCAGCAGATGATCCTTTTGCACACAAAAATCGAATCACAGCACGCACTTCGCAACGATTTTCGCGGACATTGTTGTCTGCATTCACGGACAGGCAAACGACTACTGAATCAAAACAATAACTTCAGTGGCTTCGGAAACAATCAATAGATGGCGCTGCATGAGTACAACTTTATTAAATATTTAAATACAAGCAAACAGCCCTTACTTTTTGAATATGCCTCGTACATACCTGTCTTAAATAATATTTAGTCTGATATCATAACGTATAAAGTTGTCAAAAATATTAAAGAAAGATAAACAATAACGACACAAAGAGATTTAATGTATATGCGAATAAATTAAAGCAGATATTAATTTAGGTTAAAGAAAACAAATGTAAAAAAAATATACATGTAATAATATTGAAGACCTAAAAAGTTAGACAACATTTATGACTTGTTATACCAAGCACTTTTATAAAAGAAAATAGATCTAGCGCAAAAATTATTACTATAATTCCTAACCACTCTGTCTACAAAAAAAGCAAAACCATAGTTGGTGTAACCATCCCAGTTGGATTAGATAGATAAACTTTAGATAAAGGCAAAACACAGCTGATACTCATCAAATAACTCCACGTAAAAGTGGCAGCCCTAGGACCGCTATTTAGTGCCTGCTTACCGGACGCAATTAGGTAAGTTAGGATACTTAACACGTGGGCTAAAAAGTTTTTGGTCTAGCTACTTAAAACACATTTTTTTTGGAAAATTTGACTTCATTCATCAACATAGTCTCATTAAAGAGCGATACAATCAGTCCGATATTTTTCTAACATTTCTATACCTTTCTTGTAGAAGGATTTGTCTTTGCCTTCAAAATAGGCCTCAGTTTCGGCGATAAGTTCTTCATTGGAGCCAAATCTCTTTCCCGCGAGCATTTTTTTGAGGTCTGCGGAAAGATAATAGTAGCTGGGGACCAAATCTGGAGAATACGGTGGATGAGGAAGGAATTCGAACTTCAATTCATGCAACTTTGCCATCGTAACCATTGATTTGTGATACGGTGCATTGTCTTGATGAAAAAGCACTTTTCTTTTGTTCATTTGGAGCCGTTTCTTTACGATTTTTGCTTTCAAACTCACTTTCCCAGCCAACTGTTATGTCTTTTGTGGTTTCGTACGGATTTCACCGGCTGCTGTCCACTCAGCTGATTGCCGAGTTGATTCCGGTGAATAGGGGTGGATCCATGTTTCATCCATTGTCACATATCGCATGAAATAATCCTTTTTATTGCGCTTAAACAGGTCTAAACAGCGCTCAGAATCATCAACACGTTATTGTTTTTGGTCGACTGTGAGCAAACGCGGCACCAATTTCGAACAGAGCTTTCTCATGCCCAAATGTTCACGTAAAATCTGACCAACACGTTCTTTTGATATCCTTAGGGTGTCAGCTATCACACGCAATTTCATTTTACGGTCATCTAAAAGAATTTTGTGGATTTTTTTGATTTTTTCCGTTGTAACTAAATTCCCCATAACACTTATCAAGCCATTGCTTTGCATGATCGGTATTTCTCCCATCAAAAAACAATCAACACACGAAATTCGATTTTTTCCATTGTTTTAAAAAATATCAAAAGTAGCGTTACTAAAACCAATGTAACTTGTAAACTAATTGTCGAAACGTCATGAAACTTTTTGAAAAGAGCGACATCTATGTGTCAGACCAAAAACTTTTCAGCTTACGCGTTATTTATTTACTACTTACTATTATTTATATATATATATATATATATATATATATATATATATATATATATATATATATATATATATATATGTATATATATACTATACATATTACGTTATGCAACCAACCCCAACGATAGAGATGATGTGCTCGTAACTAGATTCGTTGTAAGCAGTAATGTAAAACTATATCATAAATTAAAGTAATGAGTGTACCATCTGTTGGTGAGAGATCCCAACTTCAACGCTAGGATCAGTCTGGCTGGCATTATCTAGATGTTGATTTGTAGTGGACAAAAATAATCTCTCCTGTGCACTTGCGTGGCTAAAAGCTTCCCGGAACCTCCCTGTATTATACCATATCATATAAAAGTTAAAGTAATATCTTTTTGCGTCGTTCCTGTAGACTGTTTTTCCCAAGCAAAAGTAATAAAATAAAATATTAATCGACATTTTCGTAATTAGTTTCCACAAAAGCATACGACAAATTTATTATTAATTCTATTTAGTTGAATAATGTGTGTTATATATAATTCGAGACCCAGTTACAGGATTATATTCCATTATGTTTCAAAAGTATAAAATAAATTAACGCTAGCCATATGCAGATATTTTATTTTGTTGAGTAGTCACCCCCGTCATGCAAATTAATTTTGCTTTGTTCATTATAAAATTTTTAACACTGAAATAAAAGTTAAATTTTATCAAAGCGTATTCAATTGTGAAATATAAAAATGCGTTGTAGGTACAATAATACTATTTTGAAGAACATCGGTTTATTTCCAATGTCAGTATAAAGTTTTAGAAGGATTAAACTGTGGGATGTTATCGTTAGTTAATATAATTATAAATTATTATATATAATTATAAATTAATTTGAGAAGTCTGGTAAATTTCTACGAACTTTTGTTAAGCGGCATCACTGTTGGTAGGCGCGATTCTTTTATGGGTTGCATTCAAAGTTTTAAACACATTCATCGCTCAGTTGTCTGTTACAGGTTTCGTAGAAATGGATAAAGTCGAGTATTCTGCAGTGATAAAACATTTTTATTTGAACAAGTGCACTGCGGGCCATATAGAAACAGAACTGAAGGAAGTTCAAGGGGACTCTGCACCAGCACTCAAGACCATTTTTTACTGAATAAATGAATTTAAATGTAACCATAAGAGTACTGGACATGCTGGAGAATTGGTCGATAAAATTTATAGTGTCACGATGGAAGATCGTCGCATTATGCTTCATGGGATTGCTGAGATGGGAGGTGTCTCATATGAATGGGTACATAATATCCTGCATGGAGTTCTAAAAATGAAAAAGCTGAATGCGCGATGGGTGCCACGTTTTTTGACTTCCGACCAAAAACGCAGGCCGAAGGACTTCTGGCGTCGTTTTGTGACTGAAAATAAAACGTGGATGGACATTACAAAATCGGTTTTACAAAAATTGCAGGTCAATCCGAAGGATCTTTTGGGGTCGTTTTGTGACTAAACGAGTCGTGGATCCTCTAGTACACCTCAGAGACAAAACGGCAGTCAAATCAGGGAGTTGGTGAAGGTTTTTTGGGACTCACTGGCTCTTATTACGAAAGGTATATGTTTGCATAGTGAGTTAAAGCAAAAGCAACCAAGATTAGTACACAAAAAGTGCTCCTTCACCAGGATAATGTGCTTGCTCACACGAGATAGGTTTCGATAGAGTTCCTCACCTATCCTTTTCCCGAGAATTAATCCCAAGTGATTTTCTTTGTTCGTTAACCTCAAAAATTGGCTTGGGAGAAGAGATTTCCGTCCAACGAAGATGTTAGGTTTACTCTAAATGAAAATTGTATACAGCTTAAAACATTTTTTTTGAGGAAATAAAAAAATTGGAATTTCGCTTGATTAAATATGTTGAGCTCAATGGAGATTATATTGCAGAATAAATTTTGAATTTTGCAAAAAAATGTTCTTTCTCTTGTTTTTCACAAGACTTTTCAATCCAGTTCATCATCATCATCATCATCATCGTTAGCTTATTCCATCCACAGTCGGATGTAAGCCTCCACAAGTTATCTCCAATGAGCTTTGTTGTTTGCTTTTTGCATCGAATCGTGTCTTGTTAATCTTTTTATGTCATCCGTCCGTCTTGCATGTGGTCTACATTTGCATCTTTTGTGTTCTCTAGGCCTCCGTTCAACTATACGGCGTGTCCATCTGTTATCATTCGGTCTTGCGATATACCAGTTTCAGCTTAATATACATATTCGTTGTATTGCATTTGTTATTCTTGATCGTCTTTGTATCTCGATATTAGGAATACGATCTTGGAGTCTAATATTTAGCATTCTCCTCTCTATTGCTCTTTGGGTTACCTGGAGGTTATTTATTATACTTTTATTTAAAGCTCACGTTTCAGTGCCATATGTTAATACCGGCAGTATACATTGATCGAATACTCTGGCTTTTATTGTATTTGTGATATCCAATTTAAATATGGATTGTAATTTTCCGATCGCAGACCAAGCTAACGAGACTCTTCTATCTAAGTCAGCCCTTAAATTATTTTTTTATATTTCGATTTTTTGTCCTAAACATATGAATTTTTGACTAGGAATAAAAATTTAAACAAATGTGTAAGATCACTAATTATGTTTATTATATTATTGCTGACAATTGTTTCGATACACTGTGTCTTCTTCTGGAGCACGATGTAAATTAACTAACAAAGTATGTTACAGAATATATAGTTTACCTAATTACAAGTACTAAATTCATTAACAATATTTACCAGACCATGTTTTCTACAACAAATTTGTCAACCTAATAGATGTTAACTTTATTAATCAAGAAATTCAGTTATTAGAAAAGGGTTTTCAGTATAATTTACCAGTCAAGGATGTACTAAAACTAGAAAATATTTAGACGCAGAATGTGAAATAGCCTGTAGTTAGTAATTCACTAAATGTTACGAACAAACATATAATTACTAAAATGTTACTCACAGAAAAGTTTGAATTTTTCCCAGGTAAATTCCATAATGAACATAAGATCGCTAACCAAGTAAAAATCAAAAATAATGAACATAACATAATTTTTAAGGGAGCAGATAAAGGAAAAACTGTAATACGAGGCTGGTTTGAAAAGTCCGTGCAAAAATAAAAACTACTTATGTGTTTGGGGTAAACCTTTTTTATTTTTCGACATAGTCTCCTTTTAGGCTTATACACTTCGTCCAACGATGTTCTAGTTTGTTGATCCCTTCCGAATAATAGGATTTGTCCAAGTCTGCAAAATATCCATTATTGTCTGCAATCACCTCCTCGTTTGAATAAAATCTTTGTCCCGCCAGCCATTTCTTCAAATTGGGGAACAAATAGTAGTCCGAGGGAGAAAAGTCTGGAGAATAGGGGGATGTGAAACGAGTTGGAATCCTATTTCCATTAATTTTGCGACCACAACTGCTGAGGTGTGTGCTGGTGCGTTGTCGTGATGGAAAAGGACTTTCTTGTGGGGTACTCGCGGGCGTTTTTCTTGCAGCTCGGTTTTCAAACGGTCCAATAACGATGAATAATATTCACCTGTAATAGTTTAACCCTTTTCCAGATAGTCGATGAGGATTATCCCTTGCGAATCCCAAAAGACAGTCGCCATAACCTTTCTGGCCGAAGGAACGGTCTTCGCCTTTTTTGGTGCAGATTCCCCCTTGGTAACCCATTGTTTAGATTGTTGTTTGGTCTCAGGAGTATAGTAATGTATGTTTCATCCACAGTGACGCTTAAAGTCCTCCGGATTCTTCTGGAACAGCTGCAAACCATCCTTGCAACACCTCACACGATTCCGTTTTTGGTCAAGCGTGAGCAATCGCGGCACCCATCTTGCGGATAGCTTTCTCATGTCCAAATGTTTATGCAAGATATTATGTACCCGTTCAGTCGAGATGCCCACAGCACTAGCAATCTCACGCACCTTAACTCTTCTGTCATCCATCACCATATCATGGATTTGATCAATGATTTCTGGAGTCGTAACCTCCACAGGCTGTCCAGAACATTCAGCGTCACTTGTGCCCATATGGCCAGTCCGAAAATTTTGAAACCACTTATAAACTGTTCTAATCGAAGGTGCAGAGTCACCATAATGTTTATCAAGCTTCTCTTTAGTCTCCTGAGGCGTTTTGCCTTTCATAAAGTAATGTTTAATCACCACACGAAATTCTTTTTCGTCCATTTCTTGAAAATAACTCGACTTCCTTGATTCGCACGAATGCCAAACACAAAGAAATAGACCAATATGGCTGAAACTTGGTGTGCGTTCATTCAAGAGATGCTACTAACTAAACATGACCTCGATACGCGCCGGTGGTGCCATCTCTCGGACTTTGCACGCACTTTTCAAACCAGCCTCGTAGCTATAAAGAAACAAACCTACATTGAAAAAACAATAGATTTCCTAAAACCAGATGTATTCAAATCCATCAACTTCGATCCAACAATAACTTTCCAAAAATTAATTAAAGATGTGCTAAAAGACATAAGCATTTTGACGCAGAATGAAAAATTCATACCCGTCTCGATGAACCCCTTAAGTTCCAAAACCATATTTTATTAAATTACATAAAAATAACTCACCAATTCGCCCAGTAGTTTCATATATAACAGGGCCAGCTTTTTCTTTATCAAATAAATTGATTGAGGTTTTAACAAAATATTGTAAATTCACACCTAAATATAGTATTAAAAATAGTAATGAATTGATAGCAAAAATTAATCCGTTAATTATACCAAGTAACTCCAGATTTATATCGTTTGATATTCAAAATCTTTTTCCTAGTATATCACCATCAGACACTATAGTTTTGGTTCAAAGATTACTCAATAAAAATAATGGTAACCTAATAATTAAACAAAAAATATTAGACATCTTAACATTGTGTTTAGACCAGAATTATTTCGAATTTAACGATAAGATTTATATAAGTAAGAAAGGTTTAATAATGGGAAACCCTCTTAGGCCAATTTTACCTGAAATTTTCATGGACCATTTAGAAGAACAAATCATCTTTTTAAAAATTTCTTTTATAGGCACCGGTATGTAGATGACATATTGACTTGCTTTACAGGCACAGATCGACAATTAAAACTATTTCTAGATTATAATAACCAACTTCATAATAATATTACTTTTACAACATAAATAGAAACAAATAAATCGATTAATTTCCTAGATCTAAAAATATCAAACAAAATGAATATACACGATTTTGAAATCTTCCATAAATCAACACTCTCAGATATAACTAGACACGCTAATTCTGACCACCCGTTCACACATAAAATCTCGTCTTATAATAGTTTCATCCATAGACTAATAAATACAGTATTAACGGAAGAAAATTTTCAGAAAGAATTAAATATTATAAAACAAGTTAGTATAAACAATGGGTACAGGAGCGATTTCATAGATAATATTTTAATGTAAAAACAATTTAAAAAGCAATAGGACTGGTGTACCCGTACAAACAACTTATACCGGAAAATTGACTAATAAAATTCAAAATTTTTTCCATAAAAATCATATGAACATCGCTTTCCGTACAAATAACACATTAGCTGGACATATTAATAATAATAAGAGCAAAACAAAAAAAGAAAATAAAACGTGGGTTTACGAATTATGCTGTGGCACTTGCAATAAAACGTATATAGGACAAACAGGCAGATCTTTTTATAGAAGAATAAAGGAACATAAACAAAGCTATAGAATGAAAAATAACAAATCTCATTACGCTTAACATTTACCAAAAGAAAATCATACGTCCAATGAAGATTTCAAAATTTTGCATACTGGAAAGAAAGGAAAATTACTGAATTGTTTAGAACAGGTAGAAATTAACCAGAAAAAATCCTCAGGTTTATTACTCAACGATCAATTAAATGGGGGAGGGTCTTCTTTACTGAACTTGTTCTAGGTATTAAGGTAAATATGGTAATGAATTTAGTAGTTGTAATTAGGTAAACTATATATTCTGTAACATACTTTGTTAGTTAATTTACATCGTGCTCCAGAAGAAGACGCAGTGTGTCGAAACCATTGTCAGCAATAATATAATAAACATAAGTGGTGATCTTAAACGTTTGTTTAAATTTTTATTCCTAGTTATTATGGATCTCCATCAAGTAACGGCTAAGTCAGTGCAGTATATGAATTTTTGTACCTTTCCTAGTCTTTCAACTTCTATTAACAGTTCCTGGTTGTTGTTTTCACTTTCCTTGTTCAAATATTTGGTATTAGTGAAGTTCATTTTTAGACTCCACTTATTCTATATCAAATACTACCTTTATATTTTGCAGTTGTAAAGATTATATTAAATTAGGTTTCCAGAAAGCTTGAGTAAATTATCGAGAAACACTTTATTAAAAAAGTAACTGATGTAATATGTATAAAAATACTAACAAAAAAAAAGTAAATTAAGCTGTAACGCATTCAAAACATATCTCGACAGAATAAGATCTTTTTCTATTGAACAATTTAGATGCTTATACAATTTCGAAAAATATATTTTCGTAAAATAGTTCCTTATCTGACATTCGTACTAAAGGTTTTACTACCATTTCATCTTGCTACTAATTCATTTTCATTACTTTACTAACACTTATTTTTGTTTTCAGTTAAATTGTTTTCAAAAGTGGGCAGAAATAACAATGCTTACTGGCAATGCTAGTGTTTAAACTTCGAGTATCTAACATACAGTTATTTCGGTAAGTATGTACATATATAACTTCATATTGTAGGAGATCCTCACCATATTCTGGTTCTTCAATTGTTAATCAATGCAACTGTTAATATGTGAGAAAAAACTGCTTGAAAAAGGACCAAAATATAACCCTTACTTTAATATAAAAAATACTACCGAAACACTAATATCCGAAACTGAATCAGCCACAAAAAACATAGGTGACCCAATGATTAAAAAAGAAAAAATAAAACATATAATGATAAACCAAAAAAACACTACTTGCAGTAACAAAGAACAACTAACGATAGCGTCCATTCAGTCTAAAATAAAAGAGAATAACTTAATAGTAAACAAAGCAGACAAAGGCAACTCCATCATAGCTCTTGATAAAAACCATTACATTCAAAAAGTAAATGATTTTTTGGAAAAAGAAAATCCAATAAAACTAAAAAAAGATCCAACGGATAAAATTCAAAAACAACTCAAGACCCTGCTAAATGAAACCCTGAGCATTGTGGATAAAAGAGAAAAGTTTAAAATAATAAGCCAAAATCCTACATCACCAAAACTTTATGGCCTGATGAAAATACATAAAGAAAATTCGCCAATAAGACCAGTAGTATCGTACAGCTAGACCCCCTTAAAAAATCTAGCAACATATCTAACACCATCTTTAAAGAAATTACACAATTTAATCCAAAATACAACACAAAAAACTCTATAGACCTCACAAATAAACTTAAAAATATCTCCATCCCAAATAACGCCCTTCTAGTTTCATTCGATGTAACAAATATGTTCTCGACTATCCCAAATAAAGATTGTTTAGAAATTATAAAACCTATGTTACAAAAAATCGATATAACAATACAACAAGATATATTGAAACTGTTCGAATTTTGTATAACCGGAAATTATTTTCAGTTCAATAATCAATTTTTCAAACAAAGAGATGATCTTGCCATGAGGTCTCCACTTAGTCCTTTGCTAGCCGAAATTTTTATGTCAGAATTGGAAAATAGTTTTCTGAAAACTCAACACGCCAAAAATATTCTCTTTTGGTTTAGATATGTGGACGACATCTTAGTATGTTTCCTTGGAAATAATATCGAACTAAATTCCACTTTAAATCACCTAAATAATTTACACCCCAACATAAAATTCACACTGGAAAAGAAAACAGATAATAAAATAAATTTCTTAGATGTTACAATTTTGAAGAAAGGAAATAGACTAGAATTCGATATCTTCCGCAAACCAACCTTTTCAAATGTCACCGTCCCAGCTGACTCAATACACCCTAACTCCGATAAACTGGCAGCCTATAGATCTATGATCCATTGAGCCTTCAATATCCCTCTTAGTAAAAATAATTTAAAAAAGTACTGGACACAATCAAAAATATAGCACTCATTAACGGCTTCTAACCTAAAATAATTAATACCTTAATAAGCCGTAAACGAAAACAAATCACTTCCTGCTTAATCTACCCCGTAAAAGAATACCGAGAAAAGAAAACATTCATACCTCTGACATATTTTGGTCCCATCTCGGATAAAATATCCCAAGTTCTCATGACCGAAAAAACAAGAATAGCTTTAAAACCCACTCATAAATCATCCAATATATTTTTCAATGCTAAAGGTAAAACTAATAAATACAATAAATCAGCAGTTTATAAACTTAATTGTCAAGAGTGCAATAGCTGTTACGTAGGCCAAACGGGACGGAACTTCAAAACAAGATTCGCAGAACACAATGCCTCTTATAGGCTAAAAAATGAAAAATCACACTTTGCTAAACATTTCTTAGAAACAGGCCATACTTTTCCCAATCTCAATTGTTTACAAATACTTCATATGGCACCTAAAGGGTTAAAAAATTTTTCAGAATCCATAGAAATTTACAGACATTCAAAGGACCACAATATAAATTTACTGAATAGTCAATTAGACGTAGCAAATTCTGTTTTGTTTCAACTGTTTTAACATATAATAAACCCACGTCTGTTCATCATATAAACATAAAACTACCAAAAATCTGTTTTAGTCTTAATTAAGCGTTTGACAATATAGTGGTACTACGAAATCGCGATAACGCAATTGTAAAATCTTTACAAATATATTCAGTGACAGTTAACAAAGTAATTAAGTAATTTTATTGTTAATATGCGTTATTATTTTTTAAATTTACAAAATATATTTGTTGGAATATTATTTTTTCCTGGTTTTAATATGCAATGAATAAATTCTATATAAAAATATTGATAAAATCCTGTCATCGTTTTACTGTACCTTCATGTGAAGACACACGTATAAAAGGATTGAATTTTCTCTCTAATGTTTTTCTCCCAGTAAATTAATTTCGGTTTTGTATACAACTGGTCAGTCAGTAAGTTTTGAAAGTGGCAATGAGACAAAATGAATTAATGAGTCAAAATACATTTATTCTTCAGTATAATCTCCCTTAAGATCAGTATATTTTTTCCAGCGATTTTCCAATTTATTTACCCAATCTCTGAAGTGGTTTTCCAGAAGACCTTCAAAATACCCATCTGCGGATGCTATCACCTCATCATTTGTTGAAAAATGCCTCCCACGTAGAAATCTTTTGAGGTTTGGGAAGATGGAAGTCAGACGTATCCAGAGTTGGCGAATAAGATGGATGTTCCAACAATTCACACTTTTTTCCAACCAGTTTTGCCGTTGCCAAAGCACCTCTGTGAACAGGTGTATTGTCATGATGAAAGAAGATTTTTTTCTTCTGCAAACCGGGCCTTTTCTCACGAATTTTCTCATACGGCTGGTCCAAAAAGTTGTAGTAATATTCTCCTGTGATTGTTTTATCGGTTTGAAGGTAATTAATTAACAAGATTCCTTTTGCACTTAGAAAACTGATGCCATATTTCTTTTGGACGACTTGAACTTGGACGATCATGTTGGCTGCTTTGGAGCTGAAAAACCGGGCTTAGTCCACTGTGCAGTTTATTGTCGCAGTACAGGGTTATACTTGTAAACCCAATTCTCATCCGCAGTTACAAATCGACGTACAAAATCAATTCATTTCTTTGTGAAACGAGCCAAATGTCGTTTAGAAAGTTTCTCTCGAGTGCGTTTTTATTCCGATATTAGCAAATGCACCACCCATCTTGTGAATAACTTTCTCATAGCCAAAACATTAGTTAAGATCTCATGTACTGATCCATGTGAGATGCCTATAGCCTCAGCCGAATCATCTACGATTAATCGATGGTCTCACATTACCATATCTTATACTTGCACAACACTTTCTTCAGTTGTTGCAGTTTTCGGACGTCCTGAACGTGGACCATCATTGACGGTTGTACGACCACGTTTAAACTCTAGAATCCATCTAAGAACAGTTGGAAACGAAGGAGCAGACTCCTTTAACATTCTCACTAACTTTGCATGAATTTCAGTTGACGATAAACCTTCCAAAACAAAGAATTTTGCCACCGCACGATATTCGATTTTTTTTCCATTTTTAAAAAACATTCAAATACGTATACTTTAACTAGCTGATAAAGAATAAATGACTTGACAGTTCGACTTGAAATTTCGAGTGTGTTCATATGATAGATGATGTCAAAATGGTGTTCAATATTTGGTTCAAGTGACGATTCGTAGGTGTCGCTTTCAAAACTTATTGACTGACCTTAAAACGACAAGTTTTGAACAATAATCTGTGGCCGAAGTATTGGGAAATTTTCCATTTAGCGTTAGAAATAGCAGGAGTGAGACGTTTGTGCTTAGAAATGGAATTCGTTACTAAAAATACGACTCAAAAATATATATAGATATGGAAATCGCCAAAGGATAACAATTAGCACATAGACCACAATCAACTGACTGCTGTTACTAGTACTATACAACAATATTAGTGTAGCATTAAAAATCTGGGAGCATAACCAGTTGCCGACGTTAGATCCACCACAATTTTCTAACAGGTATATTCAAATTTAGGAAAGAAACTCATCTCTGCAGACTGCGGACAAGGTACTTCAGGTCAAAGCATTTAATAGCCAAAAAAAACCTTAAAAATTAACGTAAAATACGCAATATGGATAGGAAACTTCTGGAATTAGTATTAAAACTAATAAACAGATGCTACAATGGAAATATTAGTATATGTATTTAAATATTAGAGAGAAAAGTATGAAAGATTGAAGAGATCCATAATATGTTGAAGGAGACGAGACAGGTAAACGAGAATGAGCAAAACATATTATGAAATACATGTAAATATTCGTTGCAAAAGGGAAAGAGAAACTCATGGATATGAGAACTATGTAGAGAAGCTGCGGAACTTCATATGAAACTCAACGGTTTCTACTTCAGCCAAAATTAAACTAACACAATTAGTTAAGTTAGAAATGTGGAATCTTTGGCACAATGACACTACTCAGTATATATCACCACTACACCAAACACTTTATTTTTGAGCTTGACGCGCGTTTCGCTAACCATGTTCGCTTCATCAGGAGCTATGATTGACTGTGACAGAGTGTTTGGTGTAGTGGTCATATATACTGAGTAGTAACACAATTAGACAAACTAATACCTCAAATACCCAGTAAACAGATGAATCCTAAAGACATCTAGGAAGAGTGTATTCAAATATGGTTTGAAGACACCCGACTAACAGTTTTTGTAGACCACTTATATTAGAATTGAAAGTGGATATGTATTTTCAATACTTGAGAACAAGAAAGCACCTGAGCCTAAAAATGTACAACAAAAAATTGTGCAATCTATCCAAAGCCATATACAATACATATTCCAAAAAAGCATGCAAAGAATATGAAGGATTTATTAAAATTAATGGGTAGTTCCAAAAATGTACAGCATTACTTTTGTTAAAAAAAGAAATAAATTTTCTGGTTGTGATTCGATGTCATTAAGTATATATTTAATATTATATATATAGTTTTCATATTTTTAAGCCTAAGAGATTTTGAACGCATTAGTTACATTACAAATAAGCCGTTGAAAAGGTTCTAGAAAGTTATAGACGGTCGAGATAATATCTGGAAGAGTTAGGTATATTGGATAGCATTAATATACCAGTATAGTAGAAAATATATTTAGAATCATTTGGAATACCAACTCAATTCATCTTACACGTTACAATAATGTTTAGAAATGGTACATCAATATTGTAATACCAAATGCACTTAGTGTTATTTTATTCTTAATTGTTAACACCGATCTAAAGGACATCAATGTATTGACTTTAGTAGATAAGTACTTAGTTTAAGACTATATTAGATTAAAATTAATGGTTAATCCAGAAGGCTAGTTTTAATAACAAGTGTTATTTTAAAAAAATACTTATCACCTAATTCAAATGTTGATAAAAACGAATACACACATACAATCTGTCAAGTAAGAACCTGACCGATCTTCAGGTTTCACCTTGAAAATGGGTCGAGTACGATGAGAGCCATCTACTGCATGCAATACCTAAAACAGAAATGTTATGACCAAAAAAAATCCGACAATTTGCTGCTACGAGAAAAAAGAAGTGTTAAAAAGGACACAAGAATAATCCATTATCAAGATTGGAATCCAACAGCAAAGCTTCGACTTCATAACTTTGTATAGAAAACATGAAGATTGCTAAAAATTAAAATATACTTTGTCACCGCTTACCGCAACACATATATCGAGAAAATATATCAGCTAGCATCGGAGAACGAAATAAAATGAATAAAAGTTAAGGGCATCCCCATCAATAACCTAGATACTGGTGATGATATAGCAAAATTCGCTAAAAATATCCGGAACTTACAGAAAACCATAAATATGTTAATATCAATGGGGTCGAAAAAGAGTGTGGCCCTAATCTTAAGGGTAAGCTAAACCCAACTAATGATAGCAGGCCGACAAATTTATGCATGGAAAAGTTAAAAGATGAAATAAATTTATGCATCGGAACACAATACTAAGCGATAAGTAGGGCAGCTATGTAGAAGACAAAATACATGCGGCAATTGCTCGGACTCTTTCCCAATATTACCAACTTACTGCGCCTTCAAATACCTCTCAATATTAAACTAATAATAATTAAATATTACTGATATGTTGCAAATTTAAGACCAATTTGCGATATAAAGAAGGAGCATATACATTGTGGAATCTGCGAAGACTCCATAACTAAGGAACAAGTTTTACGAGGAGCACCAGCTTATTGATTAATATTATAAAACACAGGAGAGCATACAGCCTGTCAAGTAAGAACGTCACCGCTCGTATTCTTGAAAAAACGTATTTCGGGAACATTTTTCGTCATCAGTGTATTCTTTGGTGTACTAACAATGACGCAATTACCTTAGCAAGTTGTCTAATCGCCTCCTGCATGAATAATCGCCTGGCATCTTCGAGGTATGCTGTCGACGAGATTTTCTGCATACTCTACAAATTTTTCAAATCTCGCGAGGCAACTGAGTCAAAGTCCTCAGAGTCTTTCCTCTAAGCTTTCCCTTTACAAAGGACTAAACGTTTTTAATAGGGTTGGCGTCCGGCGATTGTGAGGGCCACTCTTGTATCTTATCGTGGGCCCAAGCGAGCCGCTTCGCGATGTGTCTTTCGCTTAGCGAAGGTTTCTTCAACGTGCTTCGGAATTTGACATCATGAGCACGAAGATGTTGTCGAATAGTCTCATGGGACACATTAAAACCGACTTTCTTAACTTTATCTCTCCTTGATGTAGCATCAATTTCGGGTCCCATGAAAACAAATACACGGTTCGTTTTTCGACTGTGATTGACTTTGCCTACCGAGCCACATTTTGGCACCTACTTCTTCACAAACAATACTGATTTTTAATATATCTAGCGGCCGTGAAATGGATTATTTTAGGCCCCATTGGATGGGAACAAAGAAAAACTGCTACGAACCGACGCGTAGACAAGTAACCGATTTTGGATTGTACGTTATTTCGACGAAAGTTCGGATTCGACCGATGCATCGTAGACCAAGGTTCCCTCTACCGATTTTTTGTTGAATCGCCAGAATCGTATCTCCCAAAAATGACACGCAGACACGTTCTTACTTGACAGACTGTATATACATATATTGCGAGCTCCTAAATACAATCTTCTGAAGATCAATCATGGAGGTTTCGGAACATTAGGGATTGGTAATATCGCTGATGATGCCAGGACATATTTGCTTCCAAATTAACGCCCAGCAAATTGATTGACGATGTTAGAGGAATGGAGTGCCTCGCCATAACTAAGACGGGTTCAGTAACGTTAACTTTTTTAGAAAAAAACTGCCGCCTGGGTTTTTGTAGCGTCAAATTCCACTTGGTTACTGTCACTCCAAAATAGAATTTCTTCCAGGTCTTTGTTAAGTTGAACGACTTCCCGCTGTCTGCGAATATTCGTCTGAGTAGCCGATGTCCGAGCGTTTAAAGTGAATGAAGAGATAAGCGTACTGGCATCTGCAAAGCTGTAGGTTGGGTTTCCGGTCTTTTCCAGCAGATCGTTGATGTCAATGAGAAAGAGAGAAGGTGCCTTGGGACATACCGGCGTTGATAGTGAAGGTGTTAGAAAGAAATCCGTCGACTGCCACTCGTAGAGAACGCTCTCTGAGGAAACATGAGAGCCACAAACAGAACTTTTCAGACATACCACAAGAGCTTAGCCAACAGTCCATCGTGCCAAACACGGTCGAATGTCTTGGATATGTTAAGAGCAACCACTCGAGATTCTCCAAAGTATTCAATTGCGTTATTCCAAACATGTGTTACCTAAGTCAGAAGATCTCCTGTTGATCTATGATTACGAAAGCCATATTGATTATCGCTAATAATGTTGAATCCTTCAAGATATTTTAGAAGACGGTGATTGGTAGCCTTTTCCATGACTTTCGATATTATTGAAAGTAGTGCGACTGGTCGGTAGTTATTTGGCAAGGTCTTCTTGCCTTTTTTAGGTATCGGCTGAACTGTGGCACATTTCCAGCAGGAAGGAAATATTTCCTTTCTGAGGAGGGTAGATTGAAAATCTACAGAAAACTGGCAGAGTTTTTGAGAACTATGGCAGGTATTCCGTCAGCGTCAGAAGCCTTTTTGGTGTCTAGCTTCATTAAAATACGCTTTATGATACGCTGTCTGAAGATAATATCCTTGACTGCACTATGGGAATAGTAGGTGGTGTTTTTCCTTGGAAATCGACAGTAGAATGTGAAACAAAAAGTTCAGCCAACACGTCGCTTTTTTAACAGGTGTCGTTGCAATAGAATTATCTGGCTGTGTAAGTGGTGGTATAGTGGATTTGGTGAAATTTTGACTAACTGCCTTAGCGACTGACCAAAAGGACCTGGAATTGTTGGGACAAGCGAGAAGTTTGCTTCTAATTCGTCGATTGTGTGCCTCCTTGGTTTGTTCGATAATTTGTTTGCACCTGTTCCGGGCACGAACAAAGGTGTTACGATTTATAGTGTAAGGATTTACACGCCATCGTCGGTAGGCAAGATGTTTAGAAGCAACAGCTTCTTTGCATTTTCGGTCAAACCAAGGCTTGCCGTTGGAAGGGCATTTTTTCGAAAAAGGAATGTAAGCTTCCATACCAGCCAAAAAAAAACCGGTGAAAGTGCTTTTTACCACCTAATTTATTTTGCAATACTTTAATTATTTTACGAATAATCGCTAGGTAAATATTTATATAAAGAACTTTTCATTATTCATATCTCGGAAACGAAGAGAGATAATTGAGTTATTTTTTTTTTAATTGAAGCTAAATAATTATACTTTTCATATTTTTTTAAACAATGGCGAATTAATGCATGTTCTCGGATTCACTAGAAAATGAGGTCGCACTTTTTTAATGTGTAAAACGCCACTGAGTAAATTAAAAACGTTAAACATTTAGCGGCTTCAATTGATTTATATGATAAGAAATTGATTCAACATTTGAAGGCTACATTCGGCGACTCTATCATTCGAAAAATTTATTATTTTTCTAATAGAGCTGGGTCTCAATATAAAAACAAGTTCGATTTTTCTTCTCTACTCTCGCATGAATCTGAATGTGGTATTAGTGCAGAGTGGTATCTGTTCGCCACTTTCCACGATTTGTTCTAAATATCACACCTTACTTGGCTTAATAATGTCTATAAACACTCAATCCACACCGACTATTTGTAATACTTCATCATTTGATATATGTGGAGTCATAGTAGGAAGAGTCATAAGTAGTTGTAAACGAAGTGTTCATAATTCAAAAGGTTCGATTGAGTTTGCTATTATTGCTGATCAGCCTGCGACAAAATAAAATACAATTGGCCGTAATCGGGTATCCAGTGGCAGATTTCTATGACTGAGGAGCTTTTGCATAGCTAGCTCCTTCCTTCCTCATAATTCCATTAAGAGAAGGGCAACTCGATTAATAATTTTACTAAAAGAGAGTGTAATAATATCTCCTACTATTATTTTGTTCTATCGTATGTAGTCCGTATCGCTGAACATATACTTTAAGTTTGTGTACAATTAATCGAAAGTCTTCAGGGTTAGCTAAAATAGGAGTATCGTCCGAATAACCAATATTATTTATTAGCAGACAAAATGTGTAACGACTGATCAGAGTAAACCAGTCAATAGTTTTACCCTCCGTTAAAATTACAAGAGTCCAAGAACAACGGACAACACGAGCGTGCCATCTATTAATCACAGCACGATGGAATATGCAATATTTCTCCTCAAGTTGTGCCCCATTACAGAGTTCAGCAATTAGCCTAGGTCAATAGGTAGCAATAAAAAACTTTAGATTTGTTACAAGATCGTTTACCATTTCGTTATTAATCTTGAAAATGTTATTAGAAGAACCTTTTTGAAATGCTATTTTTATTTTGCCTAAATAGATAAGGTTAACTGAAACAGCAACGCCAGCTATTAAGTGGCAATGACCCAGAGTATAAACGCACTTGCTGTCACGTGTTACCAAGAATTTTCTTTTGAAATAAGAGATAAAGAACATTCTTAGTTATGATTAGATATTATTTTTACTATGCGGGGTGTGTATTATTATTCTGATTCGTTATGAGATTAATAGTACCTAAAATTCGAAAATCCACAATTGTTGAAGAAAATAGTGTGCTAGGCACCACAACAACAATGCGCCTGGGCCTGAGTCATTTCGTAAAACAGCAGCCTGTCAGGTGCGGATTGATCAGGCGTTAAAATCCAGTTCTGTCTTTTTTTTTAATTTTTTAAAAATGTTCGAATTTGAAAAAAAAAACGTATTGAATGTGTTTTTACATGACCCTACGTGTTAAGTAATTTTCATAACACCCTATATATATATATATATATATATATATATATGTCATCTGAATGAAA
The DNA here is from genome assembly GCA_019049505.1 of Pachyrhynchus sulphureomaculatus. Lineage (NCBI taxonomy): Eukaryota > Metazoa > Arthropoda > Insecta > Coleoptera > Curculionidae > Pachyrhynchus > Pachyrhynchus sulphureomaculatus. The sequence goes on from CM032451.1 coordinate 30,807,075, forward strand.
TATTACATTTTTTACGACACAAAATGTTTGCTGTATAAATTGAAAAACGAGCATTTTCTTGCAGCTTGGTTTTTTTGCTGCGATGGGATTGATGGATGCGTTAAAAGTGCGGCGAGAACTGAAAGTCTTCAGAGAAATAGTGAAAACCAAATAACATCTCCCATTGGATGGGGCAGTTAATTATTTTCGATTTTTGTACAAATGAAGAATGTCAGGCTCACGAAAATGTTTATCGATTGAAGTATCGTAGTTGTAGAACTATATCTAAGACTCGCTAATTCCATGCGTTTATACCGAAAGGAAATAACCAATTGATGTGCAAAATATTTTCTAGTTCTGAAGAGGCAGTAACAGTTAATATTTGAAACAATTTAATATGTACTGTATAATTTTTACTTAATTGCTCATTAAATAATTCTTGATATTACTATTATGATTCCTTCGCTAAAAACACTGGTCAACAAAATTTCAACTTTTTTTTTGTTACACGGATTCTATTGTCATATTTTAAAGCTAGTATAAGATGGAAACAATAAAATAAAAGTAGAATTTGTATAATACATCAGGTTTTATCGTAATATTCTTTTGAAAAAATTTATTAAATATTAATATTTTATAGTGATAGTATAGAAAAAAAAAGATTTTTATGACTTTCTTGGATATTTAGCTTCTGAAATATCCCTTTTCACTGACCAACAGTATTTTGCCAACATGTTTGGACTTCATTGGCCTTGGTATCTCTTCTCCACGGCTAAAATATCCTGATGGAAACGTTCAAAATGCTCATCGCTTACTGCTCCCAGATTTTCGGGGAAAAAGTCCAAACGAGAATCCAAAAAATGAATTTTGAGTAACATGTCACATCCTAGTGCTTTATAAGTCGTCAAACGTTCACTGATTACTTTGTAGTTTTCAGCTTTATTATTTCCAAGAAAATCTTTAACCACATTTTTGAAACATATCCAGGCGAGTTGTTCCAGTGACTTTAATTTTTGTTCAAAGATAGGGTCTTTAATTAATTCTCTAATTTGTGGTTCAACCAATATTCCCTTTTTAATTTTAGCATCACTAATTTTAGAGAACTCATTTTTCAAATATAAATATCCTTCGCCAGCTTTATCTATCGCTTTGATAACATTTTTGATAAGACCTAGTTTTATGTGTAGTGGTGGCAACAGTACATCTTCTGGTTTCACCAAAGGTGGAAACAAAACGTTTTTTTGTCCAGTAGTAAGTAAGCTACGTTTTGGCTAATCTTTTTTAATATAATGATTTTTTCTATCTCTACTGTCCCATTCACAAAGGAAGCAGCAATATTTTGTGTAACCAAATTGTGGCCCTAATAAAATAGCAATCACCTTGAAATCTCCATATATTTTCTAAGAATGCATACAATATTTTGTTTTCTCTAAAAGTAGCTTCATGTTATCATATGACTCTTTCATGTTAGTTTTATGGGCTACTGGGACAGATGGAATCTTGTTTCCATTATGCAAAAGAACTGCCTTTAGACTTACTTTTGAAGAGTCTATAAATAATCGCCGGTCCATATTGGTATAGTTGATGTTCGCTAATAACTTCATTCAAGAATTAATGTCATTACAGTAAACAAGGTCACCTTCCTGAGAGAAATTACTTCTGAACTCATCATCACGATTGCGGAAATAGAAAATTCTCGTTTCTGAATGAAGTAAATTCCATCCTTTCAATCTGGATGATAAAACTTCAGCTTGCTTTTTAGATAAACTCAAATCACGCACCAAGTCGTTTAGGTCACCTTGTGTTATTAAATGTGGTGTAAAAGTTGTGCTAGGTTCGTAAGTGTAATCTGTCATGTCCTCTTGAGTAGGAGGTAAGCTCAACGACACATTGGATTCATCTGATTGTACACTTTGTGGAGGTATTGGTACAGTCATCACTTCACTGTGGGGGACCGGTCTCCCTGCAGATAGTAAGTTTGAATACTTGATTGCTTGTGAAGTAAAAATAACAGTCTGATGTGTGATCTCTTGGTTCGGCTCATATCATTGGAATTGCGTAGTTCATGTGACGTGCTCCGTTAGCCCATCCAGTCAAAAGAGTAACACAGGATGAGCAACATATATGGGGAAACCACAATTTATCTTGGTGGCTAACTGGAAATCCGAAATATTCAAAATAACACTTCTTGACTAAGTCGGTAAAAGTTCACCACACACGTAACAGAATTATTACACAAATTCTCGGCATGTTATTAAACGTAGATTACTCAAATGAGAACAAATAATAATTATTATTTCCAAGGCGGCTTAAGTTCAAAACAATGTTCTCAACGATCTCCTCTTATAACGTAATTTAAGTAACTGTCACTATTACAAAAAAACTGAAGGTGATTGAACAAAGATTTTTGCGAGTTTTTAATTGGGGTAGGTATATAAGCATAAATCACGCACTAGCTTACGTGTAACAAAAATTATATTGACCAGTGAAATTAATGAGTTTTTCGAGAGCGTCAGCGTTAGCGGCTCGCGCGTTAGAGTCCACGTTAGAGGCCGTGCGTCATCAGAAAAACATTAATATCTTCTTTAATATAAGAGATTACTAACTTTTTTTTTAATTTACTCAGTGGCGTTTTATGCATTAAAAGAGTACGATCTCATCTTCGAGTGAAACAGAGAACATGGTTTAATTCGCAACTATTTAAAAAAAATTTTATACCTTTAACAAATTAAAATTTTACAACTGCACAAATTCAACTAAAGAGTATATATATTTAGCTTCATTAAAAAAAAATTAACTCAATTATCTCTATTCGTTTCTTAAACATAAATAAATGAAAAGTTCTATACATAAATATTCAACTAGCGATTATTGAAGTATTGCAAAAAAAGTTAGGGAGTAAAAAGGTACTTGTACCTTTATGGAAAAACATAATTATCTTTGAAATCCGAGAAAAAAATTTTTCAGGTGGCCCGTTTTACTTATTTTGACCCATTTACAAATAATTAGTGATAATTCTTGATATTGAGGTCCTGCTTATAGTATATCTCTTAAGACATCTTTAGTCATCTTAATCTTATTTTAATATTTACCTCTTTCCTAATGGCTTTTATATGTTCTTGTTGGTGATCCTGGCAATCACTGTTTTGGAGTTACAAAATGGATATACATCAATATGAAGGGAACTGGCTTGAAAACTATAATCATTCTTTACAAATAATTTCAGTACATCAAATCGAAAAAATAGCTTCAAAGTATGTTTATGTAATGGTTGTTTTTAATCTACGCAGATATGCAGCCTTTTACTGAAACACCCAGCAAACCATAACGTCCAGTGGATGAGCTTACTTCGGGAATGCCAAAAACTTTTTCCTTAATTGAGGCTATGAGCGCAATAGTGGCCTAACCCCCAAGCATACCTATTGGAGATAAATGCAACTTCTTTTTTGTAATATTTTTTGCAAATTTTTCTCAGTAATAAGTTCTGATAATCAACAATTTTGTTTTTCTGTCATAAATAATTGCTATTGTTGTAATTTTGGACTACTTAAACATTAAATTTTCAATAGAATAATAAGGAAAATGTGGGTTAGGCCACTGTTGCATTTTGCTTTTTTTAAAATTTTACGTATGATTGTTGGTTAGGCCAACTTTCGCCACGGAATTATTATACTATGCCGCAACCGTCAATCACATAATAAGGAACTGATAGGCTTTTAATGATAAAAATACATAGGCATTTTTAAATGGTTTTATTAAAATAAATTAACATAAAGTAAAACTAAAAAAAAAATATTTATAAAATGTAATATTAAAAAAATAACCAAAAAAATTAAAGCTCTTCGTCCCACTCACTGTCTTCCAAACTTATTGGTATCAGGTTGGCTGCTCCAGGGAGGCTTTGTAAGTTGTGGAAGAAATTATGGTGAATTGGTGGAACATATGCCATCAGTTCCAATAAATCTTTTTTTTTTTCTCCACACTAATTAAATTGCCTGCGGGGTGCAAAATTTCTAGAGTGCTTATTGATTCAGATGTTCGTTTTTTCAAATCTAGCTCTAGGAATGGCACTGTTTCTTGGTTGCTGTATTTATATTTAACAGAAAAAGGCTTTGACTCCTCAAACCTCAGCCACTGAATTTTGAGCCACTCGACTTTTTCTTTTGGTGTTGATATTTTTCTTCTAGTAATGTTTTTTTCCAATTGTTTGGAGGAATAGAAGTCTTGTTTTTGCATGGTCACTACTTCAAAAGGTTTTGTTTTTCTTGCCGCTTTTATTACCGCTTCCCAATCATTTGGGACATAAATGTTAGGGTGATATTTCTTTTCTTTTTCAATTAAACCAAAATCTTGGTCACATGGCAGGTAGGAATGACCACTGCATAAGAATTTATGGTTAATTTGGGTGACTGTGCAGTCGAGGCTTGTAGTTATAAAACCGCATATTAAAGATAGCTTAATATTACGATTTTGGCCACCGCATTGGTCTGAGTACATGATTAAATTTTTCGTTTTCACAAAATTTCTAACATAATGAATAAGGCAAGAGCCTATTTCTTGAGGGCCTCTGGAGGCAATGGACTCATTCCATACGTACATTACTGCTTTTTCAGATGCAAGGTCGTGCACTCCTAAACAGTATGTCCACAGTTGCCTTTTATAGTAGCACACTCCTGTTGAGAGCACTGGCGTAGCGAGCGTTTTCATTAGGTCAAAAGCTATACATGTTACATCTTGGTCTGGCTGTTTAGCCAATTCCTTATCATTTTTCATCCCCTCTCTAGCCTTTTCTGCCTTTCTTAGATGTAGTTCTTTCTCTGCTTTAAGTTCTTCTTTCACCGTCTCGTCAGTGCAGGCCATTATTTTGATCTTAAACCCATCACATCTTCTACAAGAATCAGAAATAGGGGCATGAAAATGTAAATTGTACTGTTCATTAAAAATTTTTCGGAATATAAAAAATGAAACATTATCGTTTTGTACCTCCTCCTTGTACAGTTTATAAAGTATTCCTAAACTTAAGTCAGGTGCGAGGTACTGTCTATTTAGGGTTTTGTGTCTGGCATAGTGGCTTTCATATTTTGGAAATTTTTCTATAAAATTTTTCACGATGCTTATTTTATAATCCGGCGTCTTGTTTGAAGAACTGTTGCGACCTCGTTGATCTTTGGGAGGAGTGTTTCCTTTAGGCTTGTTTTTCAGAGATCTTGATATTCGACCATCTGAAATTTGAAGGATATTTTTGAAAAATTCCTTGCAAACAACTATGTTATTCCCATTTGAATCAGGGAGGTTATAACATCTCGTTTTAACTCTTCGAGAATCATTCTTCTTTTTAGTATAAGTCCTCTTTTTGTCTATAATACTAATTAGTTCACATAAATACGATGTTTGCAGGTCAAAATTTCCTATTTTATAATAATTGCTAAATATATTATTTTGCTGTTCTTCACTAATTTTTGTGTAACACAAATTGACGCAGCAATTACTAATAGGTTGGTATGTTTTTGCTTTAATTGTTATATTTTTTTTATTTTGATATTCCATCCCCATATTCCGCATTCTTTTCCTTACATTACGAGTCCAATTATTTTCATCCCGTTTTCTTTTGTTGGATTTATTAGAAGATACACCAATGATATTTGATAATTGATTATTATCTTGTAAAGGCTCACCTATTTCTTTATTTGCTTTCAATTCATCAGCACTGGGAATGAACTCGGAATCACTTTCTGAACTCAAATCTCCATTATCTGACAAATCACTTCCCAAAAGATCTGAAAAATAATATTTGTAATTTATTGTAGTTTATAAATTTGAAAAAAAAACCATGAAAATAAAAACAAAATTGATTAAAAACTGCCTCCACTTACCATTTAATAGTTTTTCCATTTTTTGAAATAGTTTTAATAGTTTTTTAATAGTTTTTCCATATAATAAAAGAATAAAAAGTATTCAACTTATTCTTATTAGAATGTTAAAAACCAAAATAAAAACAAAAAAGGTTATTCTAGGCAGGCGGGAAAGATGCGCTGGGTGGCGGGAACAATCAGCTGTGAGCTGAGGCTTAGGCCAGTATTGCATCGTTACAAAATGAAATTAGCGACAACGTCAAATAGGCCGATGTGCTGCCATCTGTCCTCGAAATAGAAAATTAACTTTTTGTTGATTCTATTGATAACAGAATGCGTTACTGAATCTAGTAATAGGGTATTTTCAGTTTTCATAGTTTTGTGGGTTAGGCCACTATTGCGCTCATAGCCTCAATTAACCTCTTGATTTGCATCTAAGTGATTGTTTCAACCTCTCGTATTCTCACTACCAATTCTTTGTCCCCTTTTCCGTTTTTTTTTTATTGGTGATGGTCATTTTGGTTACCTTCACTTTTTCCTTTTAAAATGGTTGAATATAACCGAATATGACCACTTAAGTCCTACAAGCGTCAAAACTTTGTATTCGAGGTCGAAAAAAGTTCTGGACACTATTCCGAGTTATAAAAGATATACAAAGTCACCAACTCAATTTAGAAATTGACCCCTGGTTTGTATAGGAACTAATTCGAATTAAAAATTTACAGTTATCAATTTTTACACAAAACTGAAATTGTATTTCTAGCCCGTAAAGGTCTAAAATTTAAAAGCATACCTGCCCTCTGTCGGAGGTTGCTCAAAGCGACAGGCCGACCGAGAAATTGTTCCACTAGTTATCAATAAATACTGCTAGACACCGCGATCGCCCAGGGTCTACTTCACGAGTATAAAAATGAATATCAACTACTAAAAGTGAACAAAACTCGATTTCAGTATTTACTTACTGTTTTCTCATCTTTCATTCCATCACGACTTATCCGAGCTAAGATCGACAAATAAAAGAACAAAATTCAATGTACTTGAATAACATCTCAATAAAATACAACAAATTTTATCTCTGGCTGGTGAAAGCCTAAAATTTAAAAGCCCTCTGGCTTTCACCAGTCATTTTTTGTTTGTTGTTTATTATATTTTACTGTGATGTTACGCAGTACGGCAATAGGTACTTAAAATTTTCTTGCTTGTCGATTTTAGTTTGAATGATGAGCCGTGATACGGCAAAACGCGTCCTGAGAATTGACAGATGAGAGAACCTAGATTTAATTTTTAGTAAGTTCCAGCAAGTCATTAATACAAATAAGAAGTACAATATTGGAAAGATAACAATCAACTCTCGCTTACAAAACACCATGCGAAAAAGCTAGAACCATTAACAATACTTTTCAGACACACTATAAGAGTGAAGCCAATATTTGATCATGCTTGATACAGTTAAACTCATCAAACGAATGTTTTTAAGTGTTCAATTGTGTCATCTATAATATATATAAAATGCAACGTCTCTCTGTCTGTCTGTCTGTCTGTCTGTACGTTAGTGCGCTTATCACTGGAGAACCACTTATCCGATTTACGTACTTTTTTTTTTTAAACATACATATGTTCTCTGGCCAGGTTATAGGCTATATTTTGTTACGATAGGTAGCATAAGGAATGAGCAGTGACGTAAAATAGTGAATAAAGTCGGGAGAAAATTTGCCGCTAGCGCGTTCCTTTGCAATACACAGCCTGAACCATTAAATATGGAACAATATTATATAGCAGAGAATATCTATAATCTGTACTCTATAATATATATAAAATGCAATGTCTGTCTGTCCATTAATGCGTTTATCTCGCGAGAACCACTTATCCGATTTTAAATTCATACATATATTCTTTGGCCAGGTTATATAATAATAATAATTTATATCTAAAATATATATAAAATGTAACGTCTCTCTGTCTGTCTGTCTGTCCGTTAGTGTGCTTATCCCTCGAGAACCACTTATCCGATTTACGTGATTTTTTAAATTCATACATATATTCTTTCACCAGGTTATAGATATATATTTTATTACATCTGTAATATATATAAAATGCAACGTATCTCTGACTGTCTGTCTGTCTGTCGGTTAGCGCGCTTATCACTGGAGAACCACTTATCCGATTTTCGTACTTTTTTTTTAAAACATACATATGTTCTCCGGCCAGGTTATAGGCCATATTTTATTACGATAGGTAGCATAAGGAATGAGCAGTGGCGATAATAGGGAATGAAGTCGGAAAAAAGTTTGCAATACACAGTCTAACCCCTTAAATATGGAACAATATTATGTAGTAGAGAATATCTATAATCTATAATATATATAAAATGCAATGTGTCTCTGTCTGCCTGTCGGTCCATAAGTGCGTTTATCACGCGAGAACCACTTATCCGATTTACGTGTCTTTGTTTAAATTCATTCATATATTCTTTGGCCAGTTTAAATAATAATAATAATCTATATCTATAATATTTATAAAATGTAACATCTCTCTGTCCGTCTCTCTGTCTGTCCGTCCGTTAGTGCGCTTATCACTGGAAAACCACTTATCCGATTTACGTGCTTTTTTTTAAAAACATACGTATGTTCTCTGGCCAGGTTATAGACTATATTTTATTACGTTAGGTAACATGAGGAATAAGCAGTGACGATAATAGTAAATCAAATCGGAAAAAAGTTTGCCGCTAGCGCGTTCTCTTGCAATACACTGCCTAAACCACTAAATATGGAACAATATCATATAGCAAAGGATATCTATATTATATGTTATATAAAATGCAACGTCTCTCTGTCTGTCCGTTTGTGCTCTTATCACTGGAGAATCACTTATCCGATTTACGTGCTTTTTTTTTTTAAACATGCTAAACCATTAATTATGGAACAGTATCATGGAGCAAAGAATATCTGTAATATATATAAAATGCAACGTCTCTCTGTCTGTCTGTCTGTCCGTTAGTGTGCTTATCACTGGAGAACCACTTATCCGATTTACGTGCTTTTTTTTAACGTAGGTATGTTCTCTGGCCAGGTTATAGGATATATTTTATTACGTTAGGTGACATAAGGAATAAGCAGTGATGATAATAGTGAATCAAGTCGGAGAAAAGTTTGCCGCTAGCGCGTTCTCTTGCAATACACTGCCTAAAGCATTAAATATGGAACAATATCATGTAGCAAAGAATATAATATATATAAAATGTAACGTCTCTCTGTCTGTCTGTCTGTCCGTTAGTACACTTATCACTCGAGAACCACTTATCCGATTTACATGTTTTTATAAATTTATACATATGTTCTACATAATTCGATATAAGCCTAGATAATGGGAGATAAGGTGAGATAATGGGAGATAAGGAGAAATAATGGGAGCTAAGTCGAGATAAGACTCGATAATGGGAGATAAGGTGAGATAATGGGAGATAAGTATAAATAATGGGAGGTAAGGAGAAATAATGGGAGATAAGCAGAAATAAGTCTAGATAATGGGAGTTGTGGTGAGATAATGGGAGATAAGGAGAAATAATGGGAGATAAGGAGAAACGTTGCGAGATAAGCCTAGATATTGGAAAATAAGGTGAGATATTGGGAGATAAGGAGAAATAATGGGACATAAGGAGAAATAATGGAAGGAGATGAGCAGAGATTAGCCTAGATAATGGAAATTATGTAGAGATAATGGGAGATAAGGAGAAATATTGGGAGATAAGGGGAAATAATGTGAGATATTTTATTACGTTGGGTAACATAAGGAATAAGCAGTGACGATAGTAGTGAATCAAGTCCACGCGAGCGGAGCCGCGGGCCCGGCTAGTTGAAAATAAGTACGATATAAGCGATGGCGTAGCCAAGTTTATGGGACGGGAAGGAGAAAAGTTGATGCAAAAGTCGAAAAAAAAAAAGAAAGAACATTACAGTTGATGCTGCTTGTAAAGGAGGGGACATTCGTCAATAGAGGGAATAAGGTTTTGAATAAAAAAATTCCATTGCACTGGAAGGCTCAGCATAATAAACACAAATTAGTCGATGAAGGGGAGATTTTTCACAAAAGAGAACTTAAAAATGGGTGAGGAATCGGCGGAGATTTTGTTGTAAGGATATATGTGGGGAAGTTAGTTAATTTTAAAGATATCTTTACTTCAGAAAACATTCTATATATTAGTGTTTTATTATTAACGAAAATGTGATATTCGTTGTAGCGTTATCTATAACTCCAATATTATCTAAGTTGGGAATGTGGAATCTTTGGCACAATGATATTACTCAGTATATAACACTACTACACCAAACACTTTATTTTTGCACTCGACGCGCGTTTCGCTAACCATGTTAGCGATGATTGACTAAAGCTAAACTACAAATCTACCCTATTTATACTTAGCCTAACCCTTGAATTACTCAGGCGGGACTAATGGCATAGGCAAGGCCATCAGTTCCGGTCAAGTAACCAGTAGAGGAGACTATAAGGAATAGGCCCTCTGTCTTTATTTAAACTACTTTGACATTTTATAATTTTCATACTTTCGTATGCGTTCAACATTCTCCTATCAGATACATTTTTTTTATTAATCTTAGATTATCTAATGTTACAATATGATCAGCTTCAAGGGCATGTTCGGCAATGCTAGACTTTTCTGTTCTACTGTATTTTAAGTGTGCTAAATGTTCTTTAAATCGTGTTTTAATTGACCTTTTAGTTTTCCCAACATACTTTTTGTCACAATCATTACAACTAATTTCATAAATTCCACTTTTCTCACAATTAGGAATCTTATCTTTGGGATTTCCTAAGATATTCCTCAGATTGACTTATAGACTAAGGTGAGGCCTACCTTATTAAATACCTTATTAACTCCCTTGCTATATTTCGGGTTATATGGCATGGAGACATACTTGGTGTTATTTTCTTCGCGGGTAAAAAAGGTGTTTGGTGTTGTGGTAATATATACTGAGTAATCCAGTATTATCGTTTATTACATATACCTAATACACAATACGTCTCATACTACTTAAAATAAAATACAATACTCGTGTGTTACTACTAGGTAAATGATTTCATCGTTTCCTTTTCTAGCCCTTCAAGCTGGAACATTAGTAGCTGATAAATCAAGAACAGACTATAGGTATTTTTTTAGTTTTACCTATTTTTAAAGACACTAACTCTAATCTGGTCTTAATGTGACATTTGAGTAATCCCTACTCAAGAGGACTTAAAATTTTTTTGAAGGAAAATTCAAAGGTTTCTTCTTTATTAGCACAGCATCTGATGAAATCTAGAAACTATTGAAATTTATATCAGTGTCGCTTTAGCTATGTTCCCGTAGGTTCAATAAAATCGTCCAGTTTTGCCTTTTTGAAATTTTTAACTTATTATTTTTCATTAGTCTTTTTCTAATATTGTAAAGTACAACTTAAGAGGAAATATTACGTAATAACATGTCAGTTGGTATTATGGGTGCGTGCGGAATCGCTGCATTTCTTAATATAGGAAAGCACTGTCGTCTAAAGCCTTAGCGTCAATTTTCCTGTTAGCGTTATCTATAGGACTCCAGTAAATCACCGATAAAATTACTCAAAGCTTAGAATTAAACAAAAATACATTTTTTAAGTATGCATTCACTTATAGTTGTTCCTGATTTAATTTTTTATGTTTCTGGTTGAAATCTTTAACTTGTTCCTAGTTACTATATACATATATATATATATATATATATATATATATATATATATATATATATATATATATATATATATATATATAATACATCGAAATTCCGGGATTCAATCCGTTCGTCTAACAATGATGCACGACGTTTCGCCAAAATCTCATTTGGTATTTTCATATGCTCTTCCTGCTGCTGCTCGAAACTGCAAGCAGCAGCAAGATCCAAAATATGGCAAATATTCTGTGATGAGTATCTCCGAAAATTGAGGCCATAAAAAAACTTTTCTTTCAAAAGTTGCAGGTTTTTTTGGGTAGAATAAGATTATAGATAAAACTTTTGGTTATATTAGGAAATTAGATTTTACTTTAGTTTTTCTGAAGCTTTTTGAAATACATTTTCAGATTTGGATCAGTACTGAGCCCAAATCAGCACAATTTCTTAATATGCAACTGAAAATTCAGAACCACATATCATAACCTTTAATCTCGACCTGTTGTCCTCATAAATTGTGTCAATTATATATGTATATATATATATATATATATATATATATATATATATATATATATGTATGTATGTATGTATGTATGTATGTATGTATATATATATATATATATATATATATATATATATATATATATATATATATATATATATATATATATATACAGTATGTATGTATGTATGTATGTATATATATATATATATATATATATATATATATATACATACATACATTCTGCTAAGTCCAGATGTTGTTTCACTTTACCTCAGTATTCCAGTGAATGAAGCACTAGGCAAAATAGCAATAAACGAGGATTTCCCAGCTCACGTTGTAGAACCATAGGAACACTGTCTAAAAAATACCTATTTTGTCTTCAACAGTCATACATATACATACATACGCCCATGGGATCTTCCCTTTCCCCAGTAATAGCCAATCCATATATGATGTATTTTGAAACGATATCGATGACATCTTTTAAATTTGGCCTCATGGACGAATTGAATTACACAACTTCCTGACCTATTTAAATAGAATTAACCACCGGATACAGTTCACTTTGGAAGTAGAAGAAGAAAAAACCCTCCCTTTCCTTGATGCCCTCGTAACGCGGAACAACAACGGTCAACTTCAATACTCAGTCTACCGGAAGTCAACCCACACCAATAGATATTTAAACGCTGCCTCACACCACCATCCATCCCAAATCCAGTCGGTAGCCAAGACCCTCGTATCGAGATCATACCGACTCACCGAACCAGACACGAGAGAGTAAGAAATTATACAAATCACTAGGGCCTTTAAGCAAAATGGGATATAAAGAACAGTCCATACGGAGAGCATATTAGAAAGGCAGCGCCCATCCACAGACAAGGACAGAAGGACGCGACATCAACCAGAGTAGAGTCCTATTACCGTATGTGAAAGGTGTCACAGATAAGATTGGAAGAGTCATAAGAAAACAACATAGGCCCAGTATACAAAACACTCTGGCAGACATCCTGGGTAACCCCGAGGAAAAGAGAAAACTGAAAAACCATGGAGTTTACAGCATCCCATGCGGAGACTGCCAAAAATTGTACATAGGACAAATAAACAGAAGAATCTCCACCCAGATCCAAGAATATAAAATAAGTATCAAAAACAAACAAATAACATCAGCTCTTTTTCGGCACTATCATGATACTGGTCACAACATCAAGTTTGAGGGCTCTAAACAAATAGCCTCGACTATAAATACGCCACTATAAAACATGCATAGACAGCGAAGCGTTGGAAATTTAATAGAATGGACAGTTAAATAAGCGAGATGATGCCCTGAATATCTTCCCTATATGGAAGGGTCTACTAGCTAAACCAAGGAATAACCAAAACATCGAGAAGGCAATAGCAACATAGCGCCGGAAACCGTAATTACCACCTAGCCGGCTAACACCGATGCTCGGACGAATACGTCCGACCCCCCCACCTAGAGCAGCGGGAGCACTTGAAAATGTCAAATGAGATTTTGGTGAAACGTGCAAATTTTTAGACGGAATTTTAATGTATTACATATATATATATATATATATATATATATATATATATATATATATATATATATATATATATATATATATATATATAATTTGTTGGGGAACTCGGCAAAGGGAGTGATAAAAGTTCACACAATGTTCATTAAGCCAATATTTCGATCTTTGGTGGGGCCTTCTTCAGAGCAAGAAATGACTAATTCTCCTTTTCAGTTGTTGCCCTGGAGAAGGTCCCAACTAAGGACCGAAATATTGGCTTAATGAACATTGTGTGAACTTTTATCACCCCCTTTGCCGAGTTCCCAACAAATTTTATATTTAAGAATTTTATTAGATACGGCAACTTTTGCTTTCTTTCTTTATTTATATATATATATATATATATATATATATATATATATATATATTTATATATATATATATATATATATATATATATATATATATATATATATATATATGTATATATATATATATATATATATATATATATATATATATATATATATATATGTATATATATATATATATATATATATATATATATATATATATATATATACATATATATAAATATATATATATATATATATATATATATATATATATATATATGTATATATATATATATATATATATATATATATATATACATATATAGATATATATGTATATATATTAGTATATTTATCGGTTAATAATCTAAACTACACAAACATGTTACCTTCATCCACTGGCTCTGCCACACATAGATTTTAATCTTCTTTCCATTAAAACAGGCCGTCAGTAGCTTGTGTTTTACGCCAACTAATTTCAGAAAAAACGTGACGAGCCATTAATGCCGACGAACAATATTTGCTAGGATAAACACAAACAATATTTGCAGGATCTTTCAAAATTAATTATCGTTTTGATGATTTTTCTTCTTCGATAACTTGTTATTTTTTATTATTAGTTCTCTTGACGAAACCAAAACTAAACAAGGGAAAAGAAAAAGCTAATGAAATATACTCAGTCTTTTCCTCAATACGATGCTAGAAATTTCTACATGCTCTTTTAATTCAAAAACGAATTCGTTCAATGAGAAGTTATTTTATTATATAATTGTTTAATCATTAGCTTAGTTATTAGGTAATAGCAAAAGAGTAATTTTTTTTTAAACGGTGTACTCACAGAAAGTATGATAAAATAAGTGAATAAATAGTACATAGCATTTAAGTCAAATTTAAGATAATACTAATATTAAATCTACTAGAAATATATTTATGAAGAAAGAACTTATAGTCTTGGTTGTAATAACATTTTGAGCAAACATAATATATTTTACCGAAGAAATTGGTTTCCATTTTGAAACTACTTTTAAACTGAAATGCGAATGGAAATGTATATATATTAGACTGGCCTAAAAAACCAAAGTATCGTTTCTTTAGACGCATTTTTTTAGATTTCACTATACGTCACGAATAAGCCCTCCAAATTTTATCAAAAAATATTAAAATTTAAAGGTCGCTCAAGCTCGTTTTTTTACTAGGATATCACATATGTTTAAGCATTAGAAGTTAAATTAGATAAAAAAAAAAAGTATTTTTAGCTTTCGTTGTGCTGTTATATATATATATATATATATATATATATATATATATATATATATATATATATATCTGCTCGTCAGCCTTTGTCCATCGTTTCGATGTAGGCCTCCTTCATGTCTTTCCAGTTTTCTCGATTCTGGGGTTTTTGGCACCAGTTTAGCCCTGCGTCTCTTTTCAGGTCATCGTACCAACGTTGCGGTGGTCTTCTCATGCTTCTTCTTTCTCCCCATGGTTGCCATCTTGCTATTTTACCGCTCAACTTGCCGCTATGTCGGGCAACATGTCCAGCCCACCGCCACTTAAGGGAACATATTCTCTGGGTTACATCCTTAACTTTAGTGCGCTGCCTTATTCATTTATTGGTTTTATGGTTTTAAGTGATATTCCCAATATCCTTCTCTCAACTGCTCTCTGATGCATTTGCATTGTTTTCAGTGGTCTTTTATTTAATACCCAGGTCTCAGATCCGTAAGTAGCAATTATGGAGGATGCACTCGTCATAGATTTTAGTTTTTAGTCCTGTTGGTAATTTCATTTTCATCATATAGTTTAGTTTTCCACAGGCTGCCCAGTTTAGTCTTATTGGTCTTTATATTTCTAACGTAAACGTCCCCTATATTAATATATTTTCCTTCTATAGTTAATATATTTGAATTTGTTTGTTGGTTTGTCATTATTTTAGTTTAATTTGTACTAATTTCGAGGCCAATTTTCTTTGCTTCCAAATTAAGTTCTTCTAACATTTCTTTTAGTTCACCTTTGTCCTGTGCAAATACGATGGTAACGTGAGCAAATCTCAAGTTATTTAATTTTTCTCCCTATATCGTGACTACTCGCTGTTCCCAGTGGGGGTTTTTGCAAATATCTTCTAATGCCAGCGTGAATAATTTTAGCGAAATGATATCGCCTTGTCTGACTCCTCGTTGTATTTTAATTTTATCTGTTGTTTCGTGAGTTTTTATTCTCACTGTAGCTTTGTTATAGATGTACTCGATCAGGTCTATATACCTCTGGTCAATTCTGGCACTCCTCATTGCTTTAATTATTGCCCAAGTTTCCACTGTATCAAAAGCTTTCTTGAAATCTATAAAAGTCAACCATATGTCTAGGTTATATTCGATACTTTTCTCAGTTACTTGTCGGACTGTGTGTAGGTGCTCTATTGTGCTGTATTCTTTTTTTAAATCCGGCTTGTTCTGTGGGTTGGTAGATTTCAAGTTTTCTTTCTAGTCTGTCTGTGACGATCCTCATAAACAGCTTACAGGCCTGGCAGAGCAAACTTATAGGTCGGTAATTCTCAAGATCAGTTGGGTCACCTTTCTTGAATATAAGTATTGTTACAGAATTTTCTTATTCTTAGCATATATATATATATATATATATATATATATAATATATATATATATATATATATATATATAAGGTGTTTGAACATGATGTCGTTAAGTACTTGGCCTTTATTATAGTATAACTCGAGTAATCAGCAAAAATATCTAACGAAATTTAAAAAAAAAAGCATTTTTGACGTATTTTATCGATTATAATGGGGTCTATACGAAGTCGGGACTAATTTTCTTTGTAAAATAATCTCTGAATACAATGTCAGTGGTTTGGCAGTTCCAGTTGTTGACAAAAATAACCAACCTTATTCTTAAAAGAATGCACTTTTTACGTAATTTATCGATCAGATCGGGCTGGGATGGGATCTATAAGAATACTGTGCAAAAAAAAATGTATTATAATAATTTTTATTATACATACATTCAACTTTCGATTCGAGGAAAAAAATACTTTCTGGAATGCTCAATAATAAAATTATTGGATATTGAAAAATACCTAATGTTATCATATAATTTGAGGTCCGAGAATGACATTTTATATTTTATTAAACAAATATTTTTAGGTAAATGATGATTATAGAAAATATTATTTTATTTTATTAAATATCATTTTGATATAAAAATGTCATTCTCAGACCTCAATTCATTCGAGCCCGATCTGACATATAAATTAAATAAAAGGTCCCGACTTCTTATAGTGCCCGTCCTAATCTATAATATACGTCAAAAATGCTTTTTTTAAAATTTCGTTAGATATTTTTTGTTGATTACTCGAGTTATACTATAATAAGAGTCATGCCAGTAATGGAATCACGTTAAGAGGCCTCAAAAACATATATATGTATATATATATATATATATATATATATATATATATATATATATATATATATATATATATATATATATAAATTTAACTTTCAAAACTACACGGCCCTGATGAGGCCATCAATTTCTATATTGGTACCAAATTTTAATTCTCTGTGACAATTAGTTTCGGCGAAAAATTGGGTGGGGACAGACACCGGAGTGGTCTTATAAATGTTTCGTACGGAACGCTAAAAACGGGCTTGAGCGACCTTTAATAGTTTTTGATAAAATTTGGAAAACTTATTCCTGACTCCTAAAAAACGTTATTTTGGTTTTTTTGAACCAGTCTAATATATATATATATATATATATATATATATATATATATATATATATATATATATATATATATATATATATATATATATATATATATATATATATATATATATGTATTATATATATATATATATATATATATATATATATATATATATATATATATTAGACTGGTTCAGTTTAAAGTTATCATCCGTCTGATGAAGACATTGTATGTCGAAACAATTGTTACGGTTTATAAATATAGTGGAATTTTAAAAACATCTATCGTTTTACTTCGGTATTAATATATATATATATATAAATATATAATTATTGAAGCATTAATACTTTTAATATAGGCACATATGACAGTATCATTTTGTTTATAACTTCATTTTAAACCACCTTTTTTTTCAAAAACTGTTAAGAGAAGTATAAGACGTAATATATGTTTTAAGATTAATTTATCGGTACAATTACTACATTAATCTAATTGTAAAATAATATAAAACGTTAGAAGTAACGTATTTGCAAAAAAAACAGACATTATGCTTGAAAATATGGTAAATAAAATATAGCAAATATGACTTGTCTGCATGTTGTTTAGATTTTTAAGTCGTCTTTTATACAGAGAACATCGTCCTCCCACCTTGTACAACTTACAGCGATTCAAGCCCAACGTGAATCGCTTTTTCGATACACTCGTCACTCCTGTAGCGCTTTAAGCATTTCTCTGCAGCACGTGTAATACGAGTATACAAGAAAATCAATTACGATGGATATATTTTGAGCCATACACCCAACCCAAGTACTAGACACAAGAAGCTTGACCTCAGCAAATATAGGATCCGACCACTTTTTAGTCGTTTGTAAACTGCGAATAAACATACAGAAGAAGAGGATACCAAAAAACACGATCCAAGAAAAAATCAACATAGAGTCCATCAGAGATCCAGCGACAAAAGCACTGTATCAGACTCGACTAACACAAAAAATCGAAACAAACAACATTACAGAACATGACGACACAGAGAACTGCAGGGAAAAAATAAAGACAAATATTACTGATGCAGCTGTTGAGGCGTTGGGCCTAAAAAAAGTAGGAGTAAATAAAAACCATTGAAACAAACAATGGTATACACCGGAAGTGAAAGTACTGGCTAAGGAGAAACGGGAGGCATATTTGAGATACAGGAACAACAAAACACCAGAAGAAAAGAACCATTACGCCCAAACAAGAAACAGAGTCAACACAGAAATTAGAGAAATAAAACGAAACTTTTGGGAAGGATTCATACGTCCGAAATGGAACATGACCTATACGGAGCAGAAAAGAAAGTGTAGAGAATGATAAGAAGAACGAAACTCGAAGTCGTGGAGTACACACAAACGCAACAAATCGATGAGACCCGCTGGAAAATCTACTTTGAGCAATTGTACGCAGATGCACCCGAAAGAGAAGACGAGGATGAGGAGGAAGATGAGAAAATCGAAGAACCCTTAGAGATACCGGGTAAAATGACGATAGAACATGCAAAAAAGATTAAAAACTGGAAAGTACCCGGGCTAGATAACATACCAAATGAGCTACTGAAATATGGAGGGCAACAATTAATGGCAGAACTTACAAAGCTATTCAATAAAAATATTATCAACCAAAGAAGTCCTAATGAATGGAGAAAAAGCATAACCATTCCTATATTCAAGAGAGGAGACAAGAAATTACCCGTAAACTATAGAGGTATAACTCTGTTAAGCTCAACTATGAAGCTATTTACAAAGATCATAGAAGCAATAATAAGTGAGCATCTAAACATATCGGAAGAACAACAAGGCTTCAGAAAAAATAGGTCGATTGTAGATGCCATCTTCATAGTCAGACAAGTAGTAGAGAAGGCGATAAAATACGGAAAACCTGTATTTATGTGCTTCATAGACCTCACTAAAGCATTTGACAGAGTATGACTAAAACACGTAGTTGATATCCTAAAAAGAAAACATGTGCCAAAAAACATAATAGACATCATAAAACAACTAAACCACAATACAGGCACTCACATCTTAGTTAATCAAAGACTGACAGAGGAAATACAAACGCCAACCGGAATCCGACAGGGGACTCTTTAAGCCCGCAACTGTTCAACTTAATAATGGACGAGCTAATAACCCGTATCAGAGACATATTCACTTACAACGGATAAAATCAACATTGTCTGTGATCGTGGCAGAGAACGAAGACGACTTACAGCGGCTTCTGCACTCATTCTATACAAAAAGCCAAAGCCCTCAACATGCAGGTATCCAACACAAAAACCAAAACCCTCGTTATATCTAAAGAGCCAATAAGATGTAAACTTGCTCTGGAAAATAAAACTACCTAGGCATACACATCACCTCATGCCAAAATAGAACAAATGAAGTGAAGGACCAAGCAAACAAAGCCAGCCGAATATCATTCGCACTTCAGGACATCATCTGGAACAATACCTTTATGAATAAAAAGGCAAAAGTAAGGATATACAAAACATGTGTCAGACCCACACAAACATACGCTATGGAAACAAGAGCATACAATAAAAGAACAAAAAGCATTCTTCGAACAACAGAGATGAAAATATTTAGAAACATTTCAGGATACACACTAAGACATAGGAAAAGAAACACAGACATAAGACATGAATGCGAAGTGAAAGACATAATCAGATGGGGACGGAAACGTAGAAGAGCTTGGAGAGATCACGTGGAGAGAATGACTGAGGAGAGACTAGCGAGAATCGCGCGAGATGGTAAACCACGGACACGACGATCCCTGGGAAGACCTCCTAAGAGATGGCTCGAATCATGGACATCAACATCTCAAGAAAACTGATGAGTTGGAAACTACAGGCTTGAGGCCTATAGTACGTGGAAGAAGAAGATATTTTGAGTAACAATACTTTCTCTGATTATTTTAGAATTACGATAATAAAAAGTTAACAAAGGTTATTTAAATATTCATCCAATAAATATAATTTTTACGGAAAATTTTAAACAAATAATAACCTGATTGGTTTTTTATAGAAATTTACAGTAGAATAAACTTCCAGAACTAAAATGGCATTCCTAGATTAAGCCATGTCCCATTCGTATTTACAAAAATACAGTTCCCCCAGTGGCTCTACGTTCACACTAGGGGCAACTTGCAGGACTTAGGAAAGAGCTAGAAAATATGATAGTAGTAACAGAAAAAAATTTTTAATGAAATTTCAGTTTCCAAATTACTTTACCTCAATAAACTTCGTTCACAATATGGTCAAAAAACATATCATCGATAATGAAATATCTTTCATTCTCAGAACAGTTTTTTGTTGGACGAATTAAACAAACAACGGTATGAGAGATTTTATGGGTTTACCTAGTATTAGTGAGACGATAGGGTAGCGAGTAGCACTTTTTGCGATCCCCGTAGGAGACAGGATACTACAGGACTTAGCGGCGCTAGCAGGGCAGGGCAGGGTAGGGCCGCTACAACTTTCCATTCCAAGAAGAAATCAGGCCATCTCCCTTATCCCACCTTCCTATTATTTTCATGCCTACGTATCTTTAATCCTGAACAACGGCAGCTGGTTGTTTAAAACTCCCCACAACCAGAAGTCAAGGTGACTGGAATGGTTGTGAAGCAAATGGCGTGGTGAGAGTCACTGAAGCGGCATTAGCACAGTGGTGTAGAAGACGACGGAAGACCACTACACTATTTTTTTTCCCAGGAAATCACAATATTGACAAAGATAGAAGAAAAGACCCTCAATCCCAGGCACCCCTTAAGTGAGGAGAGGGTGCGAAGAATCACCCGGAAATCGAAAAGGAAAATAGAAACTTGGAATGTCGGAAGTTTGCTTGAAGTGGGCAAAGCTGCAAATCTGATACGAGAGATGAAAAGACTTAACATCGATATATTGGGATGTAGAGAAGTGAGATGGCTGAACACGGGCACCTGCAGGATTGAGCACCACACCGTTTATTACTCGGGAGAAGTAACCACTGAAAATAAAAACGGAGCCGCAATAGTGGTCTCAGGAGAAGTGGCAAGAATAGTGGAAGGATCTCAGACAGAATAATCTTGATTCAAATAAATTGCAAACCCCACAAATTTATTATCATACAAGTCTACGTCCCAACATCACAAAGTACTGATGAATAAATCGAAATATTTTATATTCTTTTTTAACACACTAAGAAAAATGAGAAAAACATGATACTGGAAGATTTCAATGCCAAAGTAGGAGATGAAAAAGAAGAGGATATTGTGGGGAATTATGGCTTGGGTAAACGTAATGATAGAGGTCAAAGACTGATCGAGTTCCGCAGAGAAAAGCACCTCTCTATTATGAACACTTATAACAAAATCATCCGAAATCAAATAGACTATATAACAAATAACAGAAGACAACGAAATATAGCCAAAACTGCCAAAATCTATCCTGGGGCGGATATACCTACAGACCATAATTTGCTACTTACAACTATCAATATTAGACTAAAAAAGTTAAAACATAAACAAACAACAACAAATATTAACATCGACAAACTCAAAGAAGACGTCATAAAGAAGAGGATTTATAAGGAGATTGGAAGAAGTTTGGACACAAACAAGCCAGGAACTCATCAGACACCGGAAGAAAAATGGCACCACATCAGAGAAACACTGGAAGAAGTAATGGAAAAGCAGCTGAAACAAAATGCAACCAAAAAGAAACAATCATGGATGACGGAGGAAATATTGGATATAATGGAAGTAGGGAGAAAGTATAAGAACAACAATATAAAATACAAAGAAACTCACAACCTAATAAAAAGAAATGATTCAGCCGATACTTGGTGGAAATCCAAAACTATAAGTTTTGCAAGAAGTAAAGCACTACTTAAATTTCCACTAAATTTTTATTTTTAACACCATAACATGAAAAAGCTGTCGTACAGCGAAACATGTCATGGTGTTAAAAATAAAAATTTGGTAGAAATTTCAGTAGTGTTTTACTTCTTTTAAAACTTTTAATAAAAAGAAAGATAAAGGGGGCTAAAGACATGTGGCTAAATAAACAATGCACAGAAATAGGAGCATTAGAAAAGAAATGCGACACATTTAGTTTACATAAGAAAATCAAAGAAGCTGCTGGACTAAGTTTACAAAGGCAACCACAAGTAATAGAGGATAAAGAAGGTAAACTACTACTGAACTCACAACAAAAAAAAAAAGTTAAAATAATCCACCAGAAAGTATACAGAAAACTAGAGGAACGTACTGGACAAGCACAGTTCGGCTTTAGGAACGAGGGACGCACTATTCTCCATCCGCGTTTTGATTGAAAGATGTAAGGATGTCAACTCTGATGTTTATTTATGCTTCATAGTTTTCCAAAAAGCCTTTGGTATGGTAAATCATGAGAAAATGATAGAAAAACTACATTCATGTAACATTGATGACAAAGACTTACAAATAATATCACGTTTATACTGGAACCAGATTGCCAAAATAAAAGTTGAGAATCGCATGTCCAAAAAAATAAAAATGAAGAAAGGCGTACATGAGGGTTGTATTTTGTCACCCCTGTTATTCAATGTCTATTCGGAGGAAATCTTCAATAAAGCACTTTCTAATAAAAAAAAACGGTCAAGTGCAAGTTGAACTTGCACAATTAGTGTTCCGTACGATTGTTTTTAAAATAGAAAATTTTGTTAGGGTGGTATAAAATGATCAGTGACTTCACAAAACACACCCCAAATGAGTTTTCAATAAAGTTTGCTTCCAATCATTACTGAAAAACTGGTGACCTTGAAATTTTAGTTTTTTTTCTATACCAGATAAATTATTAAAGGTAATGATAATTTTCGTTCAATCTATACCCCGTGGAGAATATTGCAGGATTTTTTCAAAATTTTTTGATCAGTACTTTTCGAGATAAGGTAGGGGACAGCGATTTTTCACGATTTTTAAAAGTAATACGAAGAAACGTGTGCGCAAGTATTACATTATATATATATTTTTTACTCGTGTTTTCACAAGCTTTCATTTGACACCACACTCGATGACCTAGTAAAAAAATTTTTTTTCACTTTCGATTTCACCGCTCAAAACGAATCCCTTGTCAAAATTTATGTTACGGTGATATAAAATGATCAGCGACTTCACAAAACACACCCCAAATAAGTTTTCAACAAAGTTTATTTCCAATCTTTACTGAAAATTGATGACCTTGAAATTTCTGTTTTTTTTATATACCAGATAAATTATTACAGATGATGCACTCGTGATAATTTCCGTTCAATCTACACCCCGTGGAGAATATTCCAGAATTTTTTCAAAATTTTTTGATAAGTACTTTCCGAGATAAGGAGGGTGGACAGCGATTTTTCGCGATTTTTTAAAAAATAATACAAAGAAAAGTGCGTGCAAGTATTACATCATATATACATTTTTTACTCGTGTTTTCACAAGCTTTCATTTGACACCACACTCGATTACGAAAATTTTTTTTTCACTTCCGATTTCACCCCCCAAAACTAACCCCTTAAGTCAAAATTTAACTTTCAAAACTACATGGCTCTGATGAGGCCATCAATTCCTATATTACTACCAAATTTCAACTTTCTATGACAAATAGTTTCATAGAAAATCGGGTGTGACAGACGGACACAGACAGACGGACAGACACCGAAGTGATCTTATAAGTGTTCCGTGCGAAACACTAAAAAGATGGAATTACAATCGATGGTGTGTGTGTAAATAACCTCCGGTATGCTGATTATACTGTCATTCTAGCGGACAGTGAAGAATGCCTATAAAGACTCATGAATGGAATTGTTTATGCATGTGAGGAATATGGAATGAAACTGAATACAAACAAAAGAAAAACAGTGGGGGTCAGTAAAAATCCTAATACAATCATAAATATTAAAGTACATCAACAAACACTTGAAAGGGTAACAAAAATTTCGTATTTAGGAAGCGTAATTAGTGAAGAGAAGAAATACGCTCAGGAATTGAAAAACACGAAGCTCCTTTAATAAAATGCTCAGCATACTCTGTAACTGCCAAATAAACTTGAAAACAATAACAAGATTGCTAAGATGTTAAGTGTTCTCGGTAATATTATACGGTGTAGAAGCTACAACCATCACAGTGGCAACCCAACAAAGAATGGAGTCATTCTAGATGTGGTGCTATGGCCGAATGCTGCATGTTCCTTGGACAGCGCAACTGTAAAAGAAAAAAAAAAGCACTTACTTTGGTCATGTTATGAGAAGGAACTCCTGGTTGAAAAACTTATGACAGTTGACAAACATGACGTCTACTAAACTGTTTAGAGCGGAAATAGATAAAATCAGATGGGCAAATGTGATCGCCAACGTCCTTAGAAGATAAGGTGCACTAAGAAAAAGTGAGAAGATCTGACCATCTAGAACTTGAGAAATTACACATCATTTTAGAATTAGAGCGGCAAAAAACAGGTAAAAAAACTAGGACCCTACTTTTATCATCAGCTGTTGACAAAAAAGTGATCTAAACGTGACAGATACTCACGGATGTACAAAAATAAAAACACAAATTATTGTTGTGAACATTGGCTTACTCTTTAGTTGTAGTTAAATCCAAACATAAAATTAAAAAAAGTAATAAACAAGGTAAGAGAGCTGTATGAAGACAGATCCACCGCTTCCTAAGAACTGGCAATCTCTAAGAAAAAACAAAGAAGTCTGCTAGTGCATAATTTTTCTATATGCAAAACTAGGCCATTTAATTATACTCTGGTCGTTTTAGTGAGCTCTTGTGTAGTTTAGTAGAAACCGCCATCAAGTAAAAATATGTGAATGTTAAAATTTACCCTAACTAAAACATATTTGATAGGAATTTCAGCTTTTATTTAAAAGATAAAAATCACACAAAAAACAGATAGATTCAAAAACCAGCTCGTAAGAAGAAAGTATGGACTCAAATTAAACAAGGAACATACACATGGCACTACAACGAGGTTGTTTTATATTAAAATTTACACTAGGAGTACGGCAGGAAAATATATATTTAACAAGTAAATGTTCAGATAATATACATTAGTATTATTTACAGGAAAACCATGTAGCGTTATATAAATTGTACATATTGTCAAAAATAAACGCTACAACATCACAGTAAACATAAAACACAGTAGCGACAGTTCAACTCGGCTCGTTTGATCTTAAGGGGTTGGAGTTTGTTATGATCACATGACCTGTCGTCATATTGCTGGTAAGATGCCCACGAGTTTTTGAAATATTTCAACTTCCTTTTAAGAAAAATCCTATTCTGCGGAATAAAAACGAATTCTGATTGAAAAGAAGCAGAAAACGAGAAACTTTTTTTTGAGAGTTCTTATTAATACAGATATACAGAAAAAAACAGGAAAAAAGGCAAAAAATGCAAGGAAATAATATAATTGGCTTCAACGATTTTCGCACATTATTCATTTAAATATTTCATTGTTGAATTTATATTTCTCAACTATTAGAGATATTGCCAGGGGGAAAAATGTTCATTTTGAGAATATATCTCTGCACAGGTTCAGCTTTGCGTGTATAATATTAATAATAATGCTCTTCTGAACTTAAAAATGAAGTGTGCATACTTTTTGCTCCATTTTGTCATTAGTTAAATCTAGTATAATAATTTTCATACAACTAATGACTTTTCGTGCTTATATACTACTTATATAAAAACAAATAAAATCCATTCCTGATTTATTCAAACTCATTCGAGCTGGAGCATTACTACTTTTGCATGCCCAGATTGAGTTTTGTAAGTTTGGTTAGTGAATTTTATTAGATAATATAACTTAACTCTAGCAAAAATTCTGCCCTGAATTCAGAAAAAAGTACAAATGGAATAACATAAACCAATACTTAATAATAATAAAACATCAACTGTTTTACAAATAAAATGTATCTATAATATGAAAACACAATTATCATAATCTTCACATAAAATATTGTATATTAGAGATAAAGAATTATGAATAAATTACCTTTTAGAATCTTTGGGAACTAACTCCTTTATTTTTACAAGCACTAATCGCACAACAAAAACTTTCTCTTGACATCTTTTTTATAATTATTTTCAATTATAACGCCAAACGAGTCATTTACTTATTGGAAAATTATTAGTTGGTATGATAGAGGACGCATGCGACCTAAAAATTTTCTTGAGCGTCGCTACTGTATTTTATGTTTACTGTGACAATATCGTATTGTAAGTTAGCATTTAAACCCAAATTTCATTTAAAGGTACTTGCTTCTTCAAATAAATGGAATAAAATCTCTTTTGAGTTGCTATTTTGATCACATTTCAGTTCTCTATTTTGGCTTAGAACAGATTAGAAATAATTAAATAAGAACATGACTTTCAGATACTCGATTTTAAAGACTAAAATAGAGCAAGAAATTAACATAATTTTTAGTCCTGAACTCCAAGGACCCCGAGAATAATATCTATTATACTCCTTATAGCTTCCTATCTTTCCACTTGCACTATTTGTAGGTTTAATAATAAATATTTACTTGAATTCATTAACTAGAAATAAGGAACAACTTTTATTATCAATCCCAGCCTCTTCATCGCTTTTCCTTGATTTTCCTCAATTTTCTGATGCTGATTTTTTTTAACTGTTATTTTATTCTTTAGCTGTGTTGACGTGCTTTTTTATTATTATTTTTCAAATATTTACTATTGGAAACGTAGTATTTCGCCTCTATAGAGAATGTGAATAGAAAAAATCCTCCTCTTGCACGAAGGGTAGTAATAAGGAACGCGGGAATCATTTTCAGCTTGTTAAAAGCACCATTGTTTGATTTTCTAATCTCTTACCCTGTATACTATATGGCCGAGGGCTGTGTGATCGGACCAAAGCACAGCCAAAACAACACAAAAATGTATTTTTTTTGCTCGAATCAGTTTTAGCGATTTCCGTTGTGTACTGGCTATACTGCCACGTGTATGCAAGTTATATTAAAAAAAGAATTGATTACAAACTGCAGTGTTTGCTTTTAGAAAAAACCGTAGTAGGGTATATTTTGTTTGTTGAGTTGATACCTAATTTTTTCAGGATCTAGATCAGAAATTAAAATCTAAACTTGAATATTAAACAATTCTGTACATCAGGAAAATTGAAAAAACATACTAGAAAATGTACCGACAAAAATAAAATGTCATTACCGTTAATGGTAATTTCTTTCGGCTTAATCGTTGAGTATTGCCGGCAATATCCTTATTCTTGTCTCCCTTGACTATCGTGAAGAAGAAAGACAAGACTTATCCAAGGATTGATCAAGATTGTCGGGGTGAGGAGGGGAGGCGGAATGCAGACCACCAAGATGAAAAATGCTCAGGAGTGATAATTTCAAATTCAATTAATCAAAGAGTGCCTACTTTCCACAGTCAACTCTATACTTCCCATATGTCACAACGAGCCCACTACACAAGAAAAGTCGTGACAAATACAGGATCAGAAGAACTCTCTGAAATTAAAGAAGCCTTAAAAACAAATAAAGAATGGAAGATGCCCTGGAGAAGACCTATTAATGTCGGAGATACTTAAACTAGGTGGAAACACTATCATAATCCCTATAAGACTACTTATGAACAGATGTCTAGAAGAAGGGAAAACATCTACAGACATGCAGAAGTGGCGCAGATATTTAAAAAAGGGGTCATAATAAATAGAGAGAACTATAGACCCATCAGCTTGTTATTCCATCTTTACAAACTATTTACAGGGATACTAACTTACCGACTATCAAAGAAACTCGATTTCTACCAACCAATAGAACAGGCCCGATTCCGAAAGGGATACAGCACCATTAAGTATCTCTATACTATGGGAAAAATAATTGAAGAGGCAAGTGAATACAATATCTCTATCCACTGCGCATTTGTTGATTTTCAAAAAGCGCTTGACAGTATTAAAATATGGGTAATACTTAAATCACTTCAAAGCACCAGGATAGACTCCAGACATACTGAAATTTTTGAAAATATTTATCAAAATGCTACTTTCCAAGTAAAAATTAATGAACAACTAAAAACCGATACAATCAGGTAGAAACAGAAATCCGACAGAGCGACACAATCTCGCCAAAACTCTTCATCTTGGCCACGAAAAATATCTTTAAGGAACTCTAGTGGGAAGGTAAGGGCATACATATTGATGGAACTTACTTGAACCATCTGCGTTTTGCAGACGACATAGTTTTAATCTCCTCGGACATCACGGAAGAAGAACAGATGTATATAGAATTAAACTCAGCGTCACGGAAGGTTGGTCTTAGGATGATGTGATCAAGGTAGATGGTAACAAAATAGAAAACATAAACGGATACACATATCTGGAATATAATATTACAATCAGAAAAAAAACTAAATATTACAAATTTCCCACAGAATTTGACTGTCGGGAGATTGAACTATATAGTAAAGAACAGAGAAATTCCCAGTAATCTAAACACAAGTGTTTGATTCTTGCATTTTGCCTGTGGCCACCTATGGACTCAAAATTATGGCTATGATACAGAAAAGTGCCAATAGGTTGAGAATAATGCAAAGAACCATGGAGAGAACAATGCTGGGAGTTTCTCTCAAAGATTAGATCAGAAACGAACAGATAAGGTGTAGAACAAAACATTTTCGAGCG
>CM032451.1:30841405-31038905 GCA_019049505.1 Pachyrhynchus sulphureomaculatus
AATATCCAGCTGGTTCTGCATTTGATTATATTTCTCGCAAATTTGAAAAAGGTGAGAAAATTTGAGGACATTTGTTCTTCGGATTGATAAATTAAAAGTTTGCGTACTACGTGCCGCGGGTCTAGGTACATGAAAAGGCAGACACTGCAAGATTTTGTTTGCATCAATTTTGTTTGATATTACCTTATGTAAAAATATAATTTGGGCTTTGTTTCGGCGTGCCTCTAAACTTTCCATCGAAAATCTATCCAAGAGACTTTCATAGGGATAACCTATTTCGGGATATACTCCATCGAGTTTAAAACTAGCGTACTTTAAAAAACGCTTTTGAATTTTTTCAATATTTTGAATGTGCGCTTGATAAAAGGGGCACCAAACAACTGAGTATTCAAGCCGTGATCTCATGAAACTATTAAAAGCAATTTTAGAGTATCATATTCAACAAAGTCGGCACTATTACGAAACCCAATAGTTTAAAACTCCACCGTACTCTTTGCAATATGGCCACGAAAAGACAAGGCAATATCCATCAAAACACCCAGATCAGACACCGACTGACATCGCTCTAGGACCTCACCGTTTATACTGTAATTGAATTGTATGGGTCTCAATTTTTTTGTAAAGGTGATTACATTGCACTTGGATACATTCAAAAGGTGTTTGTTGTTACTACACCAATTGTTTACAAGATTAAAGCCAGCCTGTAGGCTTATGCAGTCATTTAGGTCTCTGATTCTGCAATACAGCTTCACGTCATCAGCATAAAGTAGGTATTCAACACCCACTCTCTGAGTAAGATCATATATAAATATATTAAAAAGGAGTGGCCCCAAATGTGATCCTTGCGGCACTCCCGATGTGGCAACAAAGCTAGAAGAATTCTGACCAAGGGACTGTATATACTGCGAGCGGTGTATCAAGTATGATTTAAAAAAGATAATAACTTACCCGAAAAGCCAATTGCGAACCACTTGTCCAACAGAATCCCATGATCCAGCCGATGAAAGGCCTTAGAGCAATCAGTGTAAATCACATCGGTCTGCTCACCCCCATCAAGTGATTCGGCAAGGTCTTGCGTAAAACAAATAAATTTGAAACCGTCGAACGGCCCTTCGCGAAACTGTGCTGTTACAGTGATATCTGCGTGCTAATTGAATTATATAAATAATCATGTAATATGATTTCGTAGACTTTTGAAAACTTATTAGTAATGCTTATCGGTCTATAGTTTGTTATACAACTCTTGTCACCTTTTTTGAAAACAGGCGTAATACATGATGTTTTCTATGTGTCTGGAAACACAGATGTGTCAAGTGATAAATTGAATAATATTGTAAGAGGATGAGCAAAAGCAGAGGCGCAGTCTTTTAACAAGAAGGCAGGAATTTTATCTGGACCAACAGTAGCTGTAGGTTTTAACTTTTTTAATACTTTAAAAATAAGTTGTTCCGTTATTTTCCCCATGTTAATAGGATTCTGTGATGAGAAAAAATTATTCTCCACGTTTCTGAGAAGACATTACATAAGAGTCTTGAAAAAAGAATGCAAAACTTTCGGCTACATGTCTAGGATTATTAAGGATGTTGTTATTATAAGACATAGTGGTTGGTATAATATGAGAGTTCTTCTTGTCATTAATATAGCGCCAGAATTTTTTAGGATCATTTTTTATGTTGTTTTCAATATTTAAAGAGTATGTTTTGTAGGAAGCTTTGTGTCATTTTTAATTTTTTTTATTTTATTTATATTCTTAATTTCGAGCTTTCGATAAAAACATTGTTAGCTTATTTAAGCGATTCTGAAAAATAAAATTCCCAAAAGGAAATTTTTTGAAATTGTATCATATCTATGTAACAACACTTTCTTCTGATTTAATGGTAAATATTTCGAACAGAAGGTGGATGTCCCTATGGGAGGTGCTACCTCACCTATATTGGCGGAAATAGTGATGAATAGTTTATTGTATTATGTTACTGACACAGTTAGCTTTAATTTCCCGTTTATTTTTGAATATGTATATGACCTGATGGTCTCTATACCACAAGGTCAAGTTAATGAAGTTCTTAATATCTTCAACTCTTTTGACAATAAATTAGTTTTCACAGTTGAGGACGAAAAGGAATTCTCAGTACCTTTCCTTGACACAAAAGTGATTCGATCTGATAACAACATTATTGTACTAGACTGGTATAGAAAACAATCTAGTTCAGGCAGATACATTCCTTTCCAGTTATATCGTCCGATTAAACAAAAAAAATCAATACTATTATTGCCCTAAAAAATAGAATTTACAAACTTTGCCTTCCTTCACTAGTAGAAAAGAATTTGAGGATATTGAGAGATTTGCTGACTAAAAATAACTACCCATAGCCATTGTTAAAAAAGATTTTCTACAGTAATGACAGCCAGCCTAATAGATTCTATACTAATGTTATTAGAAATACAGAACCTAAGTTTGGCAAGTTGCAGTATATTAAGGGACTTTCAGAATCTATCTCATCTTTATTTAAAGACACTAACATAAAAATTGCTTAGTATAACGCAAAAAAACCCAGTATTTTCTATACTAACATGATAAGATAGAACAGACCCTTTAAAAAAATAAAATATAGTCTATGGTATTAAGTGCGAATGTAGTAAAATATAATTGGGCCAAACATCACAAAAACTGTCTAAAAGAATCCCTCTACACAAGAGCGACTGTAAACATAAGCCCAACGTAACTAGCCTTAGCTCACATGTGAATGCATTTAACCATAAAATCAGTTTCCAAGAAAAACACACATTTCGTAGAAGTTTCTTAGAAATGTGTTATATTAATAACTGTGATAATTCCATGAACCAAAAGAAAGATGTAGAAAATCTGAGTTCTATTTACACTTACCCTTTATCTCAAAAATTCACTAAAACAATAATAACTAATGAAAATTATATAGCTAAATAAGGCATTTTCTTACTTTTTTCCCCTCCTAGTTGACTAAATTAAGTATTCCTTTCTCCCTTTCCATAATATCTCGCTTTGAAAGAACCTGGCCCTAAATAAGTGTACTGTATATTAACATTTAACTAAGTATAATTTTTGGGATTCTTGTAAATGTAAACGGATATTTTTTTTGAGTTTTAATAATTCTACAATAACTTGATTTTTGACAAACATGTCTGCCAATAGTGTCTAATTACTAGATATGTTTCCCTCCAATTTAAAAATGAAATGAAGCCAACAGTTGAATAGTTTAGTTAAGTATTTTAATTTTGTGTTTTTTTAAACAGTCCTATGTCTGAATTAAATGTAATAATTATACCTTCATTTTTTAACATAATAATAGACTTAAGTTCTGATCTGTATAACAAGGGAAAAATGAACAGGCAGACGTTCCAATAATAAACAGTGAAGCATACATTTTCCAATCTTTTCTAGTCCTCTGAGGAATCATTTCAAAACTTCTGTAAGTTAAAAGAACCGAAATATTCCACTCATGGTGGTTACTTATCCCAACGTTTGTTTTTCAGAATTCCTTGAAGAAGCTAACAATGTTTTTAAAAAAGCTCGAAATTAAGAATATAAGTAAAGTAAAAAGAGTACCCCTACATATTTCGTTACTCTTCCTCGAATAAATTGGGGTTATCCTACAGATTTTTTGCTAAATTATAATTAGTTTGTTGTTACCAGTACCCCCTTACTGTCCTCCTATATATATATTTATATATATATATATATGTATATATATATATATATATATATATATATATATATATATATATATATATATATATATATATATTAGGGTGACCGCAAAAAATCGATGTCGGAATTTTGTTCGTCTGGACCCCACAAAACGATTCCCCTTTCCAGATATTGAGACAGCCGAAATTTGAGCTCGATTAAACGACGTTAACCCGTGCCGCTCGTCGCTCAAAGTTTGAAAAAATCCAAATTTTTGGCCAAAAAGCTGACATATGGAGCCATAACTCCAGAACTTTAAATAATAGAAACACGCTTAATATCTCAAAAGAAAGCTAATGTTGTTCTTCAAAATTTATGTTCTATACATAATTGTTGTTATTTTAAGTCAAACCGAGTTACAACAGCCTTTAGCACCAAAAACGTGACCTGGTACCAGTAGGAGCCAGTTTGGGAGTATTCTAAGAATTTTACGGGTTTCTACATAATGTGTCTCGGAATTAAAATTTTTTGTTAAAAAGTATTTTGGAACTCAATTTTCAAACATAAAGAGCCTTTTGTTCAAATTTAATCTTTTATTATATGGGGATTACCTGACTAGTTTACCAAAGAAAGACCCGTTTGACAGGTAAAAAGGGAGGGAGGGTGAATCTAATTTCTATTTTAGGGATGGTGATTTTACTTCAGCGTACAACCGACCTTTTATTTATTCAGTTTAGTTTCTAAAGTACCTTTGAGCTGGTTAGATCGAACAATTATCTAGTGAAGATATTTTAACGTTTTTTTTTTTTTTAATTTTCTAAGTGTGTGTGTTATTGTTTTTATAACTATTATAGTATTATTTTAAAAGACATTTGAAAACATTTTATTGAAATTAAAGTTTGCAATATATTTTGTTTCATTTTCCAAGTTAATTGTTATTTACCTATTGGCCTCTGAAATGGCATCCACATCAGGTGTACAAAGCCGGACCAAGGATAAAATATTTCTTGTGGGCTATCCCATTCACCAGATCATCGGTTGTAAACTACCCTCAAATCGTCAAGTTTTGTGTGCTTTATTTTATAATTTACGTACTGTGAAATTAACTATAAGAGAATCAGCAAAACTTACAATACGAGAAGTGTTCATTTTTTGGGAGAAAGCTCGAATCCCGACTAAACATGAGCAAGATGCAATTACTTAGCCGGAAAAACTTCACGCTGAGTGGAGAACTCTTCAAAAAGACCGGAAGAAAACATCGAAAACGGCCAAGAACAAATTTAAACAGTTTGTTGAAAAGTTGGATGATCTCTTTGATATTGCTCAACAAGATGCCTTGGCTCTGATGAAATCGGAAGAAGATAAGGCGTTTCTCGTGAAACAGAGACAGAAGAGCCGCCCAGGTTCCATGACTGGAGTAGATCTCAAGTTGTCTCGAGCTGAAGAAATCAAGGTGCAAAAGGAACTTGCAAAAATGAACCGACAAATCCAAGAAGCAACTTTTGATATTGGTGAGTTTTTTTTATTATTAGTATTCTAAAAAATAGATAAACAAATAAGTAAATAGTTTCATTATAATTGAAAGAAAATTGTACATGAGAGCATGATTTGGCATCTTTATGATTGAGTTTATATTTTTTAAATAATACCTTTTGATAATTAGAAGTAAGTAATTTAGTACCTATGTATTATTACTATTCTGTTAAAACGACAAGTTTTTATAGTCTTTTTTTTTCTCTTTCTTTTGTTGCTTCTTAGAGACGGATGATGAAGACAAGTTCGAAGAAGGAGAAGAAGACACTGAAGAGGACAGCATCTACCAGGAACTTGAGAGCTTGGAGGAAATGGACATCCCTGAAGAAGCTGCAGAAGATCCAGGACCGTCTGAGAGCAAGAGGATGAAAGTTTCATTCGCAAGGGGCGTTAAAGAGATTTTAAACATGAAATTGTCCATTTTATTAGATCGATGTAAGGTATCCGACAGAAATGCCACGAGAATTTTAATAGCTACTCTAGAAGCACTAAACCTTGACCCTCTTGAGTACAAAGTCTCGAAAACTTTATTACATGATAGAAAGCAAATGTTCAGAGAACAATATAATAAAAAATTTTTTGATAAAGTAAACATTCCTGAAAAAGAGCCCGTGGTGAACAATGTGAGCGAATAGCTATAGCTATTTCATATGGCGAAAAGGAACAGCTGCTGGGAGTTTCTGTAACAGCAAACAGCTCTGGAGAGGAGCAAGCCGTAGCCGTATATGAATGCCTACATGAATGGGGTCTTCTCAACACCGTCAAGACGATGTGCTTCGACACTACAGCATCCAACACGGGAAGACTCAAAGGAGCATACGTCATATTGGAGCAAATGTTAGGAAGAGAATTGTTATACCTAGCTTGCCGTCACCATATCTTGGAAATTCTGTTAAGAGGCGTATTCGACACAAAAATGGGATCAACCACTGGACCTCATCCAGACATTTTCAAGAGATTCCTCACTACGTGGCCCAAGATAGACAAAGCAAAATACGACTCAGGTATCAGTGACAATCTAATACAAAAGCAGCTAACTCCAGAAGTAATTGCAAATGTTACTGCTGAATTCGAGACCAAATTAACTGAGAGCCACCCCAGAGATGACTACAAGGAGCTATTGCAGTTGGTTCTCGTATTTGTTGGATCACTAGACGGCAATGTTGTGGGTTTTAGAACTCCAGGAGCCATTCATCACGCTAGGTGGATGGCAAAGGCTATTTACTGCTTAAAAATGTTCATTTTTCGTCGTCAATTTAAGATGTCTAAAGAAGAAGAAAGTTCTGTGCGTGCCATTTCTGTTTTCCTAGTTAAAATTTATTGTAAAGCTTGGTTCAATGCTCCAAAAGCTCATCTTGCACCAAAGCAAGATTTAGGTATTTTGCATAGTCTGTTAGACTATAAAGAATGTGACAACGACATTGCAGAAATAGCCCTGACCAAATTTTCGAACCATTTGTGGTTTTTGAATGCAAAGTTGGTGGGATTATCGTTTTTTGATCCCACCCTTACAGACGATGAAAAGTTGTTAATGGCTAATAAATTGCTCAGTAGCACAGATGAACCATCACAGCACGCTAGGGTTGTAAATCCAAAAGTTAGGAAAGAAAACTTAAAAGAGGTAGTTGATGGAGGATTGGTAAATTTACTTACCAAAGAAACGTTTACATTCTTTGACAAATTTAATATAAAAACAGATTTCCTAAGACAACATCCAAACACCTGGCCTCAAAATAATGACTTCCAAGAAGGATTGAAAATTGGCAAAACATTAAAAGTAGTTAATGATATGGCGGAGCGTGGTGTTAAATTAATAACCAACTTTAACGACCTTCTGACAAAAGATGAAGACCAGAAGCAATATGTCCTGCAAGTTGTAAGTAAATGCAGAGCATTATATCCTGACGTTTCAAAAACTACTTTAACAAAAGCTCTAGAATAGATTAGATAACTATGTAAAATTATCAACTCATGTAGGTACTACGTCTGTATCTTTTCTGTGTCTGTTTTGTATGTATTATATACCTAATTTTTATATTTTAAAATAAAAAATGTCATTAGACTTATCAGTATTACTTGTTTGTTTATTATATTTCTACTTTAAACTCAAAAATATACCAAAAAAAAGCAAAATTTATCACTTAATAACAAAATATACGAAGTATGCTCCTAGTGGTACCAGGTCACGTTTTTGGGGCTAAAGGCTGTTGTAACTCGGTTTGACTTAAAATAACAACAATTATGTATGGAATATAAATTTTGAAGAGCAACATTAGCTTTCTTTTGAGATGTTAAGCGTGTT
Organism: Pachyrhynchus sulphureomaculatus; assembly: GCA_019049505.1. NCBI lineage: Eukaryota > Metazoa > Arthropoda > Insecta > Coleoptera > Curculionidae > Pachyrhynchus > Pachyrhynchus sulphureomaculatus. The sequence goes on from CM032451.1 coordinate 30,848,905, forward strand.
TCTATTATTTACCGTTCTGGAGTTATGGCTCCATATGTCAGCTTTTTGGCCAAAAATTTGGATTTTTTCAAACTTTGAGCGACGAGCGGCACGGGTTAACGTCGTTTAATCGAGCTCAAATTTCGGCTATCTCAATATCTGGAAAGGGGAATCGTTTTGTGGGGTCCAGACGAACAATATTCCGATATTTTTTTCCCCCTCTATGAGATCCAGTCACTCTAATATATATATATATATATATATATATATATATATATATATATATATATATATATATATATATATATATATATATAAATACCTATATTTATATATATAACACATTTGAATTCTTTTGAAAACTTTTTTTATTATTTTGACATTTCACTCATGGTTTTGGGCATTTTCAAAATTTGTTTGGTGTATTTTACCATGTCTGGAAATATAAGTTAAACATACATTCACAGTCTTAATTTTAAAATATAACAATAATTTTGGTTTACAAACATACCTATAAACTTAAAAAAAAAATTTACCAGAAACAGTTGGATTAAAATTAATATAAAACTTAGTTCAGAATCAACTTTTTATTAAAATATTTTATATTATTTGTACCTCGAAAATAAGCGAACTAGATACATTTCAGTCTAAGGCTAACGGTGCCACTGGTGAAAAATACATGTGTGTTGGTTGCGGTTGTATGATTTTATTTTTGTTAGTTTTTATATTAAATTGTTTTTAAAATATGTAAGATGTTATTGTCAGTTAAACTTAGGTTCTTAATATCAGTTCTATCGTTCACTGCGTTCTTTTCTTTTCTTGTTTCTATCATTTATTTAATTATTAATTTATGGTAATTGTGGTCCTTGTTTAAGATTTTAGTTCCTTTGTAATTAAAAGTGTGATTTGTTTCATTTTCGTGTTTGTTAAGTATACTTATGGCATTTATTGTGTACTTGTGGCCAATTAATCTATTTTTTAACAGTTATACCTACGTACTTTTTTGAACAATTTTCACATGGTATAGAGTATATTACGTTAGTCTCTTGTAAGGCGTGTTTTACTTTTCAGCTTAGTAAACAACGAAATAAGATTTGTGGCAAACACTAATGTCATATTTGTTTAGTGTGTATTTTAGTTTTTGTATAGGTCTTTTATATACGGTAACACTATATGTATTTTTTTGTGTTTGGTGGTTTGAATTCGGTTTTGTGTTGTTGTTCTTGTATTATTATTCAGTCGGTACGTTCGTTTTTTTATTATTTGATTTATGTAGTTCATTTTGAAACCCTTTGGTGATTGAGCTTCTCTTACTTTTTTGAGGACAATAGTTCTAACTTGTGGAGAAGTTAATGTTAATGCACGACCGGTCAGTCCCACGATTAGACTTATTTTTTGGGATTTTGAATAGTCTGAGTGGTAGTTCAGGTATCGACCTTTAAATTCCAGACATGTTAAAATATATAAAATATCGAAAATAAGCAAACTTGACTTTGCTTATTTTCGAGGTACAAATAATATAAGATATATTAATAATAAGTTAATTTTAAACTAAGTTTTGTATCAATTTTAAACCAACTTTTTCTTGTAATTTTTTTTTTTAAATGTATGTGTGTGTTTGAAAACCAAAATTACCATAACCCTTAACCATTCGCTTGAAATTTTGAGAGTAACTTTTCAAATATTTACGTGAACTAAGGGAAAGCACACGGATTTTGCGATGTTATAAACTTTTTTATAAACAATTTTTTGTGAAATTTTTGGGTGAAAAATGATATTTTTTCTCAAATGTTCACCATTTTTCGGAAGGTTTTGACATATATTAATAAAATTTTCTTGGTTTTTAGTAGAACACTTATAAGATCACTTCGATGTCTGTCCATCTATTACATCTGATTTTCTCCAAATCTATTTGACACAGTAAGTTCAAATTTAGCACTGACATAGGAATTGATGGCTGCATCAGAGCTGTGTATCTTTAACTTAAATTTTGACTTAAGGGGTTAGTTTTGGGGGTGAAATCGGTGAAAAAAAAAATTGCCTGTCATATGAAAAGCTTGTTAAAACACGAGTTCAAAAATATATGTAATGATACTTGCGCACACTTTTCTTTATATTATTTTTAAAAAATTGCCCTTATCTCTGAAAGTACTGATCAAAAAATTTCGAAATATTCTTCAAAGGCTGTAGATTGAACGAAAATTATCACCAGTTATATTTTTGAATTAAGAACTGTGATTGCGTGTTTAATTTTAATTTCCAGGCCTAGTAAAATACACCAAATAAATTTTGAAAATGCCCAAAACAATGGACGAAACGTCAAGATAATAAAAAAGAATTCCAATATGTTAATTGAATCTAAAATTTAACAAAAGATTTATGTACATTAAGGTTCAATAAATCAAATCTATTTATCGTAATCATGGTGAAAAAGACACTACAAAGCCAAATATTACACATGGCATTCTTTAAGAACAGTTACAATACTCAGGGCCTAGCAGTCACAAGCCTATCGAAAGAAGTGACGAACACATACAGGAATCTAACAATTCAAAAAAAATCGTCAAATTTTAATATTGAGATGTAAACATTTAGTTGTTTTCCCAACCTTTTTAAAACTGCCTGTTTCACACATAACATTTAAAGGTACATACTTCGAAAATAAGTTTCATGATATAATTAAAAAAATAAAACACAAAATATTAAATATATTAATAACAGAAACCACAAAAAATATAAATTATTTGACCACCCAAAAAAAACACAAAATAAACTAATTAAAACAAACCCTACCAAGCACAACTTTGGATAACTTTTTAACTTTAGAAACCGGAAAATACAAAAATTTACAAAGTAAACTTCTTTTTTATGAGTAATATTTGGAGAAATGGCTTTATTTAGTGAAAAATATAACTATGTTAAATATATATATATCTATCTAATAAGCCTTCTTCCATCCAATATCGGACATAGGCCTCCCCTTCCTTTTTCCATCCTTCTCGATTCTGTGTCTTTCTGATCCATCCTAAACCAGCAGTTCTTTTCAGGTCATCTTTCCATCTTGTTTGGAGACTCCCTCTGTATCTTTGTCCCAACCATGGGCTCCATGCATGAATTCTTTTATTCCATCTCTCATCTTGTTGTCTCATTGTGTGACCTGCCCATCTCCATTTCAAACCTGCTACCTGTTCTCTTACACCTATCACCTTGGTATTTTGTCTTATACTTTCGTTTCTGATTCTTTCTTGTAATCTTATATTCAGCATCTGGCGTTCCATTGCTCTTTGTGTTTTACTCAGTTGGTCCATCATCTTTCTAGTCAGTGTCCATATCTGGGCCACGTAGGTGTGAACCGGTAGATTGCATTGATCGAATACCATCTTTCTTAGTTTCAGAGGAATTCTTTTGTTGGTTAGTATTTTCCTTTGTTTGCGAAATGCTGCCCATGCCAGTCTAATTTTTCTCTGTACTTCTGCTGTTTGATTTGCTTCTCCACACTTTATTACTTGCCCTAGGTAGGTGTACGTATTCAAGTGTTCAGCCCTCTATTCTCAAACCTCGTGGACTGTCTTCGTTTATCATAGCCTTTGTCTTATCTTTATTCAGCAGTAGTCCTACCCTCTCTGATTTGTTTTGTAGTTCAGTAATCGTTTCCTGTATGTCATCAAAATTATCTGATATTAGCACTACATCATCAGCATAACGCAGATGACCTTTGGTCTATTTATACCGATCCCCTTTTTTTCCCATTCGAGTTCCTTGAAAACTTTTTCTAATGCTGTTATAAATAGTTTTGGGCTCGTGGAATCTTCCTGTCTTACTCCGCGTTTGATAGGTATTGGATTTGTTTTACTATCTGTTTCCACTATCATCTGAGTCTTGTTGTAAATTGTTCTTATGAGCTGAGTAAACCTATAGTCTATTCTGCTGTTACACAAGGATCTTTCGACAGCTCAGCTTTTGATACTATCAAAAGCCTTTTGATAATCTATAAATACCAGGTACAACTTTAAGTTATATTCTGTTGCTTTCTCTACTAAAGTTCTGATAGTTAAGAGATGATCACAAGTACTAAAACTCCTCATGAAGCCAGCCTGTTCTACAGATTGGTTTAATTTCAGCTTGTTTTCCAATCTGTTAATTATTATTTTGGTAGACAATTTGTATATTTGTGAAACTAATTATACTGGACGGTAATTGTCTAACTTAGTCTTATCACCTTTTTTAGAAGTAAAATTGTTGAAGCTGTGTTCCAATTTTCCGGTATCTTCTCTTCTAGACATTTATTGAATAGGAGTTTCAGCGCCTGTATAACCAAGTCTCCTCCTTCTTTCATTAATTCTGGTGTTTTATTGTATTGTTTTTCATAGTTTCAAGTGTTGCTAATATTTCTTCATCTATTATCTCTGGTACTTCTTCTTAGTAAACATTGATTATCTTTCTATTTCGACGTTCTTTCAGTCATCTGGTGGGCAGTTTTTTTGTTCCTACAAGTTTTGATAGTATTTTTGAATCATATGTGTTATTTTTTCTTAATCTTTCACATCTTCTCCATTTTCATCCTTTAAGTTGAGTATTGTAGTTTTTCCTAGACTTTGTCGGAGTGCTTCTATCTAGCTAAACTTAATTTTAACATTTGTAATTCGCTATGTTCCGAAAGATTTGTCTAATGGATTTTTCCTATGTACCATTTTTATTTATATTCTAAAAATCTCTCGTTCAATTTCATCTTCTTTATAAAAAATAAATTCTCGCTTGTGCAATTACCCGCTGTCACCTCTACTGAGACCTTTTCATGTTTACCGTAACACTTACACGAAAGTTTACCACTACTTATAAGGCAAACACAGATCTTAGTTGACAGATTAAACTTGTAACACTAAAGTAAGATTTTATATTAAAATATAAAACTGAAGTAAAATACATGAGGATTTTGCTAGGCGAAAAATGATTAATTTACCGGTTAGAAATTCCTTTAAGAGACAATTTCTACCCGTCACTATAAATTATTTTTTTAAAAATCTGAATCTTCTTGAATATAAATTAATAAATTTTCACATAATTTTACCCTCTGTGCATAATCTTTATAAACTCTGGTAAGGTTGTAATTATGCTAATGCAATATTCTCAGAAATTAGTTGTCATTTCGATCAGTCTCTTCTATTGCGCCCTTTACTGATGATTGCAGAAAGGCACAGAAAAGTAAGCTAAAGCATTTATTGAATTATCTTCATGAAAAGTTTCAGGCGTAGGTAAACTTCTGTGTCCCTTCAAACATGAACCGAAATTTGCCAATTTTTTCCGAAGTGGTCTAGATTTCTTATTAGTATTAAATGAGAATACATTTCGTTGAATTTTCTGGAAATACGGCCAAAATTTATCTCATTGTCCATGTAATATAAATAAATTCATAATCACTGTGTTTGAAGTATTATTTCCTTCCATCTTACTAGAATTACACTTTATACTTAACAGTTAGAAATACAGAATGCCAGCAAAAACTAATAAATAAAGACAAAACGTCAAATTAATGTGATGAAAATTCCAGAGGCTACTTAATTAAAAGTCCATTTTAATACAGTATTTGATAGGTTTACATCACTAAATAAATGGTGATAATTCAAAAAAAATATTCAAGTTAGGTATAAGAATAGTCCACATGAAAAAATAGCATAATCCAGAACCTTTTTGAACCGAAAATAATATACATAATAACCTCTGTAACGAACCAACACAAAGTTTTTTCTGAACCACCCTGTATGCTCTAAATAGAATTTAGTTATAGAATAAGACACTCATGAGCCTTAACTAATCCCAACCTGGAGTTGAGTTTCTGAGAGTTCTGGTTATTACAATACTTATTTTGGAAATGGTTTCTGAATAAAAAATGGATAATAATTAAAATCACGTAAGAGATGGGTGTATGATGAACAAAAGTTAATTACACTGAGATAGGAAATCCAAAAACTGGGTAAGATACAAATTGTTTTACTTAAAATATCAAAGGTACTGCTACATTCCTACATAAGCGCCAATAGTACATAGCTGAAAATACAGAGAGCTTGTTTGCTAACATATAAGACCAAAATTTCAAATCGTTCTGGTTAGTAGTTCTCCAGAAAAGTCCAATATACCGTGAAATAGTAATTATTTTTGTAAACAATATTAATTTAACTATTTTTTAAGAATTTTTAAAGATCTTCAAAATGAGACTCATTTGTGCTCTGTGTTTCGATGGGATTCAGTGTTTATGGAATTTTAGCTATACCATGTATACGTGGAGATAAAGTTTTTTAGTTCTTAATTGTTTTATGGTAGTGGTGGAAGTGGTATCTTATTCTCAAAATATAGGCTATAGTTATTATTCTATTCAGAAGATAGGTAATCGTCTCATTCCAGACCTCGAATGTCTCAAAAATGAACGTTGAAACATCTAAAAACGGTATATAAGGATGATATATAGCCACTCTTCATTCAATTCATTTTCAATGAATGTGGCTCGCTTGATTCCTTCCAGAGCGGTGCATGTTTTTTATAAGGAGTATCAATAATTAAGACCGAGTGCAATTAAAACCAATTGTAGACCAACATGAACCATTTTTTTTTTCGTGCACGTGGTGCTCCGGTAACGGTTTAACGATTTCCCTATAACATGTGTGTTATACTCATATGAATATATATATATATATATATATATATATATATATATATATATATATATATATATATAACAAGTAAGCTGAATAGTTTTTGGTCTGACACATAGATGTCGCCCTTTTCAAAAAAATCCAGATGATTTTTAGGAAGTATTAACCTTCAAACGATGCTTGTTAAAGTTTCATGACATTTCGACGATTAGTTTACAAGTAACAGTGGTTTTAGTGACGCTACTTTTGATATTTTCAAAACAATGGGAAAAATCGAATTTCGTGTGTTGATTAAACACTGTTTTTTGAAGGGAAAAAATACCGTTCAAGCAAAGCAATCGCTTGATAAGTATTACGGGGACTCTGCTCCTGCAAAATCAATCATCATTTACTGGTATGCTGAATTTAAACGCGGCCGTACAGACACAAATGATGCTGAACTCTCTGGACGTCAAAATGATGTGGTTACACCGGAAAACATAAAAAATCCACAAAATTGTTTCGGATGATCGTAAAGTGAAATTGGTGAGATAGCTGACACCTTAAAGATATCAAAAGAACGTGTTGGTCATATTTTGCATAAATATTTGGGCATGAGAAAGCTCTGTTCGAAATGGGTACCGCGTTTGCCCACAGTGGACCAAAAACAACATGTTGATGATTCTGAGCGCTATTTGGAACTGTTTAAGCGCAATGAAAAGGATTTTTTCATACGATATGTGACAATGGATGAAACATGGATCCACTACTACATACCGAAATCAAATCGGCGGTTAGCTGAGTACACAGCTCCCGGTGAAAGCTGTCCGAAGCGACCAAAAACATAGCAGTCGGCTGGGAAGGTTTTGGCCTCTGTATTTTGGGATACTCATTGAATAATTTTCATCGACTATGCTGGGAACGGAAAAACCATCAATAGCGAATATTGTATAAACTTATTGGTGCATTTGAAGGCAGAAATCGCAAAGAAACGGCCCCAAACGAACAAGAAAAAAGTGCTCTTTCATCAAAACAATGCACCGTGTCACAAGTCAGTGGTTACGATGGCAAAATTGAATGAATGGAAGTTCGAATTGCTTCCTCATCCACCGTATTTTCCAGCTAGTATTATCTATTCGCAGACCTCAAAAAAATGCTCGCGAGAAAGAGATTTGGCTCCAGTGAAGAAGTTATAGCCGAAACTGAGGCCTAGTTTGAAGGCAAAGACAAATCCTTCTACGAAAAAGGTATAAAAATGTTAGGAAAGCGTTGGACTGATTATATCGCTCTTGAAGGAGACTGTGTTGATGAGTAAAGCCGAATTTTACAAAAAAATGTGTTTTAAGTAGCTAGACGAAAAACTTTTTAGCCTACGTGTTAAATATCCTAACTTACCGAATTGCGTCCGGTAAGCAGGAACTGTTCTCAGTAGCCAGACCAAAAACTTTTCAGCCTACATGTTATATATATATATATATATATATATATATATATATATATATATATATATATATATATTTTTTTTTTTTTTTTTTTTTTTTTTTTTCTTGGCACATTATAAATAGTGAGTAGTAAAAGTGAAATACCAGGTTTCATGGGAAGATACATTGGAAACTTTTCTTTTACGACAGAGTTAATTTATTTTGAAAACAGCTGATGACATCAACTAATCTTTGCAATTTTTATTGTATTTCTCTACGTTTGCTTATCCAAGTAAATCAGTAAAAATACTAACAAAATGAAAATGTGTTCACTAAATTTAAAACAGCATCAAAAGTTGCATTTATGTATAATATGTACCAAAGGCATTACTGGTGTAACTACTTAATTCTTAATTAGCACTACACTATAACAAAAAATTGATATTAGAAAAAAGGTCACGAACAAAAATTTTTTCCATAGAATAAGATGTTAGGTTAAAGTTAGGAAAATAACATTTTTTTCTGAAAATTAATGCAAAATGCTATCTTTACCTTTCAAAAATTTGCACAATTTATGGACAATTCCAACTCCTGCATAAACAGTTTTTGTAATACGAGGTATCTAATTTACTTCTACAAATTGCTATTTCGGACTACAAGTTGAGTATATAGGCGATGTGTAATTTGTTTTTTCTCTCTGGAGAGACTAGAAATTGGCATTCAAATTAACAATGAAACAACCTAAGGTATTATATATAATATCGAGTTCCACAAGGCTTTGTGTTTAATCAGGCGGTCAAAAATTAAGTAATATATATTTTTACTTTCATTTAGGGAAGTATTACACTTATAAAAACAATCGTCCCAGATTTTTGGGAATCGCAAGCACTTAGTAACTGAAGTAGGAAAAAACTATAGTTTTTGATCGATAATCTTTAGCGCCTTTAGGCTTTTTCATCCAGTGATAATTATTATCACTATTAACACAAGAACATTTGAGCTAAACGTCTTTTTTATTTTGGAAATTGGAGCTAAAGGAAAAACCAATGACCTATTTGGTACAAGGTATCTTATAAGAAATTATTAGGGTATAATTATACTTTCTTCGGATATATGAGTGACATATCCTCCGGATTATTTGATTTAGTAGGTTTTTATAGTATAGAAAGCTAGTTACATCATATTTTTTGGGTTATAATTGTTTAATCCTAAATTTGCATTCCAAATTCTATATTTCAGAACCCCCTTAAACCCATCATTGCTACGGATAATACTGACAGATTTAGTATTATATTTCTAGTAGAAGACGCATAGAACCTGTATGGTGTTAAATATGGAGTTCTGAAAATACACATGCAACTTTGTTGGATTTCGATTTATCGGAGAATTTTGCATTTTTAAAGCTGTTGAACTGTATATCTTAATGTCTAGAAACTCACTTGTTTCTACTTTTTTTTTTTATAAATAATAAAAATGAAAATGAACTTTTACACAACGTATCCCAATAATACTACTCGGAATTTCTTAACAGTGATTTTTCAAGGTAGTTTCCATATTCCATAACACTAACGTGGAATTTTTGTCGCGATTCTTCGTCTATAAAACGAAAAAATTCCTTAAAACAAATTACATGGCTGGAAGCACGTCAAGAAACAATTGTGCTTTAGTAGACCTGTCTTCGATATTTTGAGCAGTGTCCAATCCTATTTCTTAAATCTGTTCTTCTTTTTCTTCTTCTAGCCGTTCTCTATCCTTCAGATATAGGCCTCTCTCATGTGCTTCCATATGTTCCTGTTTTGAGTAATTTAATACCAATGGAGCCCCGCTGATCTTTTAGTATCGTCATATCAACGTTGTTGGGGTCTGCCAGTGCTCTTTTTTCCCCCATGGTTTCCATCTGGTCAATTTTCCACTCCAATTATCAGTATTTCTGGCCACATGGCCAGTCCAGTTCCACTTGAGGAAAGATATTCTCTCAATTATGTCGTGGATCCCTGTCTAAGCGGTATACCTAGGATTTTCCTCTCAATTACTCTCTGCAATTTTCTAATAATTTTCCGTGTCAAAACCCAAGTTTCGCTATCATATGTTGTATGGTAGAAAGCATTCGTTATATAATTGACTTTTAAGTTTTAAAGGCAGTTTGGACTGAAAGACTTGCTTTATGTTACGGTAAGCCGTCCATCCCAAGCGTATCCTTCGATTGACTTCCAGTTCTTGATTCAATTTTCCGAGTGTCACTTCCTGTCCCAAATGTACATAATTCCACCCTTTCCACTTGTTGTCCGTGTATGGATATTACGTCATTAATGGCTGTTCGTTCGTCATGAATTTGGTTTTTGTGATGTTCATCTGTAAACCGACCTTTTTTGCTTCAGTTTGTAATTCTTTGAGCATTTCTTTCAATTTGATTTCATTTTTGGCAAAAAGTGCGACGTCATCAACAAATCTTATGTTGTTGAGTATCTCTCCGGATATGTTAAGTTCTCTGTTTTCCCAGTGAAGGCTCTGGAAGATATCTTCCAGTACCAGGGTGAATATTTTGGGTAATATGATGTCACCCTGTATAACACCTTTCTTTATTTTTATTTCCTTGGTATCCTTGTGTAACCTCACTTTCAGTTTTGATTGTTCATTGATTTTTGCCAGTATGTTAATATACCTTCCATCGACTCTTGCGTTTTTCATTGCTTTCTCAATTGCTCAGCATTTCAACGTGTCAAAGGCTTTTCGGAAGTCGACAAATGCCATCCAGGCTGTGATACTGTATTCAGTTATTTTTTCTATAAGTTGTCTGATCGTGTGTAGATGTTCGATTGTGCTACATCTTTTTTGGAAGCCTGCCTGTTCTTTAGGTTGGTAATTTTCAAATTTCTTGTCTAATCGATTTGTGATTTTTCTCATAAATAGTTTGTATATTTTTGATAGAAAACTTATTGGCCTGTAGTTCTTCAAATTGGTAGTATGTCCTTTTTGGTATATTAATATAACTATGGCAATTTCCCAATCTTTTGGTATATTAGATATTTATTGAAGAGCTTTTTAAGCTCTTTGATTATTAGCGGTTCTTCCTCTTTTAGCATTTCCGGCAGGATGCCGTCTTCTTCTGCTGCTTTTCCATTTTTAATTTGGCTAATGGTTTTTTCAATTTCTTCAACTTCTATATCTGGTAGATCTTTGGATCTGATATTAAGTATCCTTTGGTTATCCTCTCTTGATCTCCTCAGAGTATCGTCATCGGCTTTCGACCCGTATAGATCTGCATAGAATGTTTCTGTCACTTTAAGTATTTGTGGTCTTTCGTTTATAGGATTTCCATTTTTGTCTATCAGTTTCTGTGTGAGTTTTCTTTTCTCAATATGTTCAAACCTCTATTCTATTGTGTCAGTTCTTCTATCCATTTCTCCTGATATTCTCTAATATCCTGTTTTGCCGTTCTTCTTGCAGTTCTGTTGATTTCAGTTCATCCTTACTTTGTTCCTTTAATGTCATTATCAATTTTTTCAATCTTCCATTCATTTCATCTATATTCTCATGAAGCTGTGATGATCCCTTTGTTAATTGTTTTAATAGTTGTCTTTTATAGTCTTCTTTGTGTTCCTTTAGTGAGCTCGCATCTAATGGTTTTCGTTTGTTACTAAATCTCCTAGCTCTTTCTAGTGTTCCATTTATAAGGATTTTGCATCTTACTAGTCTGTGATCACTGCCAGTTGCGAAGGATCTGAGGACATCGACATCTTGGATTATGTGCTTGTGGTATGTTAGTACTTAGTCTATCTCATTCTTAATTTTACCATCTGGGCTCATCCAGGTCCACTTGCTGTTCGGTTTTTTTTTTTAAAAAAAGGTGTTCAGTGCGTAGAGTTGTTCTTATTCTAAGTAGTTAGTCATCATGTTACCTCTCTTATTCCTAGTACCAAGTCCAAATGGGCCAATGTATTTTGATTCGCTGTGTGTACTTCCTATTCTTGCGTTCAAATCTCCTATAACCAGGGTGTATTTCGTTCTATTTTCTGTCAGGCCTTGTGATATTTTTTCATACAATGTTTCAACCTGGTCGTCATCGTGGCTAATTGTCGGTGCTTAAATTTATCTGCTAAATCTGTTATATTCACCTTTTTATGCTTTAAATATCCATTAATAATATCCTAATATACTGTTGTGTGAAACAGCCATACTCGGAATTTATTTTACCCCTGACTAGGTAAATAACTTTATAGGTACCAGTTCAGTACTTGGAGATGAGAAAAAGGTAGGCTCCGCATATTTATAATAAAAAATACGATCATTTGTTGTGATTGACTGGATTGAGTGCTAACTAACTGGCCAGCTGTTATTTCGCTTTCAGAATTAAAAAACTCCCTTGTTCACTGACTCTCCATGATTGTCACAATAGGCATGATGACTAACTTTGAAAAACTATTCCACGATGTTCTTACGGAACTTCTATTTCCAAAAAATATATATTTCTGGAGAAATTACAGGGTTCCTAGCATAAAATTGGCCTCTATTAAACTAATTTTGAATTTCACACCAAAACGCTCACAGGCGTCATGGTGTCTGCTCGTGACGTCACGCCCTTGTAAACCTCATGTCAACAACAATGAAGCATACAGTATCTAAATAATAGTTTTGTTATTTTGTGTGTTTAAAATGAATTCTAAATTGTCTAAGTGGTGTGCGGTCCCTCAGTGTAAAAACCATCGATAAAAACTCCTAACAAGTTATTTGTTTACGTTCCAAACAAGAAAACAATAAGAAATAAGTGGCTAACTCTTGCGCGGCGAGACCCAGCAGTTATTTTTCCAAATTCTTCAATTTATTTCTGTGAAGACCATTTTGATGTAAGTTTTAACTTAATATTTTATTATTATAAATGAGGTGTGTCGTAATAATCTTGTTTGACAAATTATTAATTATCTAAATAATACCTTTAGATAGTCAAATCACTATTGAGGTTAGGTTTTATTTCTTTAATGTTATCATCTACTACTGTTTATTTAATGGATACTTTATCCTTGTTCCGGTTGCCAAATGACATGGAGAATTACATTCAGTACCATGTTATGGGTTTAGTGTCATAAGTGCGCATGAAACTAGGATGTATTCCCACAAGATTTGAATGTCAATCTGATCGAAGAAAACGAATATCTAAGACATAGAACGACAATATATTTTCAAGAAACAAAGAAGGATGGTAGTTGAAGAAAGTGAAAAAGATTTAGAAGTACAGTTACAAAATAGTTAGAACCTGGAGAGACTGGAAGTTGAGGTTCTTTATTTCTTTTTTCAAGTAAAACTAAAGTGAATATTTTTATGTTTATTTTGTTACTTTACACAATAATTAAAACATTAAACTACTTACATGTTTATTTAATTATTTGTGATTGAAAAGAAGGTGACTAGTGCCTACCCTAGACAGTTTCGATTTCATCCAGTAACATTCCACTGAAGTAGAGGAGGGGTCTTCACTCTTGCGATGGACCCACATGAGAAATGCTATGGCGTGCTTGCAGCCCCCTTGAGAGGCAATGCAGTCATGGCATTGCACGGAAATAACTGCTTCTTCTTCTTCATTGACTGTTAACGTAACTGCATATAACTTTACATGGACCCTATGTTCTGGGCAAATTTTATATTTCACTATGCACATTTTCTCATCACGTTTAAGCTGTATATAGCTTACATCGTCATCACCATATGATGGGCGTGAGGTCCTAAAATAAATAAAATCAACTAGTATGTACTTACTCATATGACATATCAACATTATCATAACAATCATAACTTAACCTAAAACTAATAAAACCATGACGTAGAAGTAGAAGTGCAGTTTTTAATTGTAGTGTTAACACAGATTACTTATATACTTACATAGATGATATTTCTAAATTCTGCTGAGCGAAAGTATTTGTTTGACGCAAGAAACTCTCCAAGCATCAACAAATCAATTCTAGGTAAATTCGAGCTATTTGCCTTGATAAATCCGTCTTCCATGGCTAACGTTTCTTGGTTCTAGTTTTTGCAACACAAAACTAGCCCACTCGATAGTTTAAAACCACAAATTAATTGATAAACGGTGCAGAGATTATCGTTACCACAAGAGAAGTTCGACCGAAATAATGTTTACTTAGGCGTGACGTCATTCGCTCTGATTTGAGTTCCACATAACATGGCGAATTGCTGTATTTTGTATTTTTATTCTAACAAAAATAATATTAATCTCACTTTTAATATAAAAATAAGAACATTTTTTAGAAACTTTTTAACCTATTTTATTATTTAAAGTCATAATTTCGGTGATTCATTGTTACTGTCATCAAACCTAATCTAATTCTAATGAGGCGTATAGTTTTAGCTAATAGAGAAGAGATTAAATAACATACTGAATAATTTTTAAACTGGTAATTCAATACGTTATATATAACTACATGCAACTAGCTAAAAATGTTATGTTCACACAAGGATAAAATAAGACTTTAATTACATGGGAGCCATATTTCGCGAAATGACTCCATTACAAAAAAAATATCCGTTTACTTATGAATTTTTCAAATATGATACTTGCTTATTAATGAGATTTTTATTTTAAGGAATAAGTTTAAGGTCAAACAAAAATAATCAAAAGAAGCAAACAACTGAGATTATGTTTATTATAAAACGTGTATATGAGTCACAATAAATAAGATTAAAAAACGAATCTAAAATGTATGCACATAGTATTTTAGCGTTTTATGTGGCCAACATTACTTTTCTTGTTTTTAGAAATTTTAAATCGGGTTTTATTTCTAAATATAGCAGTAAAAGCTTTTTTGAAGTGCATATTTTGAAGAAAAATACATTCTAATATAAAACATGTCGACTTAAACAAAAATTATAAAAATAAGTATTCACCATGAAGAATCACTTCGTCCTCAACTGAGCTCCATGCCTCGGTTTCTTCTGCAGGTTCCTCTGCGGATTTCTCTTCTTCTTCGGAACTTTCGTCGTAAATATTGAGTTTGGAAGAAGCAAATATTTGTATTGCTTCTTTACTAAAGGACATAGATTTTTTTTTGGGTTTGGCCTTACACTAGATACTAAACGATCTGAGCTGAATAATAATCTGTTGACGACATCTAAATTTTATTTTTCGCTTGAGAACTTTCTAGCAAACTTTTGGCGGTACAGGCACCTCTGCTGCTTCTTCGGACAGTAATCCAATAGGCAAAAGTGCCATTTCCATTACTGTTACACCGTGAATTAATATTTTATGCATCATAGGAGTCATGGGATGTCCGGGATAAAACTCTACATTAATTTTGGTTGTGTCATATCCATAGTCGGCAATTTTTTTCAAGTCAATTTTATGACCACTCGATATTACTTCCAAAATCACTTTCAAGCGATTTAGGGGGTTGAAGTCCACACCAGTAATTTCAGCAGCCACTTCTGGATTGGCAAAAAATCTCCTACTTATATTGCCATCATTGGTGTTACCAAATCCCGCTTTTGGCACATCTATGATTAAACCCAGTTGTTCTCTGAATTTTGCCTGTATTTCTGCCTTCTTTTGCTGAACAATTTTTTTGTCACTGTCCGAAATTAGCTATCGCTTTTGCACAGGAAGTGTTGGATATACTATATTTCGGTTTAGACCAGTTGTATCTTTTGTTATGGCACCATCAATCAAATTATCACTCATCCCTTTACTACGACAACATTGAAAATTTAAACCGAAATATAGTATATCTAACACTTATGAACTAATAGATAAAATTAAAAATATTAACTTACCAGAAAATTCTAGAATTATCTCATTTGATGTACAAAACTTATTTCCTAGTATCCCACCATATGAAGTCATAGAATTAGTAGAAAGACTCTTTATCAAGAATAAAGTAAACGAAATTATTAAACGGGATATTTTAGATTTACTTTCGACGTGCTTGGATCAAAACTATTTTGAATTCAATGATAACTTTTATACATCTAAAGAAGGTTTAATAATGGGTAATTCTTTAAGCCTTTTACTAGCGGAACTTTCCATGGATCATTCAGAACCAAAAACTCATTAAAACGCGGTAAGCAAAAATATTGTTTACTGACATAGATATGTTGATAATATCATTTTCTGTTTCACGGGAACAGATAGACAACTAACAATCTTCCTTAACTTCCTAAATAATTTTCATCCTAACATGAAATTCACCTCAAAATTAGAAATCTTATTGATTTCTAATTTTGAGGTGAATTTCATGTTAGGATGATCTATAAATTTCTTATACATATCTATATCAAAAGTGAACAATAAACACGATTTCTCGATATTTTACAAGCCTTCACATACTGACACAGTCATACACAATAGTTCATCCCACCCTTATACTTACAAAATGGAAGCTTTTAACTCTTTGATACATAGACTGTTACATATTCCTATGACTAAAACTAATTTTAACAAAGAATTCAACATAATCAAACAAATAACAATTAATAGTGAATATAACCCTAGCCTTATAGATAATATCTTGGATAAAAAATCGTTTAAACAAGCAATCTCTCTAATTTATTCCACAATTAATAACAAAAAAAGAAAATTTAGCACACTCACGTACACAAGGAAAGTAACTAGAACAATTTCAAAACATTTAACAAAAAGGAACAATAAAATAGCATTTAAAACCAGTAATACCTTAGGGAATATAATTTTGAATAACAAAATCAAATCTAATAAATTCTTAAAATCAGAAGTTTATTTATTAAATTGTTGATCTTGTTCTGACGTTTACGTAGGACAAACTGGTAGATCTTTTGAAACTCGCATTAAAGAAAATAAACATAGTTATTTAAAAAACAAGAACAATTTACATTACGCAACCCATATAATAAACGAATCCCATAATTTTGATGATACATTCAAAATCCTACATGTAGAAAATAAATCTAAAAAATTAAATATGCTTGAGTGTCTTGAAATTAACAAATAGAAAAACTCCAATCTATTATTATACGAACAGGTAGACTTAAACAATCCACCCTTACTTAATCTTTATTAGTTCTCGGAAATAGTACCACAGATTTGCATCTTTAAAATAACTTTGTCAGTAAATAATATAATAAAACGATTAACATAATCTTATATAATTAAGGATAGTTTTAAGCACTATATAACCAGTACTATTACCAAACATTTCTCTTTCTAATTTACTTCTGAGGAAGTCATTGTATGGTGAAACAATTGTCGAGTCATTTTAAATATATTGGAAATTAAAACACAGTATTATTTTTATATAATTTTGAAACAGATTATTATGGAATTAATTCATATATTCATAATGACAAAATTAATTTAACATTTAGTCAAAATGTGCCCCTCTTGCTTTTACACAAGCTCTTAAACGATTAGGCGATTCGTCTATGGCAGCATGCACTTGATTCAACGGAAAATTGTCCACTACTTTTGTTAAAGCTCGTTTTAAAGAGTCAAGAACGGCATCTCTTTTAGGGCAAATCATATCCTCTAAGAAAGATCATAGTTTATAATCTAAAGGATTTAGATCAGGACTTGCAGAGGGCCAATCTTCTGTCATAATAAATAAAGGCACATTTTATTGAAGACATGTTTGTGTTGTTTTAGCTTCATGTGCTGGTGCAGAATCTTGCTGGAAGATCCAGTGCTTATTTTTGAAAATAGTATGGTTTAGGAGTTCTACAACGTTCTCTAAAATAGTTTCTTGACATATAGCCTATCATTTTGATTATTGAAAGGTTCCAGAATGACAGTTTTTTTGTAGGTAACCAAAACTTTTCTGTTTGTCGTTAGCGTATTCCTTTAATAAACTTTAAGACTTTTGCCACCGTTTTCGCTCAAAATCTTCTGTTAGCAAATGTGTGTCTCTTGTAAGCACCAAGTCTTAGATCTTCTTCGATAATACGATACATTGAATTTTGCGAAACTTTCGTCTTACGAGAAAAATTTTTTGTTTGCGAAGAGGATTTCGATCAATTCGTGCTTTTATAGCTTGTGGCTTGTTAACTGTCCTTGGTCTTTCTGAACATTGCCTCTGGTGAATAAACACATGACTTATTTTAAGCGGTTTTAGGGTCTTAAAAATGTCCCTTTTTTCCACACCATACTTAAATAAAGTTATTCTATTTTCTCGATCACCCCATTGCATTGTTCAGAGAACTTAAATTCAAAATATATTTACACACAATAACTATATAACGACTGAGTAACATAACCTATAAATAATTTCACTAAAAAACTATTTATGGAAGTACATACATAAATATATATTGGTCTTAATTTTAGTAATGTTATTATCTATTTATTACTTATTATTTTATTAGTAAATAAGGGTTGTTTGTTCGAAAATATAGTTTCTATTATTTTTATATCTTGGTTCTTCTTTCTCACATTTGGTCAGTGTGGTTTCATGTTTGGCTGACGGGCCCAAGCCAAGTCAGCACAAACGCTATTATCTTTGTGTATTAAGGAATGACCTGACAATGTTATATGTTTTCGAAATCAATGACTTCTTAATGTTTCTGTGTATGTTTGTGTTGAGTCCTAATTGTACTAAGTGTGATGTGAATGTTGTTGGTGTAAGGCGTGTGGCTGATATGACGAGGGGGACAATGATGACTTTTTTTTTGTTTCCATAGCCTTTTTATTTCTGTTGCAAGGTCTGTGTATTTGGAGAGAGATTTTTTCGGTATATTTCATTTGGATATTTGGGCCGTTGGGGACAGCTATGTCAATTAGATAGGTGACTTTTTCTTTTTTGAACTGAAAAGTAATATCGGGTCTATAAGCGGAGACGGTTTTATCTGTATGGATACTGATGTCCCAGTAGAACTTGTAATCTTTATTTTCAAGTATGGATGTTGGTATGTATTTGTAATATCTGTGTTTTCTATGAGTTTGTATATTGTGGCTAGTGCTTAGTAAGCTACTTTTGCCGCTGAGTCATGTCTTGCTGTGTATTCCTTCCGGCTAATATTTTACATCCGCTTGTTATGTGTTCGATCGTTTCTTTATACTGGTGGTATTTCCTGCATCTGTCTTCTGTAATAGTTGTACACTTTTAATAGTTTTTAGTTAATATGGCTTTATCCTGGATGGCAAGTAAGAAACCTTCTGTTTCAGGGAATAACTGCACATCCTGTAACCAGGTGTATGAGTGTTTTTTATTTACGTGGTCTTGTTCTATGTAATATTTGTGTTTTTGGATTAGTGTTTTTTCTGACCACGTTTTCAACTTTTCTATTGTAATTGGGTGTGACCGTATGTGTCTGCTGGTTTATTATTTTTATTCTCTTGTGCTCTTGTGCATTTGGGTAAATACCCACATGCACAAGAGCTGCGCTTGGTAAAATTACCAAGAACACTCAGGTTCATAGTCCTTCTTAATACTCCAACAGTTCCCAGAATGACTTCTTTTTGTATCCGTGCTATTCCACTCTTACTGATGTCTAATACATCCAGTTTTTTTTTCGAATTTTTTTATATGGTCGTTTTCACTAACAATGAACGGAAGAATGGTTATTTCATTTAATCATCATTAACTTTTTATTTAAAATAAAATGTCTTGATATTTGTTTTTCTTATGCACCAAGCTCCTAGTTATGTTGTGTTCTTTAGCTATAGTAATATGTCAGGCTGATTCATTTGAATTATACTTGGTATATGTATTTTCATACCCTAGGATATTTTAACATGTTTACATATATTATATTTTAGTGTCAACTATTGATAAATAATTTTACACATATTACTGTATCTTATGAGGTAACTTGTCGGAGAGAGATGGGTGCAACCGAATAATAAATGCTGAATCGATTTCTCGTCGTTTTTATAATACCTAGATTTCGTAATTAGAATATTGTATTTTAGAATGACTTGTATGTACAGTCTGTCAAGTAAGAACGTGTCCGCGATAATTCATTTTTGTTAGATGCGGTTCTAGCAATCCAGCAAAAAATCGGTGGAGGGAACTTTGTCCACGACGTATTTTATTAAAAGTGTCAGTCCATTTTCGTCGAAGTGACGTAAAATTCACAAGGAGCCACTTGTTTGCGCGTCGGTTCGAGGCAGTCTTTCTTTGTTCCTATCAAAAGGGGCCTAAAATGACACATTCCGCGGCTGATAAATATATTAAAAAGTCTGTATCGTTTGGGAAGAAGTGGGTAAATAAAATAACGAGAAGAGAAATGTCGACGACTTGCCAAACCATCGTTCGGTACGCAAAGTCACTTCGAAAGTCGAAAAAAACGAATAATGTCTTGGTTTTCACAGGACCAGAAATTGACGCTGCGTCAGTAAAACGGCAAAATTATGAAAATCGGGTTTAAATGTGTCCCATGAGACCATTCAACAACGTCTTCGTGCTCATGATGTCAAATTCCGAAACACGTTGAAGAAGTCTTTGCTGGGCGAAAATCACATCGCAAAGCTTGGGCCTAGGGTAAGATACTAGAGTGGCTTCTACAATCGCTGGACGCCAACCCTATTGAAAACATTTGGTCCCTCGTAAAAAGAAAGCTCAGAGGAAAGACTCTGAGTACTTTGACTCAGTTGTCTCGCGAAATTCGAAAAATATGGAGATTATTGCCGCGCGAGTTTGCAGGAAATCTCGTCGACAGCATGCCTCAAAGATGCCAGGCGATTATTGATGCAGATGGCGATTGAACAACTTACTAAGGTAATTGCATCGTTGTTAACACACTAAAGATTTTTTTTTTTTTCAAGAATACGAGCAGTCACGTTCTTACCTGACAGACTCTATGTTCTAGTTAGAACTATCTGGCCTTGAATAGTTACGATAAATTTGTTTGTTCCTGGTATTAAATCACAGGAGGTGAGGTAACTCTTGAAAGTGCTAACTTCTACCCGTTTTCATTATATATAAAATTTTCTATGTAATGGTTTGCTACGACAAGTGTTTCTAATGAGTTGAATTTTATTTTCTCTTTCTAGCTCTTGTTGCACAGCTAGCTTTGGAACGGAGTATATTTATTAATAAGGGCTATAGTAACTTGATGAATAAATTTTTTTTTTTAAAAGCATCCTAAATGTCAAATACGTCAGTATACTCCTTGACAAGCACTATATTATTCTACATTAAAAAAAATATATATTCAACAATTTTCTATAAATCAGAGCCGGGCATCTAAAAATGATCACAGTATACAATTTAAAAATCACACAAACACTTTAATACCCATACTTACTGCGATTAAGGAAGAATTTAACGCTATACAAAACCAAAGGGTCGGCCCACCCCCCTGAAAAATTCCTCCCTATCGTTTAAGTGACTGCATTTTCCTTGATTAAAATTGATGTTCACCATGAATCCATAAGATGCACATGCAAGCAACAGAGTTTCGGGTAAACTCGATAGATATAGAAGATTTGCATAAGCCAAGTAAAGCGTACGGTAGTCAAATGCATTCTAGTAATTGATCGAGGCGCCTGGATGGTATTTTTGTTTCAGTTTGACCTTTGGACTTTCTCGTAATTGCTTTATTACTTAGCAAGAGCTTCTACCAGCACCTCTCACATGCCTTGCCACCATTATGTTTTCATGAAATAGATTTGTTAGTCATTAGATAATTGTTGGTTATTACGATGACTATGTGAAAATTTTATGTGTTGATGGGAAGCATGTTATCAGTCTAAAACTTTTTGTTGAGCTTAGATCTCCTTCCTCAAGTACTATATAATTTATTTCTTGGGTAAAGTATGGTGAATTATTTTGCGGATCATGTATAGCATCTTCCAATATTATAGCTAGTGAATTATGGCAGTTTTTCAACGTTTTTCACCAGTAGTAACGTATAATGTTTATTCTCAATTTTCGATGACGATCAGTTCCGCTTCCTTCTTGTAAAAATGGTACAACAAAGAACAGAAAATAAAAAATCTTTACGCCTGCAAAGCGCCAAACTTTAAATAAAACTCTTGAAAATCTATTTTACTCAACTAACTTTATGCTAACTTGAACGGTTGTGAAAACTAGAATTCCAAGTTTTAAGTTAAATTTCGGATTTCAGTTACGATCTGCTAAATTAAAAGAGAGTGTTTTTGATTAAGGTAAAAAGTAGATTTGAAACTTTGTAAGCCATTTAACTCAAAGTAGTAGCTTGCTGAGCCTTTAAATATCAAGTACTTTAAACAATTAAAATTTAGTTGACATCTTCTCGGTGGAATTGTCATTCTAATTCAGCACTTTCGTCTCAAAGACACATTTGTAAAATAAACACCGAATTTCACTTTCTCAGACTACAGGAAAATATTACAACTAACCATTTAAAACCATGATATCTCTATAGTGAGATAATGAAAATACAGGAAGAGGATTAGCTTTATTTAAGATTAGAAAAAAATAACAATTTTCAAACTAGTCCACTCCAAGAAACTATTAAAGAACACCAACATATGCTAAGGTGATGGGGATATCTCATTTCGTTATAGATAATGTCGGACCAACAGACCTACAGATAAACCGATGCGAATGAGAAACTAAGTTTTTTGGTATACCCAGAATGTAAAAAATGCAAAAATTTTGGAGGGTAATTTCTTCACAAATAAAAAATTTCCCTACCTGTAAAGGGACTTCAGTAGGTGGCTCATTAAATGACAAGTCCTACACCTTGAAAAAGGTCTGCCTCATGGACTCAAACAAAAGATCTGACAAGCGCATATTCCAGTCACTTTATATAGCAACATATAATGTAAGAACTCTGTCAACAGATGAATAGCTAATAGAATTGAAAGAGGAACTTAAAAACATTAAATGGAATATAATAGGTCTAAGTGAAGTCCGTAGAACTGGACAGGACCAAATTATATTGAACTCCGGAAACTGTGTGTATTATGCAAGTGAAGAAATTTTGATTAGTTGAGTCGGCTACATAAGAAACATGTTAGTCAAATTATTGAAATCAAGAGTGTTAGCTAAGAGTCATATATCTGATAATCCAACTAAATCAAAGATACTCGCTAAAAATTGTTCAGGCCTATGTACCAACGAGTACCCACTCAGAGGATGAAATAGAAATATACTACAAAGAAATTTTCACTGCTCTACAAGACGGAAAAACGCATCTTACGATGTTGATCGGTGACTTCAGTGCCAAAATTGGAAGCAGAGAGGGCGGAGATCGAAACAAAAGAGGGAGGACACTAATAAATTTTTTGGATGGTAAAACAAAAAATGCAGTCGATAATCAGTAACAGAAAAGACATTATCCAAGACGTAAGTGTCCTAAAGAAATGTTCATTTGCGAGCGACTATCGCATTGTAAGAGCAACCCCAGAGGATGTGGATTCCAATAGAAGAGAGATCGCAAACTCCTTGGAACACAATGAAGATACAGCAGTTGACGACATATTTGAAAACATCAAAAATAGTATAGAAAATGCCATTCACAAAACTTGTCCAAAACAACAAAAAGAACAGAAATTAAATCAAAGAGTAAAACAGCTAATGAAGCAAAGGAGAGAAATGGTAGATAGGAACCGATGAATAGAGAACTATGAATAGAGAGATATCGAGGGAAATTAGAAAAGACAAAATACGAGTACAAAAAATGCAGAGGAAATTAAAAACATTGTAGAACAGAATAAAAGCTTAAAAGTCTTGAGAAGGAAGAACACAATGGGAAGGAAAGACATATGCAAAATTAAAGGCTTGCATGGTAATGTAATAACAATCAAAAGATATATTTTTCAAATCATCGAATTATTTTATACCTTACAAGGTAAAAAAACAGAAATCAACATATCAAAAGTCCTAAATCTGGGGTCGAAGGATATTTCAGATATCACAGAAGAAGAAATCACATCAGCTTTGAAGGACATGAAAAATAACAAAGCTCCGGGTGAAGATAATATTTTAGTAGAGGCAATTAAACAAGGACACCAAATTATCAAATCACTTAAAATGTTATTCAATAAATGTCTCCTGGAAGGAATAACTCCATCGGAATAATGCAACTATTGTTAACATGCATAAAAAAGGAGATACTTCAGACCCTACAAACTATCGGCCCATTAGCCTTCTAAGCCATATATACAAGTTATTCACGAAAATACTTACCAAACGTCTAGCAGGTAAATTCGAGTTTTTTCTTTCAAAAGAATATGCAGGTTTCCGCTGGAGGTATGAAACAAACGAACATCTGCTTAGAGTTAAAATCCTCACTGAAAAATGTATAGAATATAATAAGCCTTTTGTACTCATATTTGTGGACTTCGAAAGGCTTTTGATTCTGTAATCAGCAGAGACTTTTGGAAGCGCTTACTAAGTGTTGTATTGATCATTGATATTCAAATGTAATTAAACGTATATATGAAAATGCCACCGCTCATATTAAAACACAAACTAATCAATCGACTGGCAAATTTCGAATCGAAAGAGGAGTGCGACAGGCTGATACGCTCTCACCCAAGCTTTTCGTAACACCTAGAAAGTATTCTAAAATCAATATACCAGAAAAGAATGAGACTTAACATTGACGGTGAAAATTAAAATCACCTCTCGTTCACCGACGACATTGTCTAAATAATAGGTAAAGTATCAGAAGCACAAATTATGCTACACATGTTTCAGAAAGCTTCAAGAAAGGTTGGTCTAAAAATCAATCTCTCCAAGATTCCGTTTATGTCAAATCGACACTATAAAACTGAATAACGTAGAGATAGAGCAAGTGCACTAATATGAGACATGAAATCAGCATAGGACGAGATAACCAAACACATGAAATTCAGCGGCGAATAGGTCTCTCCTGGGCTGCATATGGCAAAGTGGCCTATGTATTCAAATTTAACCTACCTATATGTTTAAAAAGAAAAGTATTTCACAGATTCATACTCCCTGTTCCTACATACAGAGCCGATACTCTCACAATGACGAAAAAAAAATCCACAAAATCATACAATGAAAGATAGAGAATGGGGGTACAAGACACAATCAAATTCATTCTATATCTTAAATGGAACTGGGCTGGACATGTTGCCAGGTTTAAGGATGGACGATGGACAAAGAGAATCATAGAGTGGCGACCAAGATCCGAAGCCTATCGGAATAGAGGTTTAAACAAGACTCCACCAAGTCGGTGGAGTCTTGATTTAAAAGAAGTGGCTGACAATTGGGTACAAGCGGCCCAGAACAGAAAAAGTGAAAAGACTTGAAGGAGGCTTTCGTCCAGCAGTGGACAGTATAGGCTGATGATGATGAGCTAAAGCCGCATATTTATATTAGACGTGCACAGGGATTCCTTCCTCTTCACCAAATAGTCTGCATCTCGTAAGACCATTGTGGATACCTTTTCTCTGTAAATGTTTCCTTAGGTGACAGTAGCCGGTGATTAGTCCCACCATTAATTTAGTCTGTGCCCTTGTTAAACAAAGAACGTCAGTTGTTAATTTTTTGAGGGGCCGCCAGGCTAGTTTACACTCCATAGAGATTTTGTAGTTGGCTTGATAGGTGTCTAAAGCCTTTAGAACTGTTTGACTGTCTCAGAGAAAATATATTTCTTGGTTATCGGTAGTCCCGTCTAATATTCTCGTGCACACATGCTTGTATTTCATGAATTTCTGCCTGGAATGTTGTTGCACCTGTTTCTAGTGGAATAATAAAACTCCACTTGAGCTTTTTTCCATATATGCAAGCGCCTAATCTACTCGAAATTTTTAATCCATCTATGTAATAAATCAGAGCCGTTGCCTTCGTCGAAGTTTCCACCTTCATCTACACATTTAAATCGTACCCTATTTTATGTGATTTTTTCGAAATTATACGACGTTGATACTCGTATAATCAGATTGCATATTGAAGAGTTTGTCGTCGATTAAATCCATAACTTTTGTGTGCACAAATTGTACAGTTTTTGTTTTGATTCCCCCATTTGTCTTTCTCCCATAGCTGTGGTGGCGGTTAAAGATGTCCGAAATGATAGTTTTATTTCATAATTTTAATGATTATACAGTTTTACATTATTTATTAAAATGTTTTTTTTTTCAATTTAACATAGTTCACTCGCAAATCCATTTTTCTTAAGAATTTGATGAAATTGAAATATGATATTAATTTAAATGTTTTTCATTTAATTAAAAAAAGAAAAAAATTTTGACCGATTGTGAAGCGAGATATTCATAATTAAAGTGTACATAATTAACATGCAATAGGCCAATGAAGTATAAAAAAAGGTATTGTTTCGAGTATATCTTAAGAACTAATTTTTTAAAAAACTAATATTTAGTAAAAGAAAAATTAGAAAAATTTTGAAATAAAAATATTTTTTTTATCGATTTGTTTAAAAGATATAAATATTTTTTTTTCAAAAGAATAACCGCGTAGTGAGGGACAGATATCACAATTTGACAACTCTGTATGTCTTCATACTTTACGCGCCAACATTCAAACAGCATTTAAAGTAGTTAACTTTTAAACCGAAATTCATTTGTATGGGAAATAATTTATTGAATAAACACAATGTATTTATCAGCTTTATCTTTAATCATCAAATAAAAATATTAAATGTATTAATTAAAAATTTGAATTTGTATCTTGATATTTATTTTTTTACTATTTAAAAGATTTATATTTAAACAAAAATATGTTTGTAGGTTGATATTTTAAATTAATTTTATGTTTATCAACATTGTTATATATTAATTGATAACAATATTAAATATATCTTAAAAAAATAAATATTTAATGATACTTACGATAAATAAATAAATTATTATAAACTATTTATAAAGCAATTAATTACTGCCATTGTCTTTTCGACTAGATAATAATTGCACTATGCCTGTAGAACCCAATTTATCATAAGAATTTTTTAAATCTTCCAAAGTTATGCATTCAGATGCAATTCTTTTAATTACAAGATCTGAAATAACAGTTTTTAAAGGCATTAAAGACAGCAATATTAGTTTTTTCAAGACGATACATAATTTGTAAATACGAACTAAACGTTTTTCATGAATTATCTTTTCTAGTGAAAGGATTTTTTTACACAGACAACATTTTTTCCTAACTGATCTAACTTAACGATCCGTCTAAAACTACACAGGTTAAGCTCTTCAGTTTTTAATTTTTTCGCGGCATTCATTGCCGAAATACCTTTTTTGCGTTTATTAATGAGCT
Source organism: Pachyrhynchus sulphureomaculatus (assembly GCA_019049505.1). NCBI lineage: Eukaryota > Metazoa > Arthropoda > Insecta > Coleoptera > Curculionidae > Pachyrhynchus > Pachyrhynchus sulphureomaculatus. Next base: position 30,876,076 of record CM032451.1, read on the forward strand.
TTTCCTTTGCAAATTTACCTTTATGTCGCAACTGATTATAATCAAAAGGCATTTTTTATTTAATTATATTTTTTTATTTTAAAACAGAAGGTCTAAAGCGTAAACATATGCAAAATATAATAAATATAACCTATATAAAAGTCACTTCTATAGAGCATTCGGTATACGCATTGGCAGCACATTTATGCATGCGTATGACAGTTTACATGCATCGAATACAGTCTCCGACAAAAATAAAATACTGTGCCACTGAGTATTTTAAAATTTTTGTATTCACTGTCGGAGTATACTTTTGGTTCCGATTGTCACGAGTGAACTACTTTAATAGTTTACTGGCATTTTTAAATATGTTTTCTGAAAAAACCTCACGTGGATGTCTTTTTTTATGATTTTTCTTTGGATTCAGCATTAAAAAATACTTAAGAAAACACGTATCTCACTTTTTTATATACCTGTGTTGTTTACATTATATCTTAGTATATCTTCGGCCCGAAGCGTCACCCCATCCACCTTAAATTGATGTTATTCTATGTTAATTCTAGTTAGTTTATGTTATGTCTTAGTTATATCCAATCCGGCGAAACTTGACCCTATATTTCGCTTCCTAATGAATAAAAGCATCTAACGTTAACGTCATGCGACTCAGCTCGTCGAAATTTTTCTGTGTGTGTGTTACTAATTAATATGTAGTTTTTTATATATTAAATATTAAAACTCTGACCTCGTCCAGATCTCTCGCTCTAGGGGAAAAAAGCACATAATATTGGAGTGTATCGAGCTCTGTCAAATGAGGGGTCATTTATTCATATTAGTCAAGTAGTTTACAGTTGATTTTTACTGAGTATATGTATTAGAAATATAAATTGGTAACATATCAATGTTACAAAGCACTCCAAATTTCGTGTTTTTGACGGAAACAGTTTTGAAAATATTCAGAAAAAAACCTGTTCCTAACTTGAAGGGTTCTGACCAATATTTTACCTTATTTATATGTTGTATTTATTTAGTTATTATTTTCATGAAACTACTTGTAAGATGGCACTTTTTCACAACTGTAGTTTTTATAATTCATAATAGCCAATGTGCCGCACTGGAACGAAAGCCATGAACAACACCTTTCGAAGAGAAAAATACCAACGTTCCTGAAACTTACCGACGTGTTACTATACTAGAAAGTACAGCTGCAGTAACCAACCGAATGTATTCCCATTTACTCTCTAATAGAATCCTTTCAGCAGAAAAAAAAAAAAAAAACCGATGTCGACGAAAATCAAGAGAACTCAAGGCTCATTGATTGATCGGCAAAATGATTGTATCAAGCACAAGGAAACAGAAACATGGCCTCGCCATTATATAGGTATTTGACAGTGTCCTATATTCTTCGACATTTGCAGCTTCGGATATATATTGAATTAATTCCTTACTTAATGAGCTGGTAAAATAATTTATGCCAACGTAGAGAACCCAAATGATGTGGTTACATTCGGGGGCAAAATTGAAACAGGCACCATAACTATTCAAAATTCCTTCAGGGCGATTATTGTTTTTACTATTTTGTCAGGCATTGACACCACACTCCAACATGTTATACTACGAGAATATAGGACGTGACTGGCCAAAATAATAAAATCAGTCATCTATATATCTAATCTAAAGTTATTTACTAAGCATGAGGCTGAAGTAAAACGAGCACTTACCGTCGTTAAAGAGTTTAGCAGCCATATTCGTATGGAATTTGGCCTAGATAAATATTCAACTGGGATAGATAAGGGGTGTAAATTAACTAAAAGTCAAAATATTCGCCTAGATGAACGAATATCTGTAAGGAACCTGGAGATAGGCTCGTAATATGAAAGGCTCAGTATATTGAAAAGTGGTATGGATATTTCATATCTCTCTCTCCCTCTCTCTCTCTCTCTCAATCTTTTCACCCCAATAGGAGTATCGGTGATACTATGCCATGTAAAGGCCTTTAAACAACCAGATATTCTAGATCGTTGATTTGCCTGACTGAGTACTTCTTGATATAGATTTTTTGAGCTCGATATCTGTAGTCTCAGGTATGTGCAGTGCATGTTGTGTTTTACTGTTTTATTATAGATGCTTAATTTACATCTAATGGGGTCTTTAGCTATATCATTGATTCTGTTTTTTCCACTGATATTCACATATTGTAAGTGTTTGCTATGGTTTGTAAACGATGTATTAATCACTGTAAGTCATCTTCATTTTCTACTGCTGGTATCGCATCATCAGCAAAGCACAATATTTTTAGAGTTTTCCGTTCCATTTTGTATTCGTTATTGATCTCATTAATACTATTTATTATTTTGTCCACTATTAAATTAAAAAGTGTTGGACTCATGCTATTGCTGTGTCGAATTCCATTAATTATCATAAAATATAAATATTAAAATGCTTTAATAATATTTATTTTGACATCTATACCTTCTTGGAAAAATCTTATTTTACGGAAACATGTAATTAATTTTTATAATCACGCCAAAAAAGAAAATTTTGATAAAGATAGTAATCGGTTGACAAATTTATTCATTTTGAAATTTATAGACAAACGACGTTTTTGCAAATAAAATAATCGAATCAATTAATTATCTAAAAGTAATTTGAAATTAAACTGCAATCGAATTAACAAAAAAATGGGTTTAATTTACAGTTATTCGAACTAATCTAAATTAACAAATTAACTGAAGTAGCTCAGGTTAGTTCGGGTACATCTAAACTAAAGTGATTATCATCAGCCATTCATCATACTTATTATAGTTAGTAGAATTTGTTTAATTATATTTTTAGTGTTCCGTATGGAACACTTATAAGATCACTTCGGTGTCTGTCCGTTGGTCCGTCTGTCCGTCTGCCCGCCTGTCTGTCTGTCACACCCGATTTCTTCTGAAACTTTTTGACATAGAAAGTTGAAATTTGGCATTAATATAGGAACTGATGACCTCATCGGAGACGTGTAGTTTTGGACGTTAAATTTTGACTTAAGAGGTTAGTTTTGGGGGGTGAAAAAACTTTTCCGGGTCATCGAGTGGGGCGCCAAATTAAAGCTTATAAAAACACGAGTTTAGAAATATATATACCATAATACTTGCTCTCACTTTTCTTTGCATTATTTTTTACAAATTGCGAAAAATCGCTGTCCCCCCCTTATTATTTATACCTCTGTAACAAAAATGATCTTATATACATGTTTTATTTACTTCTATCTAAACCATTATTTCAAAAAAAATGTTCTCTATTTTGCAAAGTATAAGAATCGAAATTTTTTTTTACTCAAGCTTAGAGTAAATCATTGGTACAAATATGCCGTTGCTGTTAATTCAGATTAGTGGTACCTAATGAAAGTTGTTTTAAATTTTAATTAATATTATCACTTAAAATAACATGTAAAGGTACTTTAATTTGCATCCTAAATTTTAGTATTTTGCCTAAAACCATTTTAAATTAGTGCCTTAGATATTAACTTTATTTTCACCCAATACGCAATATTAAAGCTTATTCAACTTAATTGTACTGACCTTCCAAGCAAATGTAATCCGTAAATTGACAATACGTAAACAAGGCAACGTAGTTATACGATCATTTAGCCGATAGTTAACTTAGTTTCTCTTAACATGTTTATGCACATTTCTACCCCACAATGCCTTAAGTGCTTTATGCTGCAATAACTTTACAAAGTTATATTCGTGGTGAATGCATAACTAAATTGACGATACACATGAAATGTTTCATTCGGTTTCTGGAGTATAATATTTATATTATTATTATACAAACTTGTGACGCCAAAAATGAGACCTGTGCATAGTTTAGTCTTCAGCAACTTCCTCTAAGGATCCGAATTATGGGCAATACGTGCTACAGAAAGGCAGAGAATAGACGCCCTCGAAATGTGGTGTTAGCGACTTATGCTTCGCATACCTTGGTCGGCCAAAAGAACAAACAAATCTAGCTTCGATCAACCAAATATTAAAACAACATTTCCCACCATTTAGAAGGGAGGAGACCACGTACCGATCACCTAATCGCTGCACTGTGGTCCAGGAATTTAATTTTTCGTTCAAAATTATCTACAGGTCTTAATTTCCAACCGATTTGGTTATTTTTTTTTAAATACTAGCAACTAAATTTCCTCTCTCTCTCTCGAAGCAAATTTTTGAATTATGGCCAATTTTTGTAAATTTCTTTAAAGCTTGTAATATTTCAATGAACAAACCAAAGCAATTTATGTTTCTCGATTCACATAATCTGAAATTTGTTGTTTCAAGACCTAAAGGTCGCAATGTGAATGAGCATAGCCATTTTTCAAACATAAATCGCTCTGGTTTGTTCTAATTAATATTCTAAATCTGGCTAAAATGATGACAAATTATCAAAATATGTTCATATAATGGTCGAAAATTGGCTATGTTAATTTACCTTGTCACATTTAGATCTTGAAACAACAAATTTCAGATTATGAGGATCGAGAAACATAAATGGCTTTGGTTTGTTCATTAAAATATTGCTAATTTCGAAAAAATTATTAAAATTTATCCAAAAATGGTAGAGAAGTAACCAAAAACTGACCATTATTCAAAAATCGGCTTAGAGAGATTTTTTAGAAATTTAGTTATGAGTATTTAAAAAAAAAAATCCAAATCGGTTGCAAATTAAGACCTATAGAGAATTTTGAACGAAAAATTAAATTACTGGACCACAGTGCGCTGGGCCGATCAGTTAAAATCAGTAACGGAGCATAGAGTAACCGACACCCTGAGGCAAGCGAAGAACAGACACAGATAGCGAAAAGTAGTTGCCAAATCAATCAAAAATTTTAATATTAACACGACCTTTAGCAATAAAACATAAGATTGAGTAAAAGAATATATATATATATATATATATATATGTTGCGCGTGGCTCACAACAAAATGATTTTTAAAAAAACTTTCTTTTTCTTAAAAACCTTTCTTTATTTTTAAGAACTTTCTTTATTTTTGATTTATTTTGAAAAAAAGTCTTTCTTTTCACTTTCACTTTGAAAGATACAAACGTGCTTTTTCTTTTGTTAAACTTTGGTCTCCGTTTGAGAACTTTTAAATAAACTGTTAAATTCGAGGTCTTGTTTGCTCGTTCAAAATTATTTTGTTTAACTTGTTCAAAGTAAAAATTTCAACTGTGTCCGTCGCGTTTTTTGTTTGGTTTTTATGATCTTAACTTTTGCTGAATTTGCAAAATTGCACAAGATGATGAAATATGGTGCAATCTGTTATTCATGTTTCATCATTTAATTTTACTGCTAGACGCTGAGTAAGCACATGTGTATCTCTTAACAACATTGTAATACATTGTATAAGGGATTACAAATTTAATAGTAAAGTATCATTATTTTTATCTAACAACTCCCCCTTATAAGAAAAAGTTAGGGTTATACCGTAACTTTTATGATTAAATTTAAAATTAGTCTTCTCGTATGGGGCTTAGTTCTAGGTCATTTTCGGGTTGATCGTCTTGAGGGTGTATGCTTTCCCTTCTCCTGGGGATGATCCTTTGAAGACGTTGTCGGATTCCGTCATTGCTTTGTGGGTACCTTGGGTACTCTATTTGGAGGGTTTGTCTTTTCCTTTTGCATTTACATATACAATATAGAATAACTAAAAAGATAATTATAACAATAGTTAATATAGTAAACCAGTGGGAGTGTTTTGAGATTGGAGATTGATTCATTAATTTATCGAGTTCTTCTGCGTGTTGGTTAAGTTTGTGTTGTGCAATATTTAGATCCTCGATGTCTAGTTTATTTAATTTTCAATGGTTTCATTTCGGGTATCTTTATTTTGTCGGGGATGTTTTTGCAACACTCATAGGGTATTTGTATGGGTTGATTGTCATACTTAATTTCCTTTTCTTTCTCTAGTAAATATCTGGAGTGTATTCTTGTATTTCCAACGTAGGCGTTACATTCGGGTTGCAATTTTAGGATTGTATTCGTCTTAAGAATTTGAGATTTTGTTTCCCTTGGTCCACATTTAATCGTTACGGGTAAGGGTTCTGATACACTAATTAACCATAAGTTATAACCTATTTGTTGGACATTATAATCTCTTGCGATTAAGAGTGACGTTTGACATGTCTCTGGGATTTTCCTCAATTGTCTAAACAGTTGGGCTTCACATATGGCTTCACTGTTTATCGGGTATGGTAGGACATTTGAACATATTTTCTCTTTCAAATGAAGAACTTTACAATTTTCAAGATTTTGGAATGATATGTAAGATAAAGAATCATCGTCTCTTGCGATATATTTTTTTATTCGTTGGTAAGATATGATATAAACTTGTTCTTTCATCTAATACCGGGATTGGATAGAGTCGATATAGAGTATACCTGTCTGGTTCTACCAGAGGGATTTTTAGGACAAAGATTATTTTCTTATCTGACTGATAAGCCTCTAGTTCGATTATGTCAATATATTCTGGAGTATACGCTGAATAGGGTGGTAAAGGCAAGTTATATTTTGTTAGAGATTTAGATATTTCTTGTAGGGAATTTACTAAATCCATTGGTAATATTATGGAACTGTGTAAGAGTTTGATTCTTGCAAATGTTATGGCATTTATTATATCATTTAGAGAGTCTTCCAAGAAGATGTAGCTCTCCATTAGGGATTCGCAAAGGTTTAAAAATTGAGTCTGTGCCTCGTAAAATGCTAAATCATCTGAAATATCCATAAGAGAAGTGCGTATTATTTTTATGTCGTTATTGAATGTCTCTTCATCAATTTTTAATTTTTGAATTGTCTCGTTGAAGTTCTTTATTACTGATGTAGTGACTGAGATTTGGTTCTTTAGTAAGTTTTCAATTTCTCGTTCGTCTCGAGTTACTTTATCGATGCATTCATTGAAATATTCACCGTCTGAAGCGTCTAAATTTCCGGTTATTGTTTTCCAAATTGTTCCAATACCGTTGAATATTCCGCGTTTCTGTCGATATTCATAGGGCTTTGTGTTTCCTATTATTATTCGATATTTCGTGTTTACTGCGTTTGATATTTGGTTTAGTAAACTCATGTGCGTTTGCACTTCACTTTTAAATGATAGCGTTCGTGGTGTGGGTTCTGAAATTATTTCTGACATGCTAAATATTATTTTCTCGTTGTTACTAATTGTTTCTTTTATTGGTCTTAATTCTTTATACACTAGTAATGTCCATTTCGCATTTGAAATTCTTAATGTTGTTTCTTCGTGTAGGAAGATTCCGATTGTGTTGTTGATTGGAGAAAGCGTGAATTGGGCTGACGTTACGCATATTAACCATAAGAATCTGAAACCAAAAATTCTTATTCAAAATATGGTTTCATATGGTCGAAATTTGTTTTTGTTATTTTCTGTGTTTCGGGGTTCAAGAGTTTAGCTGAGTTATCGAATAGTTCAATAATTTCAAAAGGTCCGTTAAATAAATTTTTATCTTTGCTTTTTATTTGGGACTCTTTCATATATACTTTGTCTCCGATTCGGTAGTTGTGTTGATTTTCTGAGATATTTTTGTCAAATCTTATTTTTGCTTGGTTCTTGAGATGTTGAGTTTTTTCTCTCGCTAAATTATAATAATGTTTCATTCTGTTATTCAGGTCTTGGATGTATCTCGTAATCAAGGTTTTCTCATTGTATAGCATTTCGGGGGGTCTTCCTGACGTATGTCCAAATATTAATTCATACGGTGTAAATCCGGTCGTTTTATTCTGCGTGTTGTTATAACATATTACTGCATAGGGTAATATATTAAAGGGATGTTCAGTTGGGTTATCGATCTTATGTGCTCTGATCATTTCTGCAAGGGTTGCATGAAATCTTTCTAGGGATCCATTTGATTGTGGATGATTTACACTAGAAAAAGTTAGTTTGATATCGTAAAGTTGACAAAGGTCCTTAAATATGTTATTTTCGAATTCTCGGCCTGAGTCACAATGAATTCTTCGTGGTGTTCCGAAGTGTTGGAAGTATATTAATAATGTATTAACGACTGTTGATGCCTTTTTGTCTGTAAGGGCATATGCCTGTGTAAATTTAGTTAATTCGTCTCTAACTGTAAGAGCATAATTCTGTATGGGGTATTCAAATATGTCGATATTGATTCTTTCGAAGGCTGTTTTTGGTGTCTCCGTTATCACTAAGGGTGTACTTAAGTTTTTTCTGCAGATCTTGACTTTCTGGCAAGTTTCGCATTTTCTTATGAAGTCTTCGACATGTTTTGTCAATCCTTTCCAGTTATATTTGGTTTTAATTCGTCGTATTGTTTCATTAATACCTCTATGTATATTCATTTTTCCCGAGTGATTATGGCTTATGATAATTGGTATTTCGTCTTCGCTGGGTGTTTTAACGATGTTTTGACAAATTACAAATTTGATTTCTTCATCCGTGAAGATAAAAGAGATTATCTCTAAAATTGGTAATTCAACATTTGTTTCAATATAGTATGTTTGCGAGATATCAAGTTCATTTTTACTTTTGTACAATACATAGAATATTCTTTCAATTACAGTTTCGGGATCGAAAGGTATCGAAATGATAAGATAGTTTCTATTCCGTACCGTTTTGCTCGATAAGACGTTTATTTCGTCTGACTTGAAAGTTGGCTTTTCTTCTAGTATGTCTTCGATGATTTTGTAGTGAAGATCTGTTAATTTATCCTGCCAAAAGAATGTTATGATATTTTTATGTCTCTTATCCAGTAAGTGATCGTTTATCGTTTTAAATTTTGAGTAATCTATAATTGATCTAGTTTTATATAGGTTTATGAAGTCATCGTATTTTTCTAAAATTTCTTCATCGTATCCTTTTTCTGATTTTGGTTGGTTTTCTTTCTTTTCCGGTTCGGGTTCTTTGCTCGTTGATGGTTTTGCATCGTCATTCATTGCTAGAATTGCAATTTTGGTTTCGAGCTTTGTGCATTCTTTAAAGTGATTTACTTTCAATCTACTGAGCGCGTCTGCATTTTTGTTGATTCTTCCGGGTTTGTATTCTATTTTATAATCGTATTCTTCGAGTTTTAACCTCCATCTAGCTAATCTGCTTCCGGGGTCTTTTATTGAGAATAGCCATGTTAAGGGTCTATGGTCAGTTATTAGGGTGAATTTTCTTCCATATAGGTATGGTCTAAAATGTTTTACTGCCCATACTATAGCGAGTAATTCACGTTCTATGGTAGAATATCTTGTTTCGGCTCCGCATAGAGTTCTTGATGCGTAACTGATAGGAAGATCTTTATTTATCGGTCCTTGCGACAGAATTGCTCCGATTGCAAAAGCTGAAGCATCAGTTGTCAATATGAATCGTTCTTCAAAGTTTGGATAGATTAATATTGGATCCGTGGTTAACGCTTGTTTTAACCTGTTAAAGGATTCTTTGCATTCATTATCGAAAAGAAATTTTATATCTTTCTCTAAGAGTCTGGTTAGAGGTTTTGCGATTTTTGCGAAGTTGGGTATGAATCTTCTGTAGTATCCGGTTAATCCGAGAAATGACTTTATGTCTTTCTGGGTTTTAGGCTCTGGTATATCTTGTATGCATTGAATTTTATCGGGATTTGGTTTTACTCCGTCTTTCGTTATGACGTGTCCTAGGTAGGCTACTTCCTTCCTTAAGAATTCGCATTTGTCTGGCTGTATCTTGAGATTTGCTTTCCGTAATCGTTGGAATACTTCTTTTAGTCTTTTAATGTGCTCGTGTACGGTTGGACTATAGACAATTATATCGTCCATATATACTAGACATCTTTCGTTCTGGATTCCAAGGAGGATGTTATCCATGACTCGTTGGAACGTTGAGGGTGCATTTTTCAGTCCGAAAGGCATGCGTATAAATTCGTAATGCCCATTGTCAACGCTGAATGCGGTCTTTGGTATATCTTCCGGTTTAATTTCGATTTGGTGAAAACCTGAGGCTAAGTCTAGGGTTGTGAAATATTCACATCGTCCTAGTTGGTCAAGTAAATCTGATATATTTGGTAGAGGGTACTTGTCATTGATACTAAGATCGTTCAATTTCCTATAGTCTATCACAACTCTCCATTTTTGTTTTCCAGACGCATCTAGTTTCTTCGGTACTACCCACACTGGGGATGACCAGGGTGAAATTGATGGTTGGATTATTCCTTGACGTAACATATTATTTATTTGCGTCTTTATCTCTTCTTTATGTATTTGGGGGTATCGATATGACTTCGTGAAAACTGGTTTCGAATTATTCGTATCAATTGCATGTTTTATTTCATTGGTAAAGGTTAATTGATCTCCTTCCAAGTAAAATATATCGGAAAATTCTAACGATAAGTTGATGATCATTTCCGTTTCTTCTTCGTTTAAATGGTCTGTTCTTAGTTGGTTTATTATCAGATTTCTTCGATTTACAAGTTCAGTGTTTGACTCATTAAAATTCGAGATTTGATTTTCTGCTGTTTCTTCTAATGGCTCAAGAATTATATCCGAGAAATCGATGGTTTTCGGAATTGCGTTCGGGTTTATTACTGATGTGAAAAAGTCTCCGTATTCATTTATATGTACAAGTGCGTTGGGTATTCTTACGCGTTCTTTTTCCTGTGTTAGAAGTATAGCGTCCGTATTTCTGAGTTTACATTTTAACTTAAAAATTTGTTCGGTCCGTGGTTCGATATTGATTTTATTTTCGAAAGTGTAAAAATTTTGTTCGTTGTGCGCTAATTTTATTTCTCCGAAGGTTGGGTTTATTTTTTCGAGGGTTGAACTTTCTTCGAGGGTTGAGTTTGGTTTCTCGAGGGTCAAATTTTCTTCGCCAGCTTTAAATAGCGGGATATTTTTGAAATTTGTTTTTAGATTTTTCGATTTTAGATCTATGACTGCGTCATAGTGTTCTAAAAAAATCAAGGCCTAAGATTCCGTCAAATTCAATATCGAGATCACAAAGGTAAACTTTGTGTGGGTCTCCTAAATTAAAAGGTATGAGAATGGATTCATTTATTAAAATTTTTTGATTCGTTATCCCTTGGATAATTACATTTTCAGGAAAACGTCCGGGGTAGTTCTGAACGGTATTATATTTAAAGATTGAGATACCAGCTCCGGTGTCGATAAGGAGTTTGAATTGGTTTGTTCGATCTTTGATATAGTAAAGATTTTTCGAACTAACTGCATTTAGAGAAATCGTTGGTCTGGACTCGGTTGGTTGTTTAAATTCGCACTGATGTGTTGTGGGTTTATGTTCAGAGTTTGGACTTTGTTGACATTCTCTGTATTCGGGTATGAACATTCTGGGGGGGTGGTCTTTGATCGGGATTTCGAGAAAATTTCCGTTATAGGGGTTCTCATATTCATTGTCATACTCGTAATCATAATTATCATTGCTATTAACAGCATAATAGCTTTCGCTGTTATAGTGTTGATTATCGATGTAGCAATTGTCTCCTGGACTATTAGCGGCATAATAGTCTTCTGGATTATAATCATTACTATTATCAGCATAATAGTAGTTTTCTTCGTTGGGGTGTGAATAGTAATGTACCGTCTTGGTTGGTAATTAGGGTTTCGTTGTATTACCGAAGGTCTTTGTGGTTGATATTGATTATTTGGAAGTCTTGGAACGAAGTTTGGTTGTCCACTTGGTTGTTGACCTGTGGTGTTATTCGTAATGTTTGGTCTTTGAGTTATATTTGGGTTTTGTCTCGGTATAAAATTTGAAGTGGGTCTTTGAATAAAGCTTGAAGTGTTTGGGAATTGTTGTTGAGATTGGCTTCTACATTGATTGGACATGTGACCTAATCTTTGGCATGAAAAGCATTTTGGTATTGGTTGCTTTTTTTGAAATTGCTTTGGCTGTGTTTGGGAAGGTGGTCTTTGAAATTTCTGGTTTTCAAAGTATGATAATTGCGTTTCTCGATGGATGCGAGATTGGGCTTGAAGTAAGGTGTTGGGTTGGCTTGCTCTTATGAGTTGTCCTAATTTGGGTTCTAGACCTGTTAATAATGTGTTTAAGGCCATAGTTTCAATTAGACTTATCTGGGCTGTTTTTTGATCTTTGGTTAGTGGGGATTTTTGGATGTTGGCTAGCATCTTCGCGTTTAGAACTTGGAGTCTGTTATAAAAGTTGATTGCAGTTTCTCCAGGAAGTTGCTTTAATCGTTGAAGATCTTGGATGAGGGATGTGAGATCGCGGGAATCTCCGAAATGAGAATTTAGAAGTATTTTTATATCTTCATACGTTGCTGGATTTCTAGAGCTAATTAATTGAGCTGCTCTTCCGCGTAGTTTATTTCTTATGTGAATTACAAGAAATTTCTTTTGTTCCGTAGCTGCCATATCATATGCATGATCGCACGCTGTTAGAAATGTACCAAGAAATATCTGGTCTCCTTCAAATTCAGGTATTATTGAAAAAATTTCAGATAGCTTGTAGGGCTCGGCTTCTAGGGTTACTCCTGTATTTGAGTTGTTATTTGTCATTTTGAGATGTTAAAAAATGATATTCGATGTTAGAACAGTTTCTTTATATTAAGAAATGCGTGAGATGGAAATCGTATAGTTGTAAGGTAAACTAGACGGTTTCAATCTAATTTGATGTTAAATGTGCAATTTATGAAGTAAAATTGCGGGTTGGGGGGGGGTGGGTGGGGGGGGGGGTGGGGGGGTGGGGTTCAAAAAGAAAAACAAAATAAAATCGTGATGATTCTTACTCTATTCCTCTTCTTAAAAAAAGGTTTTGCATTTCAGGTTATATTGGCCAGGGGTGTCACCAGGTGTTCCTAATCCACCAATATTTCCTAAAACTTATATCCTTTGGGTTGTTCGCGAAGGCTTTGTTGCTTTTGGTCCGAATGATTTTTTTCCTCTTTTTTTTCACTTCTACTTCGGGGTGAGAGTGCTCGGTGGCTTCGTGTTCCGCAAAGCAGGTGAAATCTGGACGAAAATCCTACCGACTGCGCCAATTTTGTTGCGCGTGGCTCACAACAAAATGATTTTTAAAAAAACTTTCTTTTTCTTAAAAACCTTTCTTTATTTTTAAGAACTTTCTTTATTTTTGATTTATTTTGAAAAAAAGTCTTTCTTTTCACTTTCACTTTGAAAGATACAAACGTGCTTTTTCTTTTGTTAAACTTTGGTCTCCGTTTGAGAACTTTTAAATAAACTGTTAAATTCGAGGTCTTGTTTGCTCGTTCAAAATTATTTTGTTTAACTTGTTCAAAGTAAAAATTTCAACTGTGTCCGTCGCGTTTTTTGTTTGGTTTTTATGATCTTAACTTTTGCTGAATTTGCAAAATTGCACAAGATGATGAAATATGGTGCAATCTGTTATTCATGTTTCATCATTTAATTTTACTGCTAGACGCTGAGTAAGCACATGTGTATCTCTTAACAACATTGTAATACATTGTATAAGGGATTACAAATTTAATAGTAAAGTATCATTATTTTTATCTAACATATATATATATATATATATATATATATATATATATATATATATATATATATATATATATATATATATATATATATATATATATATATATATATATATATATATATATATATATATATATATATATATATATATATATATATATATATATATATATATATATATATATATATATATATATGTATATATATATATATATATATATATATATATATATTTGATTTTTTTTTTACGGTGATCATGTTCTAGGATTAATTTTTTTCGTAGAATTGAAAAATAATATAATATGGAGGTTGTTACATGAGAAATAACAAATTGAATTTCATTTCCAGCTAAATGAGAGGTGACATTTACCTGTTTTGGCAGTCATATGCGGCACTAAAACCGTGTATATTCCTAAAATTTTAATTTGTATAAGCAAGAATTTGGCTAGTAATCTCGGTATACACGTCATCGTGAAATTTGGTGTGTCGATTTGAAACCTTATTATACTTATTGAATTGGGGACCTTTGTTTAGTTTTTAAAAATGACGATGCTCTTTTAAACTATATGGGAAGTTGTTTTATCTCCGTATTGAACTTAAGGAAAGGCCTCCGCATTTTCACATTGTTCTTTTTTGTTTAGATTTATATCTGGTTTGCTAATCCAATTAAATATGAAATTTGCTAAAAAAAACAGCTGTTTCTATTATTAATATCCTCTAAAGTTTTGTTTTAAACACTACAAAAATAATTGGAACTTTCTATTTTATATATCTTACTTTTTTTATACTAATTTTGTGGACTTTATCATAAAGTAGTTAACTGCCGTATTTCTTCGACATCTGGCCTGCTATTATGAGAAGCTATATGCATGAACTCTCCTTTCGCGCGTGTAAGGTGAATATATTGCAAAGTGCCTTTTCAAAGTAAAGCGCAATGTTAGGCATGTCGCCGCTATTAATCGAAACTTCAGATCTATACAGGTAGAGGTTTTGTATTTATATTCACAACTTACTAAACTTATTGGAAGTTATTACCTAAGTTGTAGATCATAACCTAGAAGACAAAACCATGTGAGTCAGTTTAACACTCTAGAACGAATATTATTCATAAATTTTAATTGAGGTAATGGAAAATATCTCACTATTTTACTAGAGTATAGACAAATGTTAATCAAAAGATTTTTGATAGAGAAAACCTAGTAACTTGTTTGTATCTGTCGCTAATCTGTAACTATGTATACATTTTACATTTCGTAATGTATTTGGGTGTGCATCCATTGATCGGTGTTGCTTTGACTAGTAAGTCGTAGATATTTGGCCAATATATCATATAGCATTATCAATGTTTATTGGTCGCTAGTTGACGGTGAACTGAGAGGTTCGGGTGAGGTTGCGAAATTTATACGGTGCCTGGTTGTAGTGCTGGGTGGTGGCTGATGATATATATATATATATATATATATATATATATATATATATATATATATATATATATATATATATATATATATATATATATCATAATTAGATTATTTCATCCATAGTCGGATGTAAGCCTCCCCATGTTGTCTCCAATGAGCTTTATTGTTTGCTTTTTGCATCTAAACGTGTCTCGGTAACCTTTTAGGTCATTTGTCCATCTTGTCTGTGGTCTACCTCTGCATCTTTTGTATTCTCCATTCAACTATACGGGGTGTCCATCTGTTATTATTGCGCTATGCTCCGCCCAATTCCACCTTACATCTATCATTTTTGATCTTCTTCGTATCTTGATGTTAAGAATATGATCTTGGGGACTAATATTTAACATCCTCTCCATTACTCTTTGGATTATCTGGAGTTTATTTATTATACTTTTATTTAAATCCCACGTTTCAGTGCTATATATTAATATCAACAGTACATATGGATCGAATATTCTGGCTTTTATTTTATTTAAGGCGTTCAATTCAAATGTATATTGTGACCATCCGAACGCAGATCAAGATAAAGAGACTTTTCTATCCAAGTCAGTGTTTAAATTATTTTTTTCGATAATTTGTCCTAAATATATGAATGTATGTACCTTTTCTCTTCTTTCATCTTATATTATTAGTTCCTGGCTGTTGTGGCTTCATTTTCGTTGTTCAAATATTTGGTTTTGGTGAAGTTTATTTTTAAAACTATTTCTCGAGACTTATTATTTCATTCCATCCGCATTTCTTGTAATTCTTCTTTTGTGCTGGCGATCAGACTGACATCATCTGTGAACCTTAAGTGATTTAATCGTTCACCAATTTGAATATGTCGTCTCGAGTCAACTAGAACAGCTTTGGGGATATCGAGTCGCCTTGTCTAATTCCTCTTTTAATTTTGATTTTATTTGTTTTTTCTTCAAGCATTGCTTGTGATGTGGCATTTTTATATATGTATTCAAGAAGAGTTATGTATTTTTCATCAACTCTGTTGTGACTTACGGCGTTAAGGATTGCCCATATCTCTACCGAATCAAATGTTTTTTCGTAGTCAACTATTGCTATCCACAAGATCATCATTCATTTACTTTTCCACTAGTAATTTAATTGTTTGGGGATGATCCGAAGTGCTATATCCCCGTCTAAATTCCGCTTATTCCCTTGGTTGGTAACTATGTAATTTATTCGTTAACCTATATGTTATGATTTTAGTGAGCATGTTGTATAGTAACGATAACAGGCTGATGGGTCTGTAATTCTCCAATTTAAATTTGCTCCCCTTTTTAAAAATAAACACAATGAAGGCGTTCACTCAAGGTGTTGATATTTTATTATCTATAAGGCACCTGTTCAATATAGCTTGAAGAGATTGTATTATCGATATTCCTACATATTTTATCATTTCTCTAGTTATTTCATCGTCCCCTGGTTCTTTGTTGTTGTGCATATGTTGTAGGGTGTTCATTATTTCAGCGGTTGTTACATGGGGAATTTCTTCAGATCCCACATTTCTTACTATCACTCTATTTCCTTTTTCTTTCCCGGGTGGTGACGACATTTTCGTGTCCTATAGTGTTTGTTAATACTTCTCTGTAGCTTTGCTTATCTATTTGATTTATGGTTATCGTTATTTATAAGTTTTATTATTTGATCTCTCCCCTTATTCATTTGTTTGCTTAGGTGTTTTAAACTTTTTCCCTCTTTCAAAGTTTCTTCTATTTTCTAGTTTCTGTACAGTCTGACGTATTCTTTAATCTTTTTCTTTATTTTTTTTTTTGTCTATTTCTGCCAATTCTAATTTGCCATTTGTAGAATCATTTCAGTATAGCCTTCTATGCTAAATCACAACAACAGTTAGCTTCGAGCGGCAGCAGCAGCAATATCACAGTATCGAGTAGCAGCAGCAAGAGACCTTGAAAATGCCAAATGAGATTTTGGCGAAACGTCGTGCAAATTTACAACAATAGAGGTTTTCAAGGATGGTGGAATGTAATATATTAAAATTCCGAGTTTCAATCTGTTCGTCCATCAATGAATTTGCACGACATTTCGCCAAAATCTCATTTGGTATTTTCAAGTGGTCCCGCTACAGCTACTACTCGATACTGTGCTCTTGCTGCTGCTGCCGCTCGAAGCTAACCGTTAGCTTCGAGCGGCGGCAGCAGCAAGATCACAGTATCGAGTAGCAGCGGCAACGGGAGCACTTGAAAATGCCAAATGAGATTTTGGCGAAACGTCGTTCAAAATCATTGTTAGGCTAACGAGTTGAAACCCGGAATTTTAATGTATTATATATATATATATATATATATATATATATATATATATATATATATATATATATATATATATATATATATATTATACATATATATATATATATATATATATATATATATATATATATATATATATATATATATATATAACGAAAAATAACACGTAATATAGTAGTAGGGATATCCTGATCGAAATTACATCATTTTCAAGGAACTGACATGCAAGTAATTTTTTTTAATAATTTTATTTATAAAATAAGACTTGATAGTATTTTCCGTCATAAAAAAATATTAATTTAGGTTCAGAATCATGACAACAGCAGCAACTAGACTAGACTAGGATTTAGAGTAACTTTAGCCGTCACTTTTCTCCATTACTGTGAGTCTGAAAAAATGAACATAAAAGTAAAATTTGTTACACAAGAAGTATTTTATTACTGACTCAGTCTATTGCTCCCTCTATAAGTGCAGTTACCAATTTCTCAACCAGACGTTCAGAAGGCGAGACAGCTGACGGAAGGGAATGGCAAAATATATCCCTCACCTAAAAACAAGTGAGCTTCTAGCGACGCCAAAAATTGTAGTTTTCAAAATACACAAAACCAAAAATTGTATAAATTTAAAAATCTTCCCGTGAGTATGTCATCCTGTGTCTACCCTTTCATCCTATACATCACAATCAAATTTGGGAATTTCTGAGCAAACTTACCCATTTTGCTAAAGAAGGAAATATATTATTTTGTGACATTAGTACTACGAAACAAAATATTGCAAGTGAATAATTAATTATACTGGTATGTTACTGAAATTAATGTTTTATTAATTGGCTGGGAAATCGTTGTACTGATGAGCATGCTTTAACTAACAAAGAAAATATTAACCAATACCCTAAGTGCCGTTTCACACGGACCACTCTACCACAACACTAACCGGCTATATCAATCGGTTTCATAACGTCTTCCGGTTTCCGATGCCTAATTTCCACTCCTCCCGGTTTCTCCATCCCTCCTCCTCCAGATCTCTCTCTAGTACTTCCTTGTTGATTCCTGCTCTCCAGCTTTGGCGTGGTCTTCCTCGCTTTCTTTTTCCATGAGGGTTGCAATTTAAAATCTTTTTAGGTAGTCGGTCTTGTGACATTCTCTGTACATGTCCGTACCATACCAACTGCTGGGTTCTGATTTCGTTCACTATATCGTGCTTTATTTCCAAATCTCGCCTTATCGTGTCATTTGGTATGCGGTCTTTTCTGGATTTTCTGGCTGCTCGTCTCCAGAAATCCATTTCTGTAGCTTTTAGTATTTTTTCTGTTCTTTCCTTTAATGGCCACACCTGGGAGCTGTAAGTTATTATACTTTTCACTATTGAGTTGTAAATTCTCTTCTTATTTTCAATGGTTATGTTTTTGTCCCATAGTATACTATTAAGCATTGCAATCGCTTTTCTTCCTTGGATATTCCTCTCGATTATTGCTTCTTCCAGTGTTCCGTCCCTAGATATTCTCGTTCCCAAATACTTATAACTGGCACAGTGTTTGATGGTGTGTCCTGTGGCCAGTTTCAAGTCCTGCTGTTGTCCTCCGACGCACATGTACTCGGTCTTTTTAATACTGACTTCTAGGCCCCATTTTTCATATTCCTCCATAAGTTTTCGTGTCATGTATTCCATATCATCGATGTCCTGAGCGACTACTACCTGGTCATCTGCGAATGATAGCGTGTACAATGTAGTATCGTCATCCAGTGGTAATCCCATACTGCTGCATTTCCTTTTCCAGTTCTTCAGTGCATTCTCCAAATAAATTTTAAATAGCGTTAGGGATATACAGCAGCCCTGTTTGAGACCCTTTGTGACCGGGAACCCTGTTGTTATACCATATTTGGTTTTCACACTACTTCTTGCGTCTTGGTATAAGGATTTTACGGCTTTAATTATTTCGGTGCTTACATTACTCTGTTGTAGGGTTTCCCACAATCTCATTAGGGGCACGCTGTCGTAGGCCTTTTTTAGATCAACAAACAAGACATGGACTTCCTGATCAAATGCGGTTTTCTTTTCTAGGATTTGTGTCAGTGAGAAGAGATGGTCTATTGTGGATCTTCCTGCTCTAAAGCCTGCCTGTTCTTTAGCTTCTACGTCCGCGTAAAAACTACGTAAAATTTATTCTAAAATATTCCAAAAAACTGACACCTTTATATCACGTCATTTCCGGCGTCCTTCCGCCTGCAGGCACAAACAAAAATATTAATTATATTTGTCGATATTTTTACTAAAATTTGGGCGGTGTACAAATTGTACATTCTTTCTTGTTATTTAAATTACTACATGCTGGGTGTTTTTGGGCCTATATACGGTAAAATATTTTCCAAAAAATTGTTTCTAATATTTTTTTTACATAATTGTGGATTACTTTTCCACAGCCTGTGGACTTACTGTGTTTTTATTCAGTATTTTTTTAATTTTCCGACTCGAAGAATTCTCAAAAGGACATATAACACGATAGGAAGCGTCCCCTCTAACACCCAGACTCCTTTAGGCCCGTATATTTTTAGCTATAATTAGGGTTAAAATTTATCCATTATCTTAATCAAATTCTTGGAAGAAATCTTATGATTCTATTACAATAAACTACAATATTTAATTACATCATGTGATCTTGTCGGTGCTGTCCATGGCGCTATAATTAACCTCTTTTAAATAGTAAAAGAAAATTTAGTATACTTATACAGTTAGAGTAAGGGCAAATTTCAAAATTTACATTTTAAAACTGTTCGAATTCCAAACATTGTTGAATTTAAAAAATTATTTACGTGTCGACTTTCTAAAATCTGATTACATTTAGAGGCTAATCCTGTCGTCTATGGGCGTTTGATAAGAACTAATTAATTTCGATGATGTCAGCCATCAAAAAAACTTCTACGTAACAATTGACTACCCTTATTATCGCCCTATTTCGATATTTTTGATCCTAATAATTATTATGAGTAACCCATAATTTTATAAAATAAAACCTGAAAAATTATGTTAACTCACAAAAATGTAATATTATCGATTGAATTATTTTGATTCTATTTTTCAGGAAACCATATCATTCTTAAAATAAAAACGGTCAAGTGGAAATTGGACTTGCTCAATTGGTGTTCCGTACAGTGTTGTGGCAGCCCGTGGCTTTGTAGCGTAGTACTTTGCTTACGGTGCAGAAGGTCGAAGTTTCAATGCTGCAGGTCGTTATACTTATTTTTTAATTTATTTAAGTATATTTGGTCTGGCCACGTCATAGGTAGTAGTTGTTTGCAGAACTGCAATAACGTTCGTGGCAGCACTACCGCGTTATTTAAAAGGTGTTGTAAAATACAAAAATGTATGTTTCGGCACTTGGACAACATTGACGGGTATTACGACATCCTCGCCGATATCCTAGGGATATGGAAAAAGGACAAAATCCCTGCTGAGGCGCGGAAGTGAACGGTAAAAAAAGTGATTACGTTTGAAATAAAATTATCAGTAGTAACTTCATAAAACCCACCCCAAATGAATTTTCAAAAATCAAGATCTCTGATTCGGACACAAAGAACCCCACACTAATCTTATGGGAATTGGGTCATAGTCAAACCGGCTGAAAATATAATATGTTATGCTTCAAGCCATTTTAATTAAAAGTCTCCATGGACACAAAGTCCAAAAATGGATAGATTAGGATTTATCGTGCTTCGAATTAGTAAAAAACCGCTGAAAAAATGCTATTTTTGCGTTTTTTAAAGATTTATTTTGACTAGAACGTGATTTTACGAAAAATTCTAACGAGATTATATGTTTTTTGGGTTGCTAATTATGAATATAATAATTATTTTTACTCATTTCGCGTTCGCGCCTACTTTCGAATATTGGCCATTTTTGCCTTTTTATATTTTTTTTTTTATTTAATTTTTCTAGAACATATTTTTGCGATAAATTCTAAGGAGATTTTATGTTTTTTGAGTTGATAATTACGAATATAATAATTCGAAATGTGTTTATTTTTGGCAATATAACTTTCACCATCCTTTCTTAAACATTTCCCTGAGTTGCTGAAAATAAAGTATAACTTTTATATATTCTAGTCTAATTAAATCCAGAAAAGAGCCAAAAATAATCCCTATTAGAAAGTAGGATGAAATTGGTATAAAATAGTTATTATACTCGTAATTATTAAGTCAAAAACATAAAATTCCGTTGAATATGAAGTATGGAGCGAGTTCCAGAGGAAAATGTTTTTAGTTATCGATATTAAATATAAAAAGAAATTCTGTATTCTAAGTAAAAAATTAAAAAAGCTCTTACCCAAAAAGTCCTCAGGAACTCGTAAACATTGTAGAAAATCATTCATCTCAATCCTTTACACGAAAGGAAATTAGCATCTTAAATAAAGGTTTTAACTTCGCAGTATTAGTAATAGTTGCTTACATTGAAAGTTCCATTAGTACAGTTCCAGAAAATAGTAAATCATTTGTTAGAGAAGCAGGTCGCAATCAAATATCATAAAACATGGTTAACAACACCAATTTTAATTCACAAAAAAAAAAATAAAAGTAGTTAAAGGATTGAGGAAGAAAGATATCTTTTACTTAAAAGCGGATAAAGGAAATAAGGTTGTTATATTGAATAAGAAAGAATACTTTGAACGTGTAGATAATCTTATCGCATCTGGCCCTTATGAAAAAGTAATAAGAAATTCATTACCGAAAATGATAACAGAGGTAAAAAAATGTAAGAACCTTATCTCCGATTCGCTAAAATTTAAATTAAAGGTGAGTAATCCGATCATACCAAAGTTGTATTGCTTACCCAAAATTCAAAAATCTGGAAAAGCAATACGACCTATTATTTCATCGGTCGGATCAACCACATTTTAATATCCAAATGGTTATCAAAAGAACATGAGAATTTACCATTAAATACTTTCACAGTGAAGAATTCTTTAGAATTCATTAATAAAATAAAAGATCTAGTTCTTTGTTTTCAAGTGTGCCAATACCACAAACTTTACAAGAATTACTTAGGATGAATGATTTTGAGGACGAGATTATTCATGAATACTTAACATTATCTACACTTTGTATGGAACAAAATTATTTTTAATATAACAGTTAGTTTTACCTTCAGAAAGAAGCTATGGGTAATTGCTTATCACATTTCATAGCCAATTTATTCATGAGTAAGTTTAAAACCGAAGTCAGTTAAAAATTTGACTATTTCCCAAGGATATGGTATAGGTATGTGGATGATGTTTTCGCGATTTTTGATAGAAAGAAAGCAAATATAGATGATTTTATTTCCAAATTAAATAGCCGATATGATTCCATTAAATTCACTTACGAAATTGAGAACAAAGAACAACTGCCTTTTCCAGATATTTTAATTATTAAAAATAATAATAGGTTAGAATGTGATATCTATAGAAAAGCATAGTAACAGTTAGATATATTCCCAATGATTCATTTCACTGCAAACAACACAAATTAGCCGCATTACATTTTTTAGTTCATCGTTTGGTCACTTTTCCTCTGAATAGTGTAAACTTCAATAATGAAAGGAATCGTATTAGAAATATAACTAGTGTTAATGCTTGTGACGATGACTTAGTAAACAAGTTAATAAATAGACATAAGTTCCGGTTAAATATTCAGAATTCCACCTTTTTTACACGCGAAGAAAATAAGACCAAGTATAGCATTTAATCCGAAATATAGAAGGAGACTCAATAAGGCATTTAATTAGGTAGACCTCACCTTAGTCTATAAGTCATCAATCAATGTAAGGAATATCTTAAGAAATCCCAAAGATAAGATTCCTTATTGTGAGAAAAGTGGAATTTATGAAATTAGTTGTAATGATTGCGACAAAAACCATATTGGGCAAACAAAAAGGTCAATTAAAATGCGATTTAAAGAACAATTAGCACATTTAAAATACAGTAGAACAGAAAAGTCTAGCATTGCCGAACGTGCTCTTGACGCTGATCATACTGTAAAATTAGATAATTTAAGATTAATTAAAACTGTATCTGAGAGAGATTGTTGAACGCGTACGAAAGTATGGAAATTATGAAATGTAAAAGTAGTTTAAATAAAGATATAGGGCCGATTTCTTATAGTCCCCTCTACTGGTTACTTGACCGGAACTGATGGCCTCGCCTACGCCATTAGTTCCGGCTGAGTAATTCATGTGTTAGGCTAAGTATAAATAGGGTAGATTTCTAGTTTAGCTTTAGCCAATTATCGCTCTTGATGACGCCAACATAGTTAGCGAACCGCGCGTCGAGTGCAAAAATAAAGTGTTTGGTGTAGTGGTAATAGCTACTGAGTAACAAAATTCCGTTAGAATTTTTCGCAATATGTTCTAGACGAATAAATGAATATTCGAAAGTAGTAGGGAGATGGACCAAAATAATTATTATATTCATAATTAACATCCTAAAAAACACATAATCCCGTTGGAATTTTTCACAAAAATATGTTCTGGAAGGATTAAATCAAAAGATTTTTCGCAAAAATGTGTTCTAGAAGGATTAAATCAAAAAAAAATCCAGAAAAGGCCAAAACGGCCAACATTCGAAAGTAGGCGCGCGCTGGAAATGGGTAAAAATAATTATTATATTCATAATTAGCAAACCAAAAAACATATAATCTCGTTAGAATTTTTCGTAAAATCATGTTCTAGTCAAAATAAGTCCTTAAAAAACCCAAAAATCGCATTTTCTCAACGTTTTTTTTACTACTTCCACGCTAGATAATTCCTAATCTGTCCCATTTTGGATTTGGTGTCCGTGGAGACTTTTGATCAAAATAGCTTGCAGTATAACATACAACATTTTCAAGAATCCAATTTTCATAAGATTAGTGCGGGGTTCTTTGTTTGTGATGGCTAAAAAACTTTCTATAACATGAGCTTCTATATCACTAGGAAAATTGTAAAACACATTGTTTATCAAAGTTCTGTCTCTAGTAGAACTAATATCTTTTATCATGTGTGTAAGCCCAGTGCTATTCAAATAGGTAGATAATGGCGATCAACTCGACTTGTTATATTTCCTACCCGTCAGAAGATATTCCAACCATTGTCCTATATTTTTCAGAAGAGCCATAATCTTCTTATTCATTCTTTCCTTACGTTGTGGTATTCTTGGTTCTGTATTTAAATGTTATGCTTTTTGCCTCGTAATGACTTTAACTACCATAACTCTAGATACTGCAGTTGCGGTATAATAATTCAGCATGAGTAATATTCCAATGTGTGACCTCAAGAATATGTCAGGTCTGGGAAAAAGGTCGTGGCATTTTTTCAGTGAAATTCAACTGGTTTTCTTATAGTGTGAGAATGAATTTATTTAAACCAAATATGCTCCATTATTATCGATAATGTTTCGCCATTTTTCGGGTAGAGCCATGATGCCATCGGTGAAGAACTTCTGTGGTTTCTGGTTGAAAAACTGAATCAAGTGGTTTTCACCGGCTTCTTTTGAAAGCAGCTTAATTTCATTGAGAGAGTTCTGCAGAGATTGGAACAAGTGATAGTCAGAGGGTGCTATGTCTGGACTATACGGTGGATGCATCAAAACTTCCCATCCAAGCTCTCGCAATTTTTGACGGGTTATCAAAGAAGTGTGTGGTCGGGCGTTCTCATGATGGAAGACAACACCTTTCCTATCAATTCAGGCCGTTTTCTTTCAATTGCCTGACGTAATCTCTCTAGTTGTCCACAGTAGAGTTGAGAATCAATCGTCTGACCAATTGGAAGTAGCTCATGGTGGACGATTCCCTTCCAGTCCTACCACACACACACAAAGCATCACCTTTTTCGGCCTCAATCCTGACTTCGCGAATGCTTGTGACGGCTCACCATCCGTTGTCCACGATTTTTTACGCTTTCGATTGTCGTACGTGATCCATTTTTCATCAGCGGTTATAACACGTTTCAGAAATGGCTGGATTTCATTGCGTTTCAGCAGCGCATCGCAGATATTAATTCGGTCTATCATATTTTTCGCGATCAACTCATGAGGAACCCATACATCGAGCTTCTTTTTGTAGCCAGCTTTGTGTAAATGGTTTAAAACCGTTTTGTGGTCAATGCCTAGCTCCGTACCAATATCGACACTGCTGATATGCTTATCTTGCTGGACTTTTTCAAGAATTTCATTAGCTTTTTCAGTGATTGGACGACCAGAGCGTGACTCATCTTTCACATCAAAATTACCAGAACGAAAGCGAGCGAACCATTTCGGCGCAGCAGATTTTGATAAAGTACTTTCACCGTACACAGCACAAATTTTTTCATAAGCCTGCGCAACGTTCTTCCCTTTGTCGTAATAATTTTTCATTACTTTTCTCCATTTTCAAACGCAAAAAACTTTCCAACCACTGCACCAATTTCGATGTTTATACATTCAGAGTAACGCTCGAAGTGTCTCCTTTCCAACGAGCGTTTAGTGGTGTCGCTGCGATCTCTGTTTCTTGAGTTATTTGCAATTGACGCCATCTATCGGGAAAAACGCCACGAACTTTTTCCCAATACGAGGCTGGTTTGAAAAGTCCATGCAAAGTCCGAGAGATGGCACCACCGACGCGTATCGAGGTCATGTTTAGTTAGTAGCATCTCTTGAATGAACGCAGACCAAGTTTCAGCCATATTGGTCTATTTCGTTGTGTTTGGCATTCGTGTGAATCAAGGAAGTCGAGTGATTTTCAAGAAATGGACGAAAAAGAATTTCGTGTGGTGATTAAACATTACTTTATGAAAGGCAAAACGCCTCAGGAGACTAAAGAGAAGCTTGATAAACATTAGGGTGACTCTGCACCTTCGATTAGAACAGTTTATAAGTGGTTTTAAAATTTTCGGACTGACCATATGGGCACAAGTGACGCTGAACGTTCTGGACGGCCTGTGGAGGTTACGACTCCAGAAATCATTGATCAAATCCATTATATGGTGATGGATGACAAAAGAGTTAAGGTGCGTGAGATTGCTAGTGCTGTGGGCATCTCGACTGAAAGGGTACATAATATTTTGCATAAACATTTGGACATGAGAAAGCTATCCGCAAGATGGGTGCCGCGATTGCTCACGCTTGACCAAAAAAACGGAATCGTGTGAAGTGTTGCAAGGATAGTTTGCAGCTGTTCCAGAAGAATCCGGAGGACTTTAAGCGTCGTTTCGTCACTGTGGATGAAACATGGACACATTACTATACTCCTGAGACGAAACAACAATCTAAACAATGGATTACCAGGGGGGAATCTGCACCAAAAAATGCGAAGACCGTTCCTTCGGCCGGAAAGTTTATGGCGACTGTCTTTTGGGATTCGCAAGGGATAATCCTCATCGACTATCTGGAAAAGGGTAAAACTATTACAGGTGAATATTATTCATCGTTATTGGACCGTTTGAAAACCGAGCTGCAAGAAAAACGCCCGCGATTGGCCCACAAGAAAGTCCTTTTCCATCACGACAACGCACCAGCACACACCTCAGCAGTTGTGGTCGAAAAATTAATGGAAATAGGATTCCAACTCGTTTCACATCCCCCCTATTCTCCAGACTTGGCTCCCTCGGACTACTATTTGTTCCCCAATTTGAAGAAATGGCTGGCGGGACAAAGATTTTATTCAAACGAGGAGGTGATTGCAGACACTAATGGATATTTTGCAGACTTGGACAAATCCTATTATTCGGAAGGGATCAACAAACTAAAACATCGTTGGACGAAGTGTATAAGCCTAAAAGGAGACTATGTCGAAAAATAAAAAAGGTTTACCCCAAACACATAAGTAGTTTTTATTTTTGCACGGACTTTTCAAACCAGCCTCGTATATATATTCTGGTAGGATTCTATGATTTTAATATTTAGTAGGATCTCAGTTTTTTTGGATGAATTAAGCTTAGGCAGTAATGGTTCACGATATTATAATTATTCTTATCGATATCGTTAATTATTAATATTATTGTTTTTAAATTCTTTAAAAAAAAATAGAAATAAATAAAAACTTATTCGGCGTTACTCCAGTTTCATCCCTCTTGATCCAGTACTTAAATGCTTTACTTTGTTTACATACAGTATTCTTGTCCAGTTGTCTGAGAGCAAAGTTTGTTTTACTGTTTCATTGCAATTGTCTTATTTTAAATTTTTATTGAAAGAGGGAGTTGGAGTTACAAATGTGTTTTCTCATGGTCAAATTTTGTGTAGGTTAAATTTTTTAACAAAAAACCGATAATGTTTGATATAATTTTTCTTCAGCAAGAAAAAAAATCATCGTTAAGGTAATCCAGACATATAAAAAAGTCAATTTCGTTTATCTACAAAGGCAGTTTTGCTCTTAAATAAGGTAAAACTACAAACAGAAAGCTTTTTGATGCTAATTGGGGTAACTTTGTTCTCCAATACGCTTTTTCGAGATTCGCTTTTTATTAATTTCGAATTTTTTGTAACCCTTTTAGGACAGCCCATTAAAAATAATTACTTTATTTAAAAAATTAAAATTATACATTTTTATGTAATTCCTATAATTATTTATTATATTTCTTAGTTGTTTCTTGAATCTAGTTATTGTAAAAATGACTTTTCTTTAGCTAAAGCTGTGGAAAATTCTAAACTATTAAAAAACTAGTGGCAGCTGAAGGAATGTGGCTTAGTATTTAAGGTGTAATGTCACATTAGAGAAATAGTTCTAATATCGGTAGAAACAATTAGGGAAAAAAATAACTTAAAGGGTAAGCCGCAAAACCTTCCTGCTGCGCTATTTAGGACTGAGTACCAGTTTCGTGCTGCATATTACCTAGGCTTCATAGAAAAAGCCTGATTGAACTTAACTCATGCTTGACTCATAAATTCAACTAATTATACGATTTTTTCTTTTTTTATTCCGAACATACAGCCTGTCAAGTAAGAATGTGTTCGCGATAACTCATTTTTGGTCGATGTGATCTAGTGATTCAACAAAAAATCGGTAGAGGGAATCTTTGTCTACGACGAATTTTAGTAAAAGTATCAGTCGATTCCGAACTTTCGTCAAAATCACGTAAAATCCAAAATGAGTCACTTGTTTGCGCGAACGTTCGAGACAGTCTTTCTTTATTCCCATCCAACGGGGCCTAAAATGGCACATTCGGCGCTAAATATATTAAAAAATCGGTGTCGTTTATAAAGAAGTAGATAAATCCTTTTAACCAGAGGAAAAATGTCGACGACTTGCCAAAACATAGCTTGGTACTCAAAGTTACTCCGAATCGATGCTACGTCAAGGAGCGGTAAAATTAAGAAAATCGGGTTCGAATGTGTCTTATGAGACCATTCGACAACATCTCCGTACTCATGATGTCAAATTTCGAAGCACATTGAAGAAACCGTTGCTGGGCGAAAATCATGTCGCGAAGTGGCTCGTTTTGACCCACGATGAAATACTAGAGTGGCCCTCACAATCGTCGGATGCCAATCCTATTGAAAACGTTTGGTCCCTTGTAAAGAGAAAGCTCAGAGGAAAGAGTCTGAGGATTCTGACTCAGTTGTCTCGCACAATTCGAAAAATTTGAAGATCATTGCCATGGTACGCAGAAAATCTCGTTGACAGTATGCCTCGAATATACCAGACGATTATTGATGTAGGAGGCGATTGGACAACTTACTAAGGTAATTGTGCGGTTGTTAGCACATCAAAGAATACATTGAAGGCAAAAAATTTTCTCGATACAAACATTTTTTCAAGAATACGAGGGGTCACGTTCTTACTTGACATACTGTAATAGCCTTTATTTCTATATATGTTAGAAATGTAAAATAATTTGAATAGTTTAAGCCAAGTAGTACTGTAATTTTTGAAGCTTAACAATAGTCGATTTTTTACGTCTCTCCCTAACGAGAGTATTGTAATCTTAACAAATCATACTCCAAGATTTCTCCTTTTCTTTTCAGGGTCCTTAGATCACGAATATATAGTCACTAGTATCTAACGGTGAATACGTCTGTCAGTCTCTTGAGATGAAAACTCAAGATTGAAATAAGATATTAATTTGAAATTTAGTACATATATATATATATATATATATATATATATATATATATATATATATATATATATATATATATATATATTTATGTATATATATATATATATATATATATATATATATATATATATATATATATATATATTATGTATATATATATATATGTATGTATATATATATATATATATATATATATATATATATATATATATATATATATATATATATATATATATACACTCCTGGGCAAAATTAACGCAACAATATATTAAATCATACAAATCTCTCTAATGAATTAATTTTAATAATTTTTTATGAACATTGGTTACACTAAAAGTTACAAAAAAACTTATTCGGATACTTTAAAAGTGAATTAGCTACCAAATTTCTCTGTAAGATTCGAATTAAAATTATTCTTAAGACCTAATAACAAAATCGTTGAAATTATGTAATAATGAAAAAAATAAACTAGGACACTAGTAGCAAAATTAATGGTGTAACTGGGACACTAGTATCGTGTGTTGCCTCCTCTACTTCGGATGACAGCGTTTATGCACCTAGGTATGCGTCTAATTGAATTTTGGATAAAATCTTGAGGAATTTGCTCCCATACTGTGATAACTGCATTTTCAAGTTCCCTCAGGTTTCTAGGTGCAGGTATATGACGTTTCACATTTTTCTTAAGGTGATCCCATACATGTTCTATCGGATTCAGATCCAGGCTTTTTGTTGGCCATTGCATAATCGGTATATCAACTTGATTAAGATAATCAAGTACCTCCCTAGCCACGTGAGGTCGAGCGTTGTCTTGCATAAACAGGAAATTGGACCCCACAAAATGACCGAAAGGCATCACGTGTTCTATTACAATATTCTCAAGATAGTAGTCAGCATTCATGGATCTCGTACGGACAGGAACTAACTCTGTGCGAGCATCAAAGCAGATGCCACCCCAGAACATAACAGAGCCACCGCCGAATGGAATCCTTGCAGAGATATTGCAAGGAGCAAACCTCTCTCCTGGTCTTCGCCATACTCGCTCACGACCATCTGGATGTTTTAGACTAACCCTAGTTTCATCTGTGAAGAAAACTTGTTTCCAATCATCCACAGACCAGTTTTCGTGATTTCGAGCAAAACATAAGCTGGCAACTCTGTTCTCTCTAGTAAGCAAGGGCGCAGTGGCTGGCCTCCTACTGTTAATCCAGCTTCATTTAACCGTCTAACTGTTTTAGAAGAAATTGTGACATTGTGAACAGCTTCGAGTTCGTTTCTTATTATAGAACTAGTGACAGTCCTGTTTCTTAAAGCATATTGTCTTATAAAACGTTCATCTAGGTCGCTAGTGCATCGTTTTCGCCCTTGCCCTGGCCTTCTAGAATAAGTTCATTCAAGCGTCTTACCATACGACTTATTGTGGAACGATGTTTGCCTAACAAATTGGCAACATAACTCTGACAATATCCCTCGTCCAATAAAACTGAGGCTCGCACTACCTCGTGTTCAGTTAAATTCCTTGTTCGATTCATTTTTCTAATTTTTCGGGGTCAAAAGTAAAACAGTCTACCACAAAAACGTATTACTTTGAAAAAGGGAACAATTTATAAGCTTACTTTTAAAGAAAATCTATAGCATTATTACAGAAAATTGTTTGTCTTCTAAAAAATTCGTTAAAACTGTAAATCTAAACGAATTGTTTTGATTTCTGTCATGAACAACGAAACAAAATATTCATAGCCTACTATTCAAATACTCGATAAACTTTAAAACTGACATAAGAAAAAGATAAAATATATATATATATATATATATATATATATATATATATATATATATATATATATATATATATATATATATATATATATACGTATATATATATATATATATATATATATATATATATATATATATATATATATATATATATATTATACATTTTTCTATATAGGCAATGAAAGAGGGAAAATTGAAGGAGTCGGTCTACTTATACATAAAAAAAATAGCAGAAAATGTTGTTCAGTTCAAAGCCATATCGGAAAGAGTGATTTCAGTAGACATACAGATGAACACAAGAAGCAAATGTAAACCCATTTGGGTATAAGCACCGACATCAGACAGCGAGGAAGAAGAAATTGACCAATTTAACGAAGGTATAAACAAAGCATTGCTACAACATAAAACAAGATATGTCATAATAATCGGCGACTTCAATGCCATGAATACAAATGGGAAGAGTGTCGAGAAGTTTGGTTTGGGCATGAGGAACAGCAGAGGAGAAATGTTATTAAATTTTGTAAACGAAAACAACTTGTACGATATGAACACATTTTTCCAAAAGCCAGACCATAGACGATGGACATGGCAAAGCCCAGATGGTATAACAAGAAACGAAATTAATTATTTATGTGTTATCAAATGACAAGTTTATTGTTATTGACACGACAGTCCTGAACACGACAAGCAAGCAGTGACCATCGGATGCTCAGAGCAAAAATAAGAATAAATCTTAAGCTTAAGAGACGTAGATTGATAACGCACACAAAGATAATAAAGCAAAACAAAAAATGAAGAAATAAATCAGAGAAGACGTCAGACAGTACAAAAAGTCGAAAATAGAAGAAACTTTGAAAGAGGGGAAAACTTTGAAACACCTAAATAAACAAATGAATGAAGGGAAACATCAAATAATAAAACTTATAAATAACGATAACCAAGAGATAGCACAAATCAAAGAAATAAAGAAAGCTCCAGAGAAATATTATCAAACACTATATAACACGAAAATATCGCCACCACCTGGGAAAGTGGTGATGGAGTGATAGTAAGAAATGTGGGATCTGAAGAAATTGCCGATGTAACAACGGATGAAATGAACACCCTACAATATATGCATAACAACAAAGAACCAGGGGACGATGAAATAACTATAGAAATGATAAAGTATGGAGAGGCATTGATAATACAACCTCTTCAAGCTCTATTTAACAGGTGCCTCATAGAAAGTAAAATACCAAGACCTTGGGTAAACGCCTTGATTGTGCTTATATTTCAAAAGGGAAACAAATTTAAATTAGAGAATTACAGACCGATCAGCCTGTTATTGGTACTGTACAAAATCCTCACTAGAATCATAACGTATATATTAACGAATAAATTAGACAGTTATCAACCACGTGAACAAGCGGGATTGAGAAGAGGGTACAGCACTTTGTATCATCTTCAAACAATTACATTAGTAGTGGAAAAAGCAAATGAAAATACGGTCACCTTGTGGGTAGCAATGGTTGACTATGAAAAACATTTGATTCGGTAGAGATATGGGCAGTCCTTAACGCCTTAAGTAACAGCAGAGTCGGTGAAAGGTACATAATTCTCCTGGAATACATATATAAAAATGCTACATCACAAATAATGCTTGAAGAAAGAACAAACAAAATCAAAATTAAAAAAGGACTTGGACAAGGTGAGTCGATATCCCCAAAGCTGTTCAGTTTGAGTCAAGAAGACATGTTCAAATCGCTAAAGTGGGAAAATAAAGGACTCCTAATTGAACGATTAAATCACTTAAGGTTCGCAGATGATTTCACTCTGATCGCCAACACAAAAGAAAAATTACAAGGAATGCTGATGGAATTAAACAAAAGTCTCGAGAAATAGGTCTAAAAATAAACTTCACCAAAACTACATATTTGAACAATGAAAGTGAAGATAACAGCCATGAACTATTAATAGAAGGTGAAAGAATAGGAAAGGTACAAACATTCATATATTTAGGACAGAAAATCGAAATATCAAAAAATAATTTAAAGACTGACTTGGATAGAAGAGAGTCGTTAGTTTGATCTCTATTCGGAAGGTAACATTTTACATTTAAATTGGACATCCCAAATACAATAAAAGCCAGAGTATTCGATCAGTATGTACTGCCGGCATTAACATATGGTACTGAAACGTGGGCTTTAAATAAAAGTATAAGTGACAGATGTAATACAACGAACATATATATTAAGGTGGAATTGGGCGGGGCATATCGGAAGGCTGAATGATACCAGATGGACACGCCGTATAGTTGAATGGAGGCCTAGAGAAGACAAAAGATTCGTTGCAAAATGCGAACAACAAAGTTCATTGGAGACAACTTGGGGAGGCTTACATCCGACTATCGACGGAATAAGCTGATGATGATGATGACCTATATATATAGTACTTGAAGTATGGAGAAAAAAAACAATATTGACTCTTGAGGAGAATGGATGAAAGGGTAAATTTTTACACTTTAAGAGATTTTCTTGCTTTTGATTCAAAGAACAAGCAAATTCGAAGCACGATAGAGTAAAACATTTGAGGGTGGGACAATTTTATACATATTTTCTCATATGCCGTTTTCAGAACTTTTAGGTATCGAAAAATTTCAAACTAATGTTATTTTTTCGTTATTTCTATTCTTAGCAGAAATTGTGTGTAAAGAAAACTGGGATATCATTACAGAGTGACTTCGAAATATATACCAGATGAACCTACAAGGGAATTTTCTGGGAGAATAACTTTCCAACCCACTTTTGACTTATTTTAACAAGTCTATGTAATAAGCAACATTCATGATAGAACAGCGGTTACGTCGGTAATTTTTAATATAAGACCTAGGGGATGGAAGCTGCAACTCCATCCTTTAGCACTTATGCTCTTAGCCTCTCTATCTGACTGATATAACGTTTTTACTTCCTTCGTTAAGGGAAATATTTTACTCATATTTCTTTATTTAGAATCCTCAGATTATGAAAAACAATTTCTGCAATTACGGTTGGTTTATCGGTCTGCTTGTCTCTTTGTCTATTGACATGGTAAATTTCCACGAAGGAAATCGGGCACTGATTTAAAATTTAGTACTACTCAGTATATATCACCACTACACCAAACACTTTATTTTTGCACATGTTAGCTTCATCAGGAGCGATAATTGACTGATTGACAGTCAATCATCGCTCCTGATAAAGCTAACATGGTTAGCGAAACGCGCGTCGAGTGCAAAAATAAAGTTTTTGGTGTAGTGGTGATATATACTGAGTAGTATCATTGTGCCAAAGATTCCACATTCCCAACTTAGTTAAAATTTAGTAGATAAATAATACGTGAACTATTATTATTATATTAATAAAGAACTTGTAGTGTTTTAGCGACACCGCTTTAGAGGAAGGAGGTAAAGCAAGGGGACTGATAAATTATGAAATGTGGTTATAGTATTTTGAGAATTTTTGCTAGTTTTTGGTCTGAATAATCAATAAATTTCATACAGTGAACCATACAAGAGCAATAGAATGGGGAAAAGAGTTAGAGGGGGTTGCTCCTAGTATACCGTGTGATTCGTTTTCCTCAGTGTTAGACTCTCAAAATCGTGTTTTTTTTTTATTATTTTACAGAAATAGTAGTTATGGAGAAAAGTTTGGTTTTAGTGGTCTCTCCCTCTCTCTCTCTCTCTCTGTCTTTGAAAGGCTATCTCTGGCGTTTATAATTAATATCTCGCCGTAATAAGTAATTAAAACACTTTTTTCCAAACAAGCAGATAAAAGAATCGGAAAAATAATGGTAATTTTCTATATAGGCTCCTTATGAAGTTTTCAGATCTGCACTGTAATGAGAAAGTGAGCATTCCACTATAGTAGCTGTTTTTAGTGTTCCATACGGAACATTTATAAGATCACACCGGTGTCTGTCCGTCTGTCTGTGTGTCACACCCCATTTTCACCGAAACTATTTATCATAGAAAGTTAAAATTTGGCACTAATATAGAAAATGATGGCCTCATCAAAGCCGCGTAGTTTTGAATGTTATATTTTGATTTAAGGGGTTACGTTTGGGGAGTGAAATCGGAACTGAAAAGATTTTTTTTACCAGGTCATCGAGTGGGTTGTCAAACGAAAGCTTGTAAAACACGAGTTCAAAAATATATATAATGTAATACTTGTGCACACTTTTCTTTGTATTAATTTTGAAAAATTGCAAAAAATTGCTGTCTTTATTGTCTTTCTATCTCGAAAAGTATCCATCAAAAAATTTTTAAAAAATTCTGAAATATTCTCCCCGGGTGTAGACTGAACGAAAATTATCACGAGTGCATTAACTTTTATAATTTATCTGGTATATAAAAAAAATAAAATGTTTAAAGGTAATCAGTTTTCAGTAAAGATCGGAAAAGAAACTTTGTTGAAAACTCATTTGGGGTATGTTTTGTGAAGTCATCGATCATTTTATAGCTCCGTAATAAAAATTTTTATTTTAAGAGCAGTCAACATACGGAACACTAGTTGCGCAAGTCCGACTTGCCGGTTACTTATCAAAAAGATGAGGCTAAAAATTTTGAGGTCCTTTTAGATTAGCGATACTATTGGACTTTCTTCACCATTTATATCAAATCTCAATACATATCACCACTACACCAAATACGTTATTTTTGCACTCAACGGGGGTATCGCTGACCATATTAGCTTCATCAGGGGCAATGATGAAGCTAAGATAGTCAATTATCGCTCAGTGTTTGGTATAGTGGTGATATACCATATATTGAGTACTGTCATTGTGCTAAAAATTCCACATTCCCAACATAGTTTATATCCAATCTAACCGAATTTTCCAATTTAGTGGAGTTATCATCTGTTAAAAAAAATTAGATCAAAATATTTTTTGAAATGGACGCCAGTGTTTTAGCTCTGTCTTTCCTTAGAGTCATGGCACATAGCTGTTAAATACATAAAATACAGGATGTCCCTTTCATCATTTCATCTGATATATTGATAAACGGTCCTCCTGTTTCCTAAACAAGAAAATTGATCCTGAAAATATATGAGTTTCCAGCATGTAAACCAATGGTTGCAGTAAATGCGCAATAATTTCTGGGCTGGGCAGATAAATTGTTGTCATGCTTAAAATCAAAATTTTGTGATGTCTTGTTATGAATAAGGTTTTAAAAATGCACCGGAATCTGACCAAATTTTAATTTCAATGGTCTAAAAGAAACTATTCCCCCTTTAAAATAAAATTCAAAACATATTTTTATATCCAAAACTGAAATCTTGCCTAACACTTAAAACACGGTAAAATATATTTTTTAACTCCGGGGTCGCATAATGTGATTTCTATAGCACCTTTTTTTATACAAAACGATTCTGGTTAAGAAATTGCTCTTACATCTAGATCCGGAAATTTGCGATTGAAACTGAGAAAAATACTGTGACGATGGTATGACAGTAAACATAAAAGACAGTGACGACGCTCAAGAAAAATTTTTGGACCTGTTTTTTATAACGCATACTAACAACATCGCTGCCAGCGCAGTCGCGGGTTGTGTTTACATCTGGATCTCAAAGAGAATCTTTTTATAACGTGCTCCGAAATTAATTATTAATAATTTTCCAAGAAGTAAATGACTCGTTTGACGTTATAATTGAAAATAATTATCAAAAAGATATCCGAAGGAAGTTTTTATTATGCGGTTAGTGTGTAAAAAAATAAAAAAAAATTATCGTCTTTTTCTTCCTGTCAATCAGTAATATTCATTTCAACTCTACAGAATAGGATTTCCCTTGAAAGAAGGAACTTGAATATTTCAAAAACTCGCGGGCATCATATCAGCAATATGGCGAGAGGTCATGTGATCATTACAAACTCTAACCCCATGAGATCAAAGGTGCCGAGTCGGGGTGTCGCTACTGTGTTTTATGTTTACTGTGAAGGTACTTTGGGGTATTATATTAAAGGGTTCCAATAAAGTGAGACATTTGATATTTTTTGCAAATACTATGTTTTTTTAGATTTTTGACCTACGTTTTGGTGTAGCCGTAACAATTTCATTGTTAAAAATGTTTAAGGAATTAAATAAATATGGACCTATTTAGATGCGGTAACCCAATTAAAATATTAAAATTAGTTATCTATGTGAAGGATCTATAACCCTTTTCGATATACTGAGCCACCCATTTTACGAGAGAGACTGCATTCTTGACACGAGGAGTGGACGCGCAGACAATAAAATTGGAAATAAGTAATAATGATTATGATTATGAAGTATTATATTCATTAATTGTATCTTATTATTGTATGGTTTACTTCTAATTTGCATGCAATGTCGAGTACTTTATCTTGTGTCGTTTTTATCAGAATTAGATGCGAGAGTAATTCTTTAAATAGATTGATTTTGTACAGATTTTTTTCTATAAGAATCACCATATACTACCCTGCGGCCAGGCAAAAATTAGAGTTATTACACTATGTAATTACTCATTTTTTATTCAAAAATTGTTTCACTTTTACTGTAGTTTGTTTGCCACGACACGATATAAAAAGGATGTAAGTTTCTGCTAACGCTGAGCTTATAATTTATTAAAACATACTCGACAGAATGCACGAAATAAGGTTTGTACTCTCAGAAACGGAAAAATAAAACACAATTTCACAAATAACTTTTTTAAAAAAATCTAGTTTGATCTAAAATTTAGAGAGCTGTCAACAAACACCAACTAAACCTCCAGAAAAGGAGCAGTTAGTCTGCATAAGCAAAGAGATCGCTTGATATTATTTGTTAAATTTAACTAATTTTATAAATTTCCGAACTGAAAAAGAGACATTTATGAAATGTTTAATTTAACTTGAATTAATTCCATCAAAAAATTACCAGTGTAATAGTTAATAAACTATCTTTAAAACACCCTATATTAATAATATCAAAAACATTAAAATTAGTTTGCAGATATCACATCATATAAGAAATAAGAATCAGACAATCATTTTCCATGTTACCTTGAACCTGATCCATACAAAAGGGTTAATGACTTAGGTAAATCATTTTCAATCAACCAAAAAGCTAAAAAACACAAAAATTCATTAAAATAATTAAAAAAAAAACAGTTCCCAGTTAGCAGCTGTGTTATAAAAGTTTGTTAATTAGTGCAATGCAGAGATATATATTATCAAATATTTTATCTTTACCCTTTTTAAATAATTAATTCAAGCACTGAAGTTCTTTTTTGTTTCAAATTTTATAATAAATTGTAAGCAATTCCCAAAATGACCTCTGTTGCGTTCGGTAGTAGGGCACTGTTCTCCCACGGGAGGGGATGTAACCCTGCCGCCGATGGTTCCACGTGATAGCCCGGGAAAAATCGGGAATCTTTTGTCTGTCACAAAGTGAAAATAATTAAAACAAAAAGAGACTAAAATAATTTAATTGGTCTATATTTTTAGGCTTTAAGGGCTGGAGGCCGAACTATTGAATTTTGAGCATTCTGCCTTGGAGAACTTTTTCCCAAAATTTCAAAAATTTTGACAGAACGGCTTTTTCCTATACTTTTATGCGGGGTCCTTCCATGTAAATGTCTTCAATCATTTTTATTTATTACTTGACGGCATTGATTGCAGAAAATCCTTACTCCCTTCGGGCAGGCTACTTTTGCATTTGAAAACATATGTTGTTACGTACAAATTATTTCGCAGTTTAGTGCATTTTCCAGACACATGTTAACACGTGCAATAAATATAAAAGTCTAAAGAAATTAGACGCAATTTGCTTTTGATAGATATATGACTGACCGGTTCCCTATGTCTACAGTACTTAGGTCTAACCGCCTTATTTTAGGACTGTGGAAGGTCAATACCTTTTAGAAAGGATACCAGATTATATCCTATTAGTACTGATCCAGATTTATTTAAAATCTTAAGCAAGTTTGTTTAGGCCTCGTAATTGACATGAAGAACATAATAAGATGGAAAAATGTTCCATTCTTTTCCGACAAAAATTACAGTTTCAGTCTGCTTTGCAATACTCATTCAGGTGAGAGTGACATATGAGAATTTCTGTTAGCATCTTCAAATTTACAACTATCGTACCCTATACTGCACCGTATTCCTAGAAGGATTCAAGTGTCATTGAATATTTTAACCATTGTCTTTTTAGAGATACCCATAGGACTAGGTATCCAGCCGAGAAGAAGATCGTTGCTACCCGGTAAGTTAGCCAACAAATCCTTGCACTCTCTTACTAGTTATGGCCTTACCGGCTGCGAGGATATCACTATGGTTTTACTCTCCGAGGAAATACATGCAGTCCCTCTCTGAGAGCTGGGAGACAGATGACTAATCTAGATTGCAGATTGGACCAAAAAGAACGCGTGGGACCAGTTGCTCCCAGCGGAGGCGTACCAATCGGAAATGGCGCCTAGGGCGAGCAGCGAAGTTGCGCCCCTTCACAAATTGTCTAAATATAAAATAAACAGATACACTAAATGTCAGTCATAAATCTTACAAAACATTTTTATTTTCTGTTTTAGAACGAAAATTAGTCCGTAAAAGTGCACTTTTAATAGTCTTAAACCTAAAATTGCACCTTCCTTGCCTTCTGCGACGCAAATAGATTTATAACATTTTCGAAATCTGTTACTTCGGTTTCTTCTCGCAAAGCTAGATCGATCGCATAACCTTTTTTAACCCATTGTAGCCTTCAAAACAAAAGTATTAGTTTTAGCCTACTGAAAGATCGCTCGCAATTTGCGATGGATATTGCAATCGATAGCCGCGCGAGTGAACACATTAAGCAATCTACCTATGCAGCCCGGCACGATGGCCGTCGTCGCACCACTCATTCCCTCTCGCTCGTTCGCGAAAACTCACTACGCGCGGGAATCGCGGGATTATTTGAATATAGATTATATTGTTGGTTTATTTTGACTTTTAAGTTCATGAATTTTGCGCCCCTCCTTTGAATGGCGCCCAGGGCACGTGCCCTACTTGTCCCACCCCGCTACTGGCTCCCAGCTCTCAGAGAGGGACTGCATGTATTTCCTCGGGCAGTAAAACCATAGTGATGTCCTCGCAGCTGGTAAGGCCATAACTAGTAAGTGAGTGCAAGGATTTGTTGGACAACTTACCGGGTAGCAACGATCTTCTTCTTGGCTGGATGCCTGGCTCTATGGGTATCTCTAAAAATACAATGGTTAAAATATTCAGTGACACCTGAATCTTTCTAGGAATACGGTGCAGTATGGGGGGTTGCAAATTTGAAGATGCTAACAGAAATTCTCATGGGATACTCTCACCTGAATGAGTATTGCAAAGCAGACTGAAACTGTAAGTTTTGTCGGAAAAGGATGGAACAGTTTTCCATCTTATGTTCTTCTTGTCAATTACGAGGCCTAAACACAATTGCTTAAGATTTTCAATAAATCTGGATCAGGACTAATAGGATCCTTTCCGAAAGATACTGACCTTCCACAGTCCTAAAATAAGGCGGATAGACCTAAGTACTGCAGACATAGGGAACCGGTCAGTCGTATATCTATCAATAACAAATTGCATGTGATATCTTTAAGCTTTTATATTTTATTGCACCTGTTAACGTGTGTCTGGAAAATGCACTATATATATATATATATATATATATATATATATATATATATATATATATATATATATATATATATATTATATATATTTATATATACATATATATATATACATATATATATATATATTTTATATATATATATATATATATATATATATATATATATATATATATATATATATATGTATATATGTAATGTGTAACTAGATTAAATAAAAAATATGTATTCCCATCTTAATTTCGGTTATATTGATCCTTATTTAAAGAGAAAATTCTGTAATTGAATATAAAGCATAAAATTTTGTAGGAGCCACATAGACTCCCCAAAATGGCGTCGTATATCTATCAATAACAAATTGCATGTGATATCTTTAAGCTGTTATATTTTATTGCACCTGTTAACGTGTGTCTGGAAAATGCACTACATATATTGTAACGTGCTAGCTTGCCCGCACTTTTGTACCCTGTGGAAAGTTGTTTTTCCCACGCTTGGGCGCAATTTTCTTGCAACCTCTTTTTAATTTCTGATAATGAATTGAGTGGATCCTTATTTTAAAAGAACTAAAGAAATTAAACACACACTAGCTCAGTTTTCCTTGGTAGAGAGATTTGGGTAAGAGATAATTTTTGTACGTCTTTTTGGAATTATTTTTTCTTATTTTTTTTAAAAAACCTCAGCTGTACGACTTTTGGGCACCATTCATTTTAAAATAGAAAGGATCTAACTTCAGCTAAAAAAATAAAAAAATACTGAAAGGGTGTACAGTTGTTAAATAAAAAAACAGTTTGGTACAGCCGTCATTATCCTGAAAAGTAAGATAGGTATTCAGTGAGACACTAGCTTTAATCCACAAAAAGAAAATTTATTCGTGATTTTAAAATAAAAGTTCTAACCTCTGCGGTTTTAAGGATTACAAAAAATTCTAGCCTAACAGGTAGTTATTATTATTAGAGTCCCTAAATCAGACATTTAAATTCTAAAACCTGACTACCCCCGAAAACGAAGAATCGTGATTTTCACTTCACCTTTTGTCAGTTCAAATTGCTATTAAGACACTTACTTCGGGAATAGGTCTATTGATGAACGTTCTGGTAACTTACGGTTTTTATTTGGGCTTCTAGGCCTTCGATGGAACACAAAACCGATTTTACACTTTGTAGGAATCACTTAGAGCCCACTACGGCTTTACGTTAAAAAAAAAAAAAAAAACTCGTGCTTTACTTGGCTCTCATAATTGTTGCTATGAGCCTCTACTGCGGCTCGGTCGAAGTAAGCCTGGCTGCGGCTCGATGGAAATTAGCCTACTTGGCAGCTCGGTCGAAATAACCTACTTGGCGGCTCGGTGGAAATAAGCCCCTCTCCCTGTCCACCGGACTCTTAAATAAACCGCGGGCACTCTCTCGGTAATATGGCTACGCCGGAACCAAAAAACCGGATACAAATATTTGACCAATCCCGGCGTATCGAGAGATTCGGTCGCAAACCAGCACAGCACACTAATATACCGAGCGGCTAGCAATTTCTGATTAATATACTGCTCGATACAAAAATGAAAAGAAGTACAATTTAAAGTGAAAAATCAGTAACATTACATGGTCTTAAAATCTAGAAAAAAAATGAATTTACATTTACCCCCTTCCAAAAAGAAATAGACTACACTAGTCTATTAAACTAAGGCTACTTATGAAAAGGTACAAAGTGGTACACTATCACTTACTACTAAGGTCAGAACTTAAAACAAAATTACAAACTTCGGACCTTACTACTAGACTTAATTCAATTAAGCACTAATATTAAGTACAATGAAAACCAAATGAAAATCTTTGCATGTACACAAGAATCTTATAACTAGACTTAACTTAATTAAGCACTAAGGTTAAGTACATCAAAAAGTAAATAAAAATCCTTGCATGAACATAAGAAATACCTTTCTAAAGTAACAATCGCGGTCTTCTTATATAAAAGAAACAGCTCTGTTATTGTTACCAAAACAAAGAAATATAACTTTGTCTAGACTCTTGTCTAAATCAAAAAAGTGAACTGAAACAAAATATGAACACCCCCCTTAAAATAGTTTAAGGATTGTCAGAAAATTTTCTATTTCTGCAAAAGAAATTTAGAAAAATTCTAAAATAAAGAAAA
The DNA here is from genome assembly GCA_019049505.1 of Pachyrhynchus sulphureomaculatus. Lineage (NCBI taxonomy): Eukaryota > Metazoa > Arthropoda > Insecta > Coleoptera > Curculionidae > Pachyrhynchus > Pachyrhynchus sulphureomaculatus. The sequence continues at coordinate 30,918,815 of CM032451.1, forward strand.
ATAAAAAAAATGATTCTAGTGCAAACACTAACACTAAAAGGAGAAAGTCTTGTAAGACCATTTAGCACAAGGCTAAGAAAAACATCTGGATGAAACTCCAGACAAACGCTCGGGAAAATCGCCATCAATGCTCTAGCTCATCGCTAAGAGAACATTCCAAATCTAGTATTACTACTAGTCGCACTCGGAAAATAATCGCACTCTATCGCGCAATGTCGACGTCCTAAGACATCCAGACATGCTAAAATCGCCAGGGAAAACGCTACATCGCGCAATGTCGACGTCCTGAGACATCCAGACATGCAAAAATCGCCAGGGAAAACGCTCTGGTTGATCGCCAGAAAACGCGTCAGCTTATCGCCAACTAAACACTCTGGTATATCTCCAGAAAAAAACCTCGGCTCCTCGCCAAGAAAACACTCTGTAAATAGCCCTCGACTACACAAAGTCCGCGTTCTTAAAGAACAATCTCGCCATTAACATAGTGAGCAGCTATAAAAGCTAACAATATCACTATAGGCACAGTGAATAGCTATAAAAGCTAAAATTCACCCTAAACACAGTGAATAGCTATAAAAGCTAAAATTCACCAAACTGAATGATCCTGCTTCAAAAAGCAATGTTCACTAAGAACAGAATGATTAGTCTGCGCACAACTAACATTCTAGGAAACATTCCCAATATAACTGTATGAGACAGCAAGTCTCGAAATAGGACCTCCCTAAAGTCATAACCCTATATATAGGAGTCCATATGCAAAACGACTCAAAATCACGCATTTTGAGCACATGCCCTCAGGCAACCAACATACAGAAATATATACAGAACTATATACAGAAATATATACAGGAGTTCAAATCCCAAACTCTTGGTCATGGTAACTCCATAGCGAGCTTGTTGAAAGCTCTTAGCAAAAGCTAAACAAATTTTCGGCACATCGCACCAAAGTGACAAATCTGCCTAGAAACATGAGCCAGAAAAAACGCCCTCCGTCATTCTTCAGGGCGGCTACATAGAGATATAAAATTTAACCAGCATTGCGCTTCTCCAAGTTGCATGAAGAACCCTCGTGTACTGGTCTCGCCCTAGAACAACAACGAAAAACATTCAATCCATCCCACATAACAGGAGACAAACACCTCACCACGGTATACTGAAAGGTGGAGACAATAAAATACGGAAATGGTGACCCTGGTGTCCACCAACAAAAGGGAGTAGATTATAGCATCCACTAAACTAAAACGGTGTCTACCACACCACCATAAGTCAAAAAAATTTAATCAATAGGGTGTTCCGAAACACACTACTGCTAACAGCCTGTCACCACTAATAGGCTAATTGGAGCTGAGGTCGACTACAGTAGCTAGGCTCTCCTTTGGCTCAAATAGAAATAGCCATTGGGTAACAAAACCTCTAAAGGTCCCAAAGGTCAAACGTGCGCCCCCCATAGACTACCCTTCCAATCAGTCTGTTCCTCAGGAAGACTAACTCCCTGCCAAACGTCGTAACGGCATCTGTTAGCACCCGGTGCATCACAGCCTGTAAAGACGAATAACTCATGGGATACAACCTAAAAGGTTTACAAGGTTAGCTTAACCAAGCTTCTAACGGAAATTTCCAAAAAACGAAAATGAGCTTAAAAAACTACATGAAGCAAAAATTTCTCTATTTTTCGGTGGCAACGCAACAAAACTGTTGAAGACGACAAGAGCTTTTCCAGCTTAATCAGAAACAAGAAGAAAACATCGTTGACAGCTAAAATATTCGATCATGGTGTTAATCGTCTTCCTAGACAATAGCCTCTAGAAGAAACTGCTACAGGTATCAGGCATAACCGTTTTCTGTCAGCCCAAACTTCTAGATTATCTGGTGAAAATCTAAAAATTCGGTTAGGAATCTTCCTTCACTGCGCTTAGCCTCTCTTGACAAGGTTCTCATCTCGGTATCAGATTTTGATCATTTCTTTGTGAAACGACTGTCTTACTCTGCTCTCATCTCCTGTAAATGATCAGCCTTTAGTTCTCCTGCAGGACTTCAATTTCCTATCAATCTGATAGTAGACCGAAAAAACTCATCAGACGCCTATGAGTCTATGCAAAAAAAAAAATTTTTAAAAATTTGTGACTCAAAGGTAACGTTTAAACGGCCCTGAAAAGAATAGAGTATACCCTCAGTTTGTCAATTCAGAAGAAGATCTAAATCAAAATAATCCAAGTCTTAGACTCACTGGATAAACCAAAATCAATTTACTCTTAATTGCACCCAACATATACCACTAAGGTAATAGAAATACACCCACTCGGGTAACAAACTTTGAAATTGCTCATAAAAATTTTTGACTCTACATCATACCAAGCGAGCTCCATCTTGCGCTTGTCCAAACTCAAGATCACTTTGGATTGCCGCTAATCAAAATTTCGCTTCCAAGTGTCAAGAACTGGATATTATTTGGGGTCATAAGCAAATCAAATCCCGCGACCACCGACATACCAGTCTTATGATATATCCTGAGTGTGACTCCTTCGCAAGCTCGCTAAAACTGAGTCGATGCTAAACATCAACCACAATCAACCTAAGTTTGGATATGATCAGTACCCAAAACCTTAGCAAAAATAATAAAAGTAAGCTATACTCTGCTCAACTTTTATAACAGTCAAAAAAAACGAGGTCGTCACCTCTACAGAGCAACATCAAAAAAAGTAAAGTAAAGCAATTAAGATAATGTAAATATAAATTATTCTTCTTCTGACAAACTTTCACTAGGGTTAGGTCCGTTGAATGGTTTTAAGTCTTTAATATGCCATCGTCCTACTTTAGTCCCATCTAAATTAACTAAACCATAAATTAAGTCTGAAATCTTTTCTCTTATCACGCAATGCACATACTTAGGTACCAACTTAGATGTGAATTTATCAGCTGCACTGGAAAGAATTTTATTTTTTCGCCAAACGTGATCACCTATCTTAAAGGAAAAATCCCTTTTTCTAAGGTTGTAAGACTTACTGTTCCTTTCATAAGCCTTATGTATCCTACTACGCACGTCGGTGAAAATATCTTTTAAACCCTTCAAATTTTCGGCATACTCACCCCTGTTACCCGGAATTATTTCGCTGTCAACATTGACATCCAAATCTAAATTTTTATAATACGACCCAGATAGAGGTATATGTCTGCCGTAAACTAAGAAAGACGGTGTGAACCCTGTTACTTCGTGTCTTGCGGTATTTATTGCTTGTTGAATTTTGGAAATGTTGCCATCCCAAGTGTCATGTGAATCAACGTAACTTCTTAAAGCGGTCCCGACTGTTCGGTTATTACGTTCAACAAAATTACATTGTGGAGAGTACACGGGATTAAAACGGATGTTAAAACCATAAGTTTCACTTAAGCTCTTAAAACTCTTAGAGGTAAACTGAGTACCGTTATCGCATATTAAGAGCGATGGAACACCGTGGATTAGAAAGACGTTATTTTCCAAAATTCTCTCTATATATCCAGCTTTAGAGCTTTTCAAAGGAAATAGCATGGTATACTTTGTAAACCAGCAAGAAACCACGAGAAGCCATTTATTTCCCTTTTTTGAACGTGGGAATGGGCCTACTAGATCAGCTGCTATGACTTGGAAAGGGTAATTGACCGTTTTCTCTTTTTCCCATCAGTCCCATAGGTAGTGTATTTGGAGATTTCTGCGCTCCACATACTTCACAAGTCCTCACAAACTTTAAGATATCAAAACGCATTTTTGGCCAATAATACTGTTCCTGAACCCTGTAAAGAGTTTTATAAAAACCAAAATGACCAGAAGTAGGAGGAGTGTGACACATGTCTATAATTTCCTCTCTCTGTGGTTTAGGAACTAGTATTTTCCACTCAGGTACATTAACTTTTAAAGGCAACTGGTTTGGGATAAACTTGTACACGAAATCATTTTCCACCTTCCACTGCGGAAAATTTTGAGGAAATTCTTTAATTTGCTGCCGCAAATTATCGTACCATGGATCAATGCGATCTACATCAACTGTATCAATTCTTACGCCAATCTGTGCATTAAGACTGTTTTCGTCCGCTGTATGATCTGGGATTCTTGACAAAGCGTCAGGAATAACATTGTGGACTCCTTTTCTATGAATTAAATTAAATGTATGTTGTCTCAGCCTAATCGCCCAACGCGCTAGTTTGCCACTAGGGTTTTTAATAGAATTAAGCCACAATAAACTATAATGATCTGTTATGACCGTGAAAGGAACACCTTCTATGTAAGGTCTAAACTTTTCGATGTTAAAGAGTACTGCTAAACATTCTTTTTCAACAACCGAATAGTTACGTTCAGCCTTTGATAAAGTTCTACTGGCATACGCTATCACTCTTTCCTCGCCATTGATTTTCTGTGTTAGGACGCCCCCTAAACCGGTATTAGAAGCATCACTAGAAATATAAAACTGTTGGGAAAAATCTGGTTGGGATAAAATTGGAGCTAAAACCAATAGCTCTTTAATCTTGATAAAAGATTCTTCGGCTGCCTTTGTCCAATCTATCGATTGTCCTTTTTTTCGTCCTTTCAAAAGATCATTAATAGGCGACAACAAGGTAGAAAAATTCTCAATAAAACGTCTATACCATGAACACATTCCTACGAAGCGCTTAACTTCCGTAGTATTAGTAGGTCTCGCATAATTAACCATGCTTGCTACTTTATCCGGATCGGTACGCAAGGAATTTGAGCCTACAATATAGCCTAAAAACTTTAGAGAAGTTTTGAAAAAATCACATTTGCTCAAATTTATCGTCAGTCCGGCCTCTTTCAATTTATTTTTTACTTCTTTAAGTAAGCGTATATGCGATTCGAAGTCTTCCGATGTTACTAAAATATCATCGAGATAGGTAAAAATATGTGGCTCATATTTCGGACCAAATATAGCGTCCACTAAACGTTGCTGAGTTTGAGCAGCGTTCTTTAGACCAAACGGCATAGTGACGAACTGAAATAGACCTCGGCCTACTACTGCAAAAGCGGTCTTTTCCTTAGAGGATTTGTCCAAAGGAATTTGCCAGAATGCCTTTCTAAGATCTATCGAGGATACATACTTAGCATTCCTGAGTGATGTCAAAATTCTATCGATGTTCGGTAATGGATAGTTATCAAATTTGCTGACCTCGTTGAGCTTTCTTCCGTCAAAGCATAGACGATACTGTCCATCGGCCTTTTTCACCAATTAGATTGGAGAACACCAAGGACTGTTTGATTCTTCAATCACTCCGAGCTTCAACATTTCGTCTAACTCTTTATTTAATACTTTTGACATATACGGAGACATGGCGAAGGGCCTTGTCTTTACAGGACTGGCATCGGCCGTATCTATAGACATGGTGATCTTATTCGTTCGGCCTAACCTATCTTTACTACTTATTTCTTTGAAAGAGCTTATTACGTTTTCTGCGTTTAAGCGTTCCGTCCGCGAGAGATCATCTAGGGTACATAGACGCGAGAAAGGGTTTTCTAAAGAACTTTCTGAATAACAATCTTTGAAACTTGTTTGAGAATTGACTTCTAGGGACTGTGGATACCACGAATTATTTTTAAAATTTACTAAAATTCCGAATTTTTGTGCAAAATCACATCCTAAAACCAAAGTATGTGATAGAGAAGGTACTACTAGAGCAGAGATTACTAAACAATGACCATTGCAGACTAGCGGCAACTCAACCGTACCTAAAACTTTTAGACGGCTGCCATCTGCAGTGGTAACACTTCTATTTTTGACGTGGCATATTTTTATACTTAAACGACTTAAAATTTTAATACCATTCCGACCTACAACGGAGGCATTTGCACCAGAGTCAAATAAAGCCGAGAAATGGGCACCTAATAGATCTATCTTTATATGCGGTCTATTATCTAAATATTTATGCACGAATAAAGGAGACATGTGACCATTTGGAGAAGCAGGAGTTTTATCTTGAGAAGGAGAATTTTTATTAGACTTTAAAAAATCAGAAACTTTTTGTAACTATTTAGTCCAATCTGATCTATTGGAATATTTCTTTACTTAAGATCCTCGTTAGAATCTTTCTTTTATCCGCGACCGGACGTTCTGAGAAAGTACGACGGACTTTCAGTTCATAGTCTAATTCATATTCCAGTAGGTGACTTTAAAATTGAATGCTTCCATGATAAATGTATAAAATTTAAAAGAATTGTTTAAAAAATCGTAAAAATATTTCTCCTGTGCTCCCAATAGTCTAAATAAAATCAAAATATGTAAAGGCACTTAAAATATGTAAACTTCTTTACCAAACATTTAAAAAATCTTCTACAATTTCAAAAAAAAATTTCTAAGTATTGCCTTCTATTAAAATTCTTTTACCAAATATGTTAAGAATTTCCAACAAAAAAATCTCCAAATATCGTTTCGTATCAGCAAAGTATTTTTAATATTCATGCAAAACATCGGTGAGGAAAAAGTACAGTTTTTTCTTCGGTTTACCGCAAAATAAATCTAACACTGCAAAAATTAAAGTAAACCAGCACATCTGCTAATCTGAACTATAAAAGTAGCTTTTAAGAAAAAAGTAGGAATCTCTTATCTTAGAGTCGATTAACAAAATTCAAATATCTATACTACCATCAGATAAATTGAAATAAATAATTCTACAAATTTCCTGCTTTTGTCTTATTGCTATAATGTAGTTTCGTTTAATAAATGTTATGAAATAAAAATATCTGAAAAGTTAGAGCTTTTACTTTGTTCGATAGCTAGTACACTGAACCCTTTAAAAAATAAAATTCCAAAAGCCCCGCGTTGACAGCGTCATTTTGTAACATGCTAACTTGCCCGCACTTTTGTACCCTGTGGAAAGTTGTTTTTCCCACGCTTGGGCGCAATTTTCTTGCAACCTCTTTTTAATTTCTGATAATGAATTGAGTGGATCCTTATTTTAAAAGAACTAAAGAAATTAAACACACACTAGCTCAGTTTTCCTTGGTAGAGAGATTTGGGTAAGAGATAATTTTTGTACGTCTTTTTGGAATTATTTTTTCTTATTTTTTTTAAAAAACCTCAGCTGTACGACTTTTGGGCACCATTCATTTTAAAATAGAAAGGATCTAACTTCAGCTAAAAAAATGAAAAAATACTGCAAGGGTGTACAGTTGTTAAATAAAAAAACAGTTTGATACAGCCGTCATTATCCTGAAAAGTAAGATAGGTATTCAGTGAGACACTAGCTTTAATCCACAAAAAGAAAATTTATTCGTGATTTTAAAATAAAAGTTCTAACCTCTGCGGTTTTAAGGATTACAAAAAATTCTAGCCTAACAGGTAGTTATTATTATTAGAGTCCCTAAATCAGACATTTAAATTCTAAAACCTGACTACCCCCGAAAACGAAGAATCGTGATTTTCACTTCACCTTTTGTCAGTTCAAATTGCTATTAAGACACTTACTTCGGGAATAGGTCTATTGATGAATGTTCTGGTTACTTACGGTTTTTATTTGGGCTTCTAGGCCTTCGATGGAACACAAAACCGATTTTACACTTTGTAGGAATCACTTAGAGCCCACTACGGCTTTACGTTAAAAAAAAAAAAAAACTCTTGCTTTACTTGGCTCTCATAATTGTTGCTATGAGCCTCTACTGCGGCTCGGTCGAAGTAAGCCTGGCTGCGGCTCGATGGAAATTAGCCTACTTGGCAGCTCGGTCGAAATAACCTACTTGGCGGCTCGGTGGAAATAAGCCCCTCTCCCTGTCCACCGGACTCTTAAATAAACCGCGGGCACTCTCTCGGTAATATGGCTACGCCGGAACCAAAAAACCGGATACAAATATTTGACCAATCCCGGCGTATCGAGAGATTCGGTCGCAAACCAGCACAGCACACTAATATACCGAGCGGCTAGCAATTTCTGATTAATATACTGCTCGATACAAAAATGAAAAGAAGTACAATTTAAAGTGAAAAATCAGTAACATTACATGGTCTTAAAATCTAGGAAAAAATAAATGTTACATTTGCATGTGATATCTTTAAGCTGTTATATTTTATTGCACCTGTTAACGTGTGTCTGGAAAATGCACTACATATATATATATATATATATATATATATATATATATATATATATATATATATATATATATATTTATTTATTTATTTATTTATATATATATATATATATATATATATATATATATATATATATATATATATATATATATACATGTATCTATATATATATATATATATATATATATATATATATATATATATATATATATATATATATATATATGTATATATGTAATGTGTAACTAGATTAAATAAAAAATATGTATTCCCATCTTAATTTCGGTTATATTGGTCCTTATTTAAAGAGAAAATTCTGTAACTGAATGTAAAGCATAAAATTTTGTAGGAGCCACATAGACATCAGCCATGGCCGCCTAGGTCTAAGAGTTTAAATCAGTTTTTGCCGATTACCTGTCAAAAAAATGTCAACTTGTGATACATCGTTGGAAAGAGAATTTCAAAGTAAATTGAAACTGTTAAAAAAATGTACAGGATTCTATCAAAAATAAGAAAGTTGCAGTCACTTCCAGTCAAACCGGAAGTAGTTAAAAATATTTCTTAAGTGAAAAAACAGCCTAATAATGTTTCATTCTGGTATCTAAAAATGTAAATATGTAACTTTCAAAATAAAAGAATTACAGGTTGTTACATGTTGGCTGTGTCACCCGGTATATATATATATATATATATATATATATATATATATATATATATATATATATATATATATATTTATATTTATATATATATATATATATATATATATATATATATATATATATATATATATATATATATATATATATATATATATATATCGTATTAATATAAAGGAACTATGAGAAATTAGTTAATTGTTTATATTCATTCCATAAACCAAATTTGTCTATGTCGAGAGTGTGTTACCATGTTTATACCAAACGTGTCAGTTTGCATAATTATTAATTATATTTGTAAAACTTGTCAACTTAAATGAGTCAATTTAAATAAACATTAGTTTTAAGTCTTTAGCTTGTTGTACCCGGAAATTAAGCATTATATTCCTTAACTGGCCAATTTCGTATAGAAAATAGTATATGGTGGATTTCCCTAAGTTGCCATTGATATAGTTGTCGATGGCATGATTAAAAATTTTGATGAGACCTTTCCTCAGCTATTAATGCGTGGAAGAAACTTTTTTAATAAAAAAATGTAATTAATTCAGCTACAAGCCAATTTGCAGAAATTTTCCAGCAATTTAATACCCACAAGATGATAGGATTACAAAAACAAGAAACATACAAGAATTGCTTTGGCGAAATGACTACGAAGATACATGTTGTCTTCTAAAATAACCAAATTGTTTTTTAAACACTGATTTTTTACTACATTCATTTGGAACTCCTTGACATCTAATTACAATTATAATAACTATACAATAGGTTATCTTAATTTACTTCAATTTTAGCATTAATTTAGTAAAACAATCTGTGTAATTTGATTGAAGTTTTAGTTTAGAAAAAGTGTATTTATGTTAATTAGTGAAAAAGTTAAGAACTTCATATATATATATATAGGTGATCTACTTAAATTTTAAATTAACAACTTAAAAATTAAGTACACGGTAATTCTACTTCTAAAGTAAAAAAAAGTTTTCATAGAAAATATTCGATCTTTTATAAATTTAATAAGCTATAAGTTATAGCAAAATGTTATCTTTTTGTTCAGCATTTTTTTAAATCTGCAATTGCACTTATTACACAGCCCCACAAAAAAAAAGGGGGGGATACTTTTGATGCGATATATCAGATCTGTAGTATTTTTGCCCGCTGATCACGAATCTGACGTCAGAATATCGCCATCACATCTCAGTTTTTTTCTAACCTCAAAAAATAGGTAAAAATTAGTAAAAATTAAGAAAAATATATCCTAAAAAATTGATTCAAGCTTTTTCATGAATCCAAAGATGTATTAATATGTATTCGGACACGCTAAGCTAATATTTATCGGTTGGATTAAGCCATACAGTTCTGTTTTCTTTCTAACCTCAATAAATCAGACAGATATAGTGCTTCTCGAATGCAAAAACGAATTCAAATTAAAATTCAACCGATTCTTACCAAATTTGGTACACGGGGGTTTTTTGGGTTACTGATCATGAATCTGAGGTCGGATTTGCAAAATTCAAAATGGCGGATCCATGATGGCGGACAAAATTTTTGAAAACCAACCGATTCCTACCAAATTTGGTATACATTTGGGGAATCCTCAAACCTGATACTCTTAACCCTAAACCCTGAAACCTTAGACTCCCACACCCTGTAACCTCAAAAAATAGACCGCTAGCATATGGTCATCCCATCGTCCTTGATACCGATTTTCTATGATTTTCAGATCTTGGTGAAAACGTTCCCCTTGCTCCTCACTGTAGTCACCAAGATTATAATCTTGGCTGGTTGCTAAAAAGAGAAACAAGTCCTCAAAAGCGTTTGGGCAAAAAGCCTTTGAATAGGTCATTCGCGGAAAAAAGAACAAGATACAGCCAAAAAAAGGAAAGTTAGGCGCGGATCTAACCTTCGCAATTCTAGGGCTTAAGGGTCTACTATTTGAGAGTATATGGTTTAAAAGTCCTGGTTTTGAGTTTATTGGGTCTCATTTTTAAAGTTACAGGGTTATTGAGGTCTATTTTTTGAGGTTACAGGGTGTAGGAGTCTAAGGTTTCAGGGTTTAGGGTTTAAGAGTATCAGGTTTGAGGATTCCCCAACTGTATACCAAATTTGGTAGGAATCGGTTGGTTTTCAAAAATTTTGTCCGCCATCTTGGATCCGCCATTTTGAATTTTGCAAATCCGACCTCAGATTCAAGATCAGCAACCCAAAAAACCCCCGTGTACCAAATTTGGTAAGAATCGGTTGAATTTTAATTTGAATTCGTTTTTGCATTCGAGAAGCACTATATCTGTCTGATTTATTGAGGTTAGAAAGAAAACAGAACTGTATGGCTTAATCCAACCGATAAATATTAGCTTAGCGTGTCCGAATACATATTAATACATCTTTGGATTCATGAAAAAGCTTGAATCAATTTTTTAGGAGTATATTTTTCTTAATTTTTACTAATTTTTACCTATTTTTTGAGGTTAGAAAAAAATTGAGATGTGATGGCGATATTCTGACGTCAGATTCGTGATCAGCGGGCAAAAATACTACGGATCTGATATATCGCATCAAAAGTATACCCCACTTTTTTTGTGGGGCTGTGTTATCACACTATTTAAAAGCCAAATGTAACATGATTCTTCCGTGCCCAAAAATAATTATAAATCAACAAATATAATTTCCGATTGGTTGTGTTCTACCATAAAACCCTTTGTATAAAAAGTCTTAGTTTCATTTATGTTCAAAAATAATTAAGACGAGTAATTGGATAAGAATAAGCTTACTGACTGTTTGTATGTACCATATACTTGATCTATTTATCTTATTATAAAGATTTTGCAACGCTTATTTTGGTTGACCAATGTCTTTATTAAGATTTGAAGCATGTGCAATAGTAGAAGGACAAAATTAAAAGGACTTCATCGTTATACGAAGCATGCGGCCACAGTTTAGAGCTTGTGCAATAAAATAAGTGAAACCTTTATTAAGGGTAACGATTTCCCTTTTTAAGAAATTTATCTTTCTCAATCCTTTCACCCCCATAGGAGTATCGGTGACACCATGTAGTTGCTGCCTCAACAGTCAAACCTGATCCTGCGAGACTGGACTTGACTCGTGCATACTTATCCCAACAAGGAAAGATCTTACTTGGTCGGACCATCTTGTCGGAGACCGTCCCCTTGATCTTTTACCTTCTACCTTCGCCGTTACTACAAGCCTTTTCATGGCATCCACTTTTCTCATAATGTGAACAAAATATTTCATGTACTGTCTATTAACTCTATTTGAAAATTGGTCATTTATACCAGGCTCTTCAAGAATAAGTACATTAGTACGGTGTTCGGTATATGATACTCTGGGAATTCTTTGATATGCCCACATCTCAAACGCATCGATTCGTCTTTTGTCAGCCTGTTTAATGGTCCATGTTTCCGATGCATAAGTTGCTAAGGAGAAGATAAGGCTGCATAGCAATCTTAACTTTGTATTTTTTGTGACAGCTGGATCTTTTTAGACCTTAGTGAGTTTGATGGTCGAGTTTCTAGCCATTGCCAAACGTCTTCTTACTTCCGCTTCACAACCACCATTGTTAATTATGAGTAGACATCGGATTATATGCATTTGCATGTTTATATATGCAAATGCATATAACTCTATATTTATAGCGTTATTGCGGTCAGTTCCGGGTCCCCAATCAGACGAACAGCTCTTCTCTGAATAGAATCCAACAAATGCAATGTATGTTTGGGAGCGGAGCTCCAAACATTGTTGGTCGAATTTGAGCTTTGTAAAGAATTAACAGTTGTTGTGGAGTGTAAAGCTTTCTAGTTCGAAATAATATTCCTAACTTTTGAGAAGCTCTCCTTGCTATGCCTACAACATGGTCATGCCAGGACATATTTGCTCCCAAATTAATGCCCAACAAATTGAGTGACGATGTTAGAGGAATGGAGTGCCCCGACATAACTATGTCGGGTTCAGTTAAGAAAAAACTGCCGCCTGGGTTTTTGTAGCGTTAAATTCCACTTGGTTACTGTCGCCCCAAGATAGAATTTCTTCCAAGTTTTTGTTAAGTTGAATGACTTCGTGCTCTCTGCGAATATTTGTCTGAGTAGCCGATGTTCGAACATTCAAAGTGGATGAAGAGATAAGCGTACTGTCGTCTGCAAAGCTGTAGATTGGATTCCCGGTCTTTTCCAGCAGATCGTTAATGTAAATGAGAAAGAGAGTAGGAGACAGCATGGAGCCTTGGGGCAAACCTGCGTTGCTAGTCAAGGCGTAAAGAACGCTCTTTGAGGAAACATGAGAGCCACAACCAGAACTTTTCAGACATACCATAAGAGCGTAGCTTAGCAAACAGTCCTTCATGCTAAACACGGTTGAATGCCTTGGATATGTCAAGAGCAATCTCTCGATTCAATTGCGTTGTTCCAAACATGTGTTACATAAGTCAGAAGATCTCCTGTTCATCTATATTTACGAAAGCCATATTGGTTGTCGCTAATTATGTTGAATTCTTCAAGATATTTTAGAAGATCCAGGTTGATAGCCTCTTTCACGACTTTCGATATTATTGAAAGCAGTGCGACTGGTCGGTAGTTATTTGGCAAGGTTTTCTTGCCTTTTTTATGTATTGGCTGAACTGTGGCACATTTCCAGCAGGAAGGAAATATTCCTTTTCTGTAGGGTAGGTTCAAAAGTCTACAGAAATCTGGTGTTACTTCCCTCGCACAGTTTTTGAAAACTATGGCAGGTATTCCGTCAGCGCCAGAAGTTTTTTGGTGTGTAGCTTCATTAAAATACGTTTTATGATACGCTGTCTGAAGACAATATCGGGCATCCTTGACTGCAATAGGGCAATAGTAGGTGGTGTTTTTCCTTGGAAATCGACAGTAGAGTGTGAAGCAAAGAGTTCAGCCAACAAGTTCGCTTTATCAACAGGTGTCATTGCAATAGAATTATCCGGCCGTGAGATCGGTGGCATGGTGGATTTGGTAAAATTAATTAACTGCCTTAGCGACTGACCAAAAGGACCTGAAGTTATCGGAACAAGCGAGAAGTTTGTTTCTAATTCGTTGATTGTGTGCCTCCTTGGTTTCGTCGATATTTTCTTTGCATCCGGGCACGAACAAAGGTGTTACGATTTATGGTGTTTAGAAGCAACAGCTTCTTTGCATTTTCGGTCAAACCAAGGCTTGCCGTTGGAGGAGCATTTCTTCGAAAAAGGTATGTAAGCTTCCATACCAGCCAAAATAACATCGGAAACCTCCCTGGCGCAGTCGGATGGGTCGTCGGATCGAAAACAAACGTCTAACCAAGGGAAAGTTCAAAAATATTCCATGATATCTTCCCATTTAGCAGATTTGTAGTGCCAAATATTGCTCGGTTTAGGCGCCTCTCTGTCACTGATTGGTAAGATACTCATGTCGAAAGCAGTTTATGGTCGGAAGAATTTAACAGCGGATTTACGATGACAGTGTAAATTTCCGGATTGGTGATTAAAAACAGATCAAGTTCGTCAATAAGCTGAGTTAAGCCACAACTGATTGAGAATGATTCAGCTTCGCGACCTAGTTCGTCGATTGTGGACATTAAAGTCGGCCAGGATGACAATTTCGGTATTTGAATAGTTAATTTGTAAATGATCGATGGTGTTTGCATGAGAAGCGAAGTGTTCTAAAGTTAGTATCACTTGGTGGTCGATAGAGGATACAAATGAACCTTGTGGTTTGTTGAGTCGTTATTTTTAACCACATAATATCAAAGTTTGGGGGCTCCAGAGCCTCTTCACGTTGGCAAGAGAGGTCGTTTCTGACAAAAAGACAGATTCCAAAGTTACGCCTAAATCGGGAATAGAAGTCGTACCCAGGATTAAGATAGTTGACTGTGCTGGTCGATGAAATGACCTTGGTTTCACAGAGAGCGATTACATGAGGTTTATTTGATTGCAGGTGTTGTTGCACTGAATTTATGTTCGAGTTTAAACCTCGTATGTTGCAAAAATCTATTTTCAAATTATAATCTCTGCATGTCGGCGCCCCTGAACCAGCCCCCACCCGGAAATCCGTACGGAGGGCTATTTTACCTCCGGAATTTTTTGTATCCAGGTGCCTCATCATCCTATTTGATTCCACAGTCCGGAACATCGGCACAGCCACGAAACGTTAAGCAACTTCACGCAGCACTATGAAGTATTACCTTGAACTTCAGATTGCATTACTGCTAAATTTTTAAAAACACTGATGTAACTTAGTTTAGATTGCGATTTCCGTTGCTGAAATATCAACGTTTTAAAAATAGCATTTGTTGTTCTTGTGGCACTTTTTCAATCTTCTTTATTATTAAAAACATGCAAATCATGCAGTTCACTTGGACAGAGCCGCGGACACGTATTAGTGATTTCATAAATTAAATTAGGGTCGTTATGTTAGTAACTTGTTAAATCATCTGGAAAATAGTAGTTTCAGTATTAGTCGAGGATACACCACTTTTTGAATAAAATATTCTCCTAGAAGCAGCATGGAGAATAACTTTCTTTTCTTGCAAAAACAAAAAACCTATTCACGAATTTGATATTTTCCATGTTATAAGATTATTGTTAAACTAATTTTGTTTTCCCAAAATTGCCTCAGCTTTGTGATGAAAATAATTGGCTCAAGCTAAAAAAAATTTACCCGCACGTTGCTTGACTACGAATAGAGTTCCCACTTATCTGCGCTTCCCCTTTCGCTTTAATATTATTATGTGTAAAGGGGTTGATTATTATTTGTAAACAGAGAGATTTCTCCCTTGAGTTTATGGAACAATATGTAGTAAGTAAGGGTAATGGCAGCCGCTAAAGCCTTTTGTCAACATTTGAATTATTATTTAATATTACAGCTGCTGTGCGAAACACGATTAATTGTGTGTTAATAAATAATGTTTTACTGTTAATTTTTAAAGAATTATTATTATTGATCGATTTTTATGAGAAAGTGTTCTTTACTTCTCGGCTAGAACCCTGATATTTTGAGAAAATAGAATGATCAATGATAAATAGAAGTAAACAATTAAGTTCGCCTCATTGCGGAAAACAATTTTATTGACTTATGGTGTTAACAGAGTTTCAATGTTAGTATATAATATAGAGAGAATAGAGCGTTAAAGAAGAAAACACTTTGCGTTAATGCAATGAAACTTTACATGCAGTATTGCTGACGCTAATCGGAATAATTTTGACAGACAAGACCAGATCCCAAACATGGATATTTAGACATATCTCAGTCAACTATACCACCACTGGCACAGTCCAAATACTAATGCAACAAATTTTCTAAAGTAAACAATTTGTCGGCTAAGCCAGTTACTTGACACTTGAGTGACGATGTCCTGGAAAAAAACACCAGCCAGTGTGAGGTGTAACCAAAAATACTGGATATCATTTACAAAGTGTCATAAAATATATATTTAGTAAGCTGAATAAAAGTCTCTGATCCTGGTGTAATACTTGCCATAGTACTTAAAAGATATTAGTGAACCATTACAAGTTTTTGAGAGAGAGTGCACTTTTTTTAGGTTTACATAAGAGGGAGGACAGGCGAACCTCGCTTTTCTTTTGTTACTCCACTTCGATGCTTAGATAAGTCACAAATTCACACCAAAAAAGCTTATGGAATTCAATACTAACTGATATACGAGGGCTACCCCTTAAATTTTTACCAACGATCACTAGACGACGCTATTGAGATGTAACATTGTGATACAATTTGACATTTGTTATTATTAAAACAGTGTGCAGTTCAGAAATTGGCCGAGTGACGAGAGACAGTACGCTTATCTCTCGGACATCGGCTACTCAAGCGAATATCCGCAGACAGCAGGAGGTCGTTCAATTTACCAAAGACCTGGAAGAAATTCTATCTTGGGGTGCCAGTAACCAAGTGGAATTTACCGCTATAAAAATCCAGGCGGCAGTTTTTTCTAAAAAAGTTAACGTTGCTGAACCCGACATAGTTATGTGGGGCACTCCATTCCCGTAGCATCCTCACTCAATTTGTTGGGCGGTAATTTGGGAGCAAATATATCCTGACATGAACATATTGCAGGCATAGCAAGGATAGCTTCTCAAAAGTCGGTAATATTATTTCGAACCAGAAAGCTTTATACTCCACAACAACTGTTAATTCTTTACAAAGCTCAAATTCGACCAACTATGGAATACTGCTCCCATGTTTGGGGCTCCGCTCCCAAACATACACTGCATTATTGGATTCTGTTCAGAGAAGAGCTGGTCGTCTGATTGGAGACCCGGAACTGACCGACGGGCTTGATCCGCTGGAACATCGAAGAACGGTTGGCGACTTGAGTCTGTTCTACAAGTATTTTTATGGAAAGTATTCGAAGGATGTAGCCCGTTTAATTCCTCCCAGAGCGGTCCATGGTAGAAATACACGTCGCGCTAATACTTCACATCCGTATGAGGTTCAGCTTATTACTCCGTGTACAACGCTTTTCAAGCAGTCTTTTATATGGGGAAAAACATCTCTTTGGAATAATTTGCCCATAGCTCTGTTTCCCACCGTGTACAATTTACAGCGATTCAAGAACAACATGAATCGCTTTTTCCCCACATATGTCGCTCCTGCAACGTTTTAGGGACTTCCCTGCAGCACGTGTGCTAAACCCATAAAAAAAATAACTACACCAGTTGCTCATTCGTTCATATTCCCGTTAACACCTGAAGGTATTTTCTAGCACGCGTCAATTGAATTTCTATGGTTGAAGAATGCGCTTATTGGTTTCAATTTTTGATATGTGGAAATTATCGGTTTAGGTAGATTTCTAACTCATTGATGTTACAGAAAAGGTCAAAATATTCGTTAGCTCACAAAAAGAATGTAAATTTAGTATGTCTCTTTCGGGAATACAATTTGTAATATTTTAACTGCTTTTAAAGCCTTTGGAGTTGGGGGAGAGCTTTTAACATAAAATCATCTGTTACAGTGGAACTCTAAAAGCCTGAGAGCCCAACAGAATAAAATTAAAATCAATGATTGGAGGCGGGGGAGAATTTTTATACCCCTTTTACAGTGTAATTTTAGAAGCCTTAGCTAGTGCTTTCCAGTCTTTTCCGATTCGCCAAGTTTTCATAGAAAAAAGCACCTACTGTGGCATTACATAAGCTTAAATTTTAACATTAAGAAAAAACATCCTATTGATATCCCATACTGTACGATTTCTACTATTTTATCTGATTTATTTTATTATTCATTCTCTTATATGCTTCAGATACTGTTATATTAACGTACATCTTAACCAATTTATATCTGTGTGCATCAAATCAATTAACTATCAACGCCGATGTGCCCCAAGGCTCCATACTGTTTCCTGCTTTCTTTCTCATTTACACTAACGATCTGCTGGAAAAGACCGGGAATCCAATCTACAGCTTTGCAGATGACAGGACGCTTATCTCTTCATTGTCTTTGAACGCTCGGACATCGGCTACTCAGGCGAATATCCGCAGACAGCAGGAGATCGGTCAACTTAACAAAGACCTGGAGGAAATTCTATCTTGGGGTGACAGTAACCAAGTGGAATTTAACGCTACAAAAACCCAGGCAGTAGTTTTTTCTAAAAAAGTTAACGTTGCTGAACCCGACATAGTTATGTTGGGGCACTCCATTCCCCTAGCATCGTCACTCAATTTGTTGGGCGGTAATTTGGGAGCAAATATGTCCTGACATGTACATATTGCAGGCATAGCAAGGATGGCTTCTCAAAAGTTGGGAATATTATTTCTAACCAGAAAGCTTTACACTCCACAACAACTGTTAATTCTTTACAAAGCTCAAATTCAACCAACTATGGAATACTACTTCCATATTTGGAGTTCTGCTTCCAAACATACCCTGCATTGTTGGATTTTGTTCAGAGAAGAGCTGTTCGTCTGACTGGAGACCCGGAACTGACCGGAGACCCGGAACTGATCGGAGGCCTTGATTCGCTCGAACATCGAAGAACGGTTGGCGACTTGAGTCTGTTCTACAAGTATTTTCAAGGAAAATGTTCGAAGGATGTAGCCCGCTTAATTCCTCCCAGAGCGGTGTATGTTAGAAATACACGTCGCGCTAATACTTCACATCCGTATGAGGTTCAGCTTGTTACTCCACGTACAACGCTTTCCAAGCAGTCTTTTATATGGAGAACATCATCTCTTTGGAATAATTTGCCCAGTGCTGTGTTTCCCACCGAGTACAATTTACAGCGATTTAATAACCACGTGAATCTCTTTTTCCGCACACATGCTGCTCCTGGAGCGCTTTAGGGATTTCCCTGCAGCACGTGTGCTAGACCCATAAAAAAAAAACCGGTCAAGTGCAAGTTGAACTTGCACAATTAGTGTTCCGTACGTTGATTGTTTTTAAAATAAAAATTTTTGTTAGGGTGGTATAAAATGATCAGTGATTTCACAAAACACACCCCAAATGACTTTTCAACAAAGTTTGTTTTCAATCTTTACTGAAAACTGGTGACATTGAAATTTTTTTTTTTATATATATACCAAATAAATTATTAAAGGTAATGCACTCGTGATAATTTTCGTTCAATCTATACCCCGTGGAGAATATTCCAGAAATTTTTCAAAATTTTTTGATCAGTACTTTTCGAGATAAGGTAGGGGACAGCGATTTTTTAAAAGTAATACGAAGAAAAGTGTGCGCAAGTATTACATTATATATATATATACATATATATATATATATATATATATATATATATATATATATATATATATATAAATATATATGTATATATATATATATATATATATATATATATATATATATATATATATATTACTCGTGTTTTCACAAGCTTTCATTTGTCACCACACTCGATGACCTAGTAAAAAAAATTTTTTTTCACTTCCGATTTCACCCCTCAAAACGTCAAAATATATGTTACGGTGGTATAAAAGGATCAGTGACTTCACAAAACACAGCCCAAATGAGTTTTCAACAAAGTTTGTTTCCAATCTTTACTGAAATCTGATGACCTTGAAATTTTGTTTTTTTTATATACCATATAAATTATTAAAGGTAATGCACTCGTAATAATTTTCGTTCAATCTACACCCCGTGGAGAATATTCCAGATTTTTTTTTCGAAATTTTTTGATAAGTACTTTTCGAGATAAGGCCCGGGACAGCGATTTTTCGCGAATTTTTAAAAATAATACAAAGAAAAGTGCGCGCAAGTATAATATTATATATATATTTTTTACTCGTGTTTTCACAAGCTTTCATTTGACACCACACTCGATGACCTAGTAAAAAAATTTTTTTTTCACTTCCGACTTCACCCCCCAAAACTAACCCCTTAAGTCAAAATTTAATTCTCAAAACTACATGGCTCTGATGAGGCCATCGATTCCTATATTATTACCAAATTTCACCTTTCTATGTCAAATAGTTTCGGAGAAAATCGGGTGTGACAGACAGACAGACAGACAGACAGACAGACAGACAGACAGACAGACAGACACCGAAGTGATCTTATAAGTGTTCCGTACGGAACACTAAAAAAACTACACCAGTTGTTCATTCGTTCATATTCCTCTTTACACTTGAAGGTATTTTCTAGCACGCGTCAATTGAATTTCTATGATTGCAGAATGCGCTTATTGGTTTCAATTTTTGGTACGCGGAAATTACCGGTTTAGGTAGGTTTCTAACTCATTGATGTTACAGAAAAGGTCAAAATATTCGTTAGCTCACAAAAAGAATGTAAATTTAGTATGTCTCTTTCGGGAATACAATTTGTAATATTTCAACTGCTTTTAAAGCCCTTGGAGTTGGGGGAGAGCTTTTAAAAAAAATCTTCTGTTACAGTGGAACTCTAAAAGCCTGAAAGCCCAACAGAATAAATTTAAAATCAATGATTGGAGGCGGGGGAGAATTTTTATAACCCTTTTACAGCGTAATTTTAGAAGCCTAAGCTAGTGCTTTCCGGTCTTTTTCGATTCACCAAGTGCTCATAAAAAAAAGCACTTACTGTGGTATTACATAAGCTTAAATTTTAACCTTAAGAAAAAAGACCCTATTGATAACCCGATACTGTACGATTTTATCTAATTAATTTTATTACTCATTCACTTTTATGCTTCAGATACTTAGATATTAAGGTACATACATCTTAACCAATTTATATCTGTGTGCATCAAATCAATTAACTATCGAAGACGAGAGAACTAGAAAGAGCTATGTTGATGGATGGTCACATCATCCAATTAGGCAGCCCTCCACTCCTTTTACATGTAGTTGAATAACTTTCTGTATAGACTTTGTAATCACTCTCAATAAGAATATTTTTGTTATTTCGATTATCTTTGCTCGTTCCACTGTTATTTATCCATGTGCATATTATGCTCATTCCACTTCGTATTCCAAGAAATGTATATAATCATGGATATGAGAGATAATATTCAAATTTAATCATGTTAAACTTTAGGTTTTAGCAGTTGTAAGATTTTTTTCCAGCAGGAGTTTATAGGTCGTCACAAAAATAATTTAAAAATACTCGTATCCGGGGTTGCGCAATTCATGAAGTTATCATATTAATCCTATAATTTGTCTATATAATAAATGTCTAATATAATAAATCATATGTTCTCTACGCAAGTATTACGTTTATTGAGAGACAAGCATTCAAGTTTAATGACGTCCAGATTAGTCTATATTAATTAAGTATTAAATTCTCTAATAACTAGTAATTATAAAAAATAAACGGCGTACAGGTCGGGCTTGCGCAATTAATGTTCCGTACGTGAACTGCTTTTTAGGAGTTACATATACCTGGAATTTTCAAAAATTTCATTTTTTTTTACGGATTTTTATTCTCTATACTTCTAAAAATTTTTCAAAAAATTTTTTTTTTAAGGAAATTCCTTTCCATTACAAAATTATAGCATTAATTGTGACCTGGCGTCAGATTGAGACCACTACTTGTCTTAATGCACTGTCTGCAATCTTACTCAGTCAATTTTTAATATTTTTTACCTTTTTTAAATAAATTTTAATAATTTCTATCTATCTAGAGATTTTTAAATTTTTTTAATAGACAATTTTTTTATAAATAATTAAACATAAATTTTTTGGTCGAAAATTGCATACTAAAGTTTGAAGCAACGTAAATTTTTTATTCTGGAAAAAAACCCTTCGACAAATTTTAATTACTATATTATTTTACAAGATTAATTTTTATTTTTGCAGATTGGATTATTGTTTGTGAAGTTAACCTGCAGACAAGGAGGTGCGTTAGTTTTCATCATTTTACCCGATAAAAAATAATGTTAACATTTAAATCATATTTAAAAACATTTTTATTCTTATGATTTAAAGTACAATGAAAATATATAATCGCCATTCATTTGTATTATTCACTTAACAACCTTCAAAATATTTTTTTTGAATATACATATTTTTTGTAGCGCCCAGGTGTAGGTAATCCCTTAAAATAAAAATTTTTGTTACGGAGGAAAAAAATTACTTCACAAAACACACCCCAAATATGTTTTCAACAAAATTTTTTTTGTGATCTTGACTGAAAACTGAAGACCTTGAATTTTTATGTATATCAGATGGATTATTAAAGGTGATAATTTTCGTTCAATTTACACTCTGTGGAGAATATTCCACAATTTTTTCAAAATTTTTCACTCGATATGTTTCGAGATAAGGAGGGGACAGCGATTTTTCCCAATTTTTTAAAATTAATGCTAAGAAATACTATATATATTTTTGAATTGTGTTTCTGCAAGCTTTCATTTGACATTCCATTAGAAGACTTGGTAAAAAAAAAAATTTCCACTTCAGATTTTACTACTAAAACTAACCCTAAGACAAAATTTAAAAACTACACGGTTCTGATGAGGCCATCAATTCCTATACTAGTGCCTAATTTTTACCCCCTACATCAAATAGTTTCGGAGAAAATCGGGTGTGACAGACGGACGAAACGGTACGTACGAAACACTAAAAATGGAAAATGTGAAGCGAATTTCTTAAGGCAGGTTATTTTTTAACTCATATCGGGTTTGAGACACGAGAAACGAATTTCTATGTTATGTCCTCTAGTGTAAATGAATTTCATTATTTTGTTGGAGAATTTTGTACAAAATAAATGTTTGTCAATATAATTCATAAGCTCTTTTTTGTATGTTCCCAAAGTTTCTTTTCTGTCATTTTACAAAAAAAAAAAAAAAAAAAAAAAAAAAAAATAATTTTATTATTAGTTTGCTTATTTACTTCTTTCGTTAAGAAAATTCATGACAAAATGACTTGATCACAGTTTACAGTTCCCTAAACACAAAAACGTATACAATTTCCACAAGCTTGTAAGTTTGTCTACCTGTATTTCGGTGTAATGATATGATAAATCTCGAAATAAATGAAATATTAGTTTTAAAATTAATACACATAAATTACCTAAAGTAGGAATAGAACGTATAGATTAGATATTTGGAAATGAAATCTAAGGGGTAGCTACATGAAAATTTTTCATGCTTTTTAGCATGTGTTAATATGTAAAGTTTAAACATAATTGTTGATAGTCAAATACATATTGGGCTAAAATGGTGGAGGAGGAGGTCAAATGAGGTTGACTTGAATACATCATGGTATACGTTTTCTCAGTGATTTTGAATTCAAACGATGCAAAATATATGTTATTTCTCACATCAACTTTCTAGGGTTCTAGTTGTAAACATCTGCGAAATCTTTCTACTGTTCTTCTATTTTATTATTATTATTTCACTATAGACTACCTATTTAATATATCGAGTTGTAATTCTTGGATTAAATTTTTCTTTGCTTTGAGAAATTACTGGACCTAGTTCTTTTTTAGTGTAAAAATCAGTTTTCCGTTTAAAACTGCTTGTTTCCGCAGAAACTATTAGGTAAATTGGCTTACCAGTTTTTTACTTTCCTCATTAAGGGATATATTGTATTCATGAAAGAATTATTCTCTGAGATTTTTGCATTTTATCACATTCTCAGATAATGAAATATATTTCTCAATTTCCGTTGGTCTCTTTATCTGTCTCTTAGTCAATCTATCTGTCTTTTTAGCACCATAATGCTCGAAGGTAACGAAATATCATTTTCAAATTTGGTACAATATAGTACTTGAGTAAAAGCTGAACCTGTAGTTTTTGAGCGATATTACTTCAATGGAAGGGGATAAAATAGGTACGAGTTAACAGATTTCATTTAGTTATGTGTAGTAGCGTGTGTGTTGCTGTAGCGTGCGGTCTAACAAAAAATTTGAGATCTACCCTGCTATAGTATTGTTATACAATAATAGTTGATAAGACTAACAATTTGTTGTTAATAATTATTTTATTACGAATATATTTACAACTGATATCTATAAACAGAGGAAAAAGCTAACAAATTAGTCGTCTTTATTCTTCCTTAATATCCCTCAGGATAAATGGTCCAGATGTGATTGAAGATGGTTTAATGCTACTCCCCTCATTTTCTTTAAGATGTAAATTTTGGCATCTAGCCACGACCGTTCAATATCTTGTGTATGAGCTTCTGTGAGAGGATCAATTTAATTTTGCTGGTGATTAACGGTTTGATATTCGAAGCCTCACCTGCCAAGATTCCTGGCCATTCTTTGAATGAATAACACATTGAAATTGTACCTCTCTTTCTATCATTGGCATTAATGTGTTTTCATCTCTCCTTTCCATAATAAAAAATCGTACTTCTCGTTCTGTTTTCAAACCAAAAAGCCACAGTCCATCTATTCGTCTACCTTGGTTTCGATTGTTTTGCACCGGTGCATCGCTATCTTTAGATTCAGGTTGTTGATCACCTTGTAAGAGCCATTCCCTGTTATATTTTGGACAACCCGCGAGTGGCGCTTCAACAATTTGTATAGAATCGTTGTTGCTGCCGATTAATTGTTCTCTGCGATTGACTGACACAGTTGAGGAGCACACTTTACGGCATGTGTTATACCAATCACTTATGGTATGTGACGAACATCCAGTCAGTTTTTCACTTACAATGTAACTTACCATTCAAATCCGTAAAATAGAGAATTCATTTCCGCTTCTAAACGATTTTGTTGTTTGCCAACCTTACCTAGGACAACGTAAGATTGGACGAAAGGCTCCTCTACGATCGCGTTTCCTCTCTCTTTGCATTTCTGCACCACACCTCTCAAAGATGTTATTTTCATCATTCTGCATAAACAGATTATGCGTTTGCAAAATAGTCCCGGCTGCATCTTTGTTAAAAGTGATATTAATATAAAAATGTCTCAAAAGCATGGCTTCTTTTGAAATATATGTATTAGCAACTTGTCATTGCATTAATAATAAAACTTACCATATTATTTTTTTTACTTTGCTTAGAAATGTATTGATTGCAAGTAGACGGCACGCAACAATTAAGATTTGCAGATAGACCGCACACTACAGTGGTACCCAGTTATCTACGTAGCAATGAAAATTACATCTTATATAAAAAAAATGCTCAGCTGTCAATTTACTGTCGCTGTCCTAAGTATTTTGATGAAACTATATGAGTTTGCTACTTTGTTTACGATTTTTTTTTCGAAAAATAAGTGAAACTAATTTGGAGCATTGTACACTGATAAAGTTTCTCCCTAAAATGGGAAATGGGCCAAAAGCTTTACGGTAAAGACGATTCACCTTATTGTCAAGTGAAATTTTGGTCTAAAGTGTTTTAAGGGCCAATACACATATCAAGATGACTTCAGACCAGGAAGACCAATTTAGTTAAGAACTATGAACATCCGGTTTGTTAAGAATCTGCTGTTTTTAGATCGACGAATGATTACAATTCTTGCTAAAAAAAGTTTTAAAATCGGAAATTATTCCTAAAAGGATATCAAGATTTATGCATGAAAAAAATTTCAATAAAATGGATTCTCAAATTCCTTATTCCAGAGCAGGAACGGGTAACGATAGAAATTTTTCAATGTTATTTAGCCACTTTAGAAAACATTAAGAGTTATTTTTTGCGAATTCCTGTAAGCGACGGGACTTGGTTATTCTACTGAAATCGTTCTATGACGCAGGAGTTAATTCAATAGGTCCAAAGAAGGTGAAAACAGTATCGAGTTCTGAAAACTTGACCGCAACCGTTTTTTCGGACTGCGTAAACATTTTGCTAATGTCATTTATGGAAAAGGGGTTTACAATTAATAGAGGAGTTTATAGCAGGACGATTCAGAAGAACATCTGAATTCATATAGAACTAAAACTTTGATGTTACAGCGCAGTATCCACAGGCTCGTAGAGTTCAGGCCATTATCAGTTGTGGATTTGCCGAGTTATAACGTCCACTTTTTATCCCTGATTTAGCGCCTTGTGAATTGTTTTTGTTCAAACATCTGAAGAAAGAACTCATGCAAAAAAATTTCCTCCTGTAGTGTCGTTTTTTTTGAGGTGCAAGAAAAATAATGTTGTTTTAATGGAATGAAACAAATTGAACAATATTCAGTGTGTTAGTGTAGACAAGGTAGAAAAATTTATGTATTTTTTTAACTCTGCGAGATTTCTTCCATAACTAGAAAAATCATTGAAAAAAAAACCTTTATCATTATATTCAACCTTAGGTGCTAATGTTTCACTATAAAAATTGAGATTATTAATGGGTAAAACCAATATAGCCTTAACAGAAGTCTTCCCTTCTTGCGCTTAAATTTTTTTAGAAATTTGTATCCTACTATAAAGTAGGTATCATTTTAGATGCCAATTTTTGCACTTGGATTTAGTTTTTCATTAGAGTGAGAAAGTCCTATTTAAT
Organism: Pachyrhynchus sulphureomaculatus; assembly: GCA_019049505.1. NCBI lineage: Eukaryota > Metazoa > Arthropoda > Insecta > Coleoptera > Curculionidae > Pachyrhynchus > Pachyrhynchus sulphureomaculatus. Next base: position 30,945,349 of record CM032451.1, read on the forward strand.
TTCACTTTAGAATTACTTGTTCACGAAGAAAGTACTTTATTATTTTTAGTGTTCTGTACGAAACACTTAAAAGATCACTTCGGTATCTGCCTGTCCGTCTGCCACACCCGATTTTCTCGAAAACTACTTGACATCGAAAGTTGATATTTGGCACTAATACAGGAATTGACGGCTTTATTAGAGCCGTATAGTTTTGAAAATTAAATTTTAACTTAAGATGCTAATTTTGGGGGTAAAATCGAAAGTGACATTTTTTTTACCAGGTCATCGTATGGAGTGTCAAATAAAAGGTTGTAAAATCACGAGTTCAAAGATATATATAACAATTAAAGCAAAATAAAAATTGCTAAAAATCGCTGCCCTCCCCCGTTATCTCAAAAAGTATCTATCAAAAAATTTTGAAAAAATTCTGGAAAATTATCACGAGTGCGTTACCTTTAATAATTTATCTGGTATATCAAAAAAACAAAAAATTTCAAAGTCATCAGTTTTCACTAAAGATCGGAAAAAAAAACTTTGTTGAAAACTCATTTGGGGTGTATTTTTGTGAAGTCATTGACCATTTTATACATTCGTGCCAAAAATGTTTATTTTAAGGAGTTACATAAACCATAATCTGAACATCATAATGGGCGATTTCAACTCTAAGATTGGCCAAGGGAAGCAAGGAAAGAGTGTTGGTGCATTTAGGTTAGGACAAAGGAATGAAAGAGGTGACCGCATAATACAATTCTGTGACGAAAATGATCTGATTATTTCAAATACATTCTTTAAGTACCCACCAAGACGATTATATATTTGGACAGATCCTGGAGACTCTGCTCAACGGATTATCAGAAATCACATAGACTTCTTGTTAGTAAATGAACGTTACAAAAACTCTATAAAAAATATCAAAACTTAGCGTGGCGCTGATGTCAACTCCGACCACAGTCCTCTAGTTGCTACAATTGATGTAGTACTAAAAAACCGGTCAAGTGCAAGTTGAACTTGCACAATTAGTGTTCCGTACGTTGATTGTTTTTAAAATAAAAATTTTTGTTAGGGTGGTATAAAATGATCAGTGACTTCACAAAACACATCCCAAATGAGTTTTCAACAAAGTTTGTTTCCAATCTTTACTAAAAACTGGTGACCTTGAAATTGTGTTTTTTATATACCAAATAAATTATTAAAGGTAATGCACTCGTGATAATTGTTGTTCAATCTATACCCCGTGGAGAATATTCCAGAATTTTTTCAAAATTTTTTGATCAGTACTTTTCGAGATAAGGTAGGAGACAGCGATTTTTTAAAAGTAATACGAAGAAAAGTGTGCGCAAGTATTACATTATATATATATTTTTTACTCGCGTTTTCACAAGCTTTCATTTGACACCACACTCAATGACCTAGTAAAAAAAAATTTTTTTCACTTCCGATTTCACCCCTCAAAACGAACCCCTTAAGCCAAAATTTATGTTACGGTGGTATAAAAGGATCAGTGACTTCACAAAACACACTCCAAATGAGTTTTCAACAAAGTTTGTTTCCAATCTTTACTGAAATCTGATGACCTTAAAATTTTTGTTTTTTTTATATACCATATAAATTATTAAAGGTAATGCACTCGTGATAATTTTCGTTCAATCTACACCCCGTGGAGAATATTCCAGAATTTTTTCGAAATTTTTTGATAAGTACTTTTCGAGATAAGGCCCGGGACAGCGATTTTTCGCGAATTTTTAAAAATAATACAAAGAAAAGTGCGCGCAAGTATAATATTATATACATATTTTTTACTCGTGTTTTCACAAGCTTTCATTTGACACCACACTCGATGACCTAGTAAAAAAATTTTTTTTTCACTTCCGACTTCACCCCCCAAAATTAACCCCTTAAGTCAAAATTTAATTCTCAAAACTACATGGCTCTGATGAGGCCATCAATTCCTATATTATTACCAAATTTCACCTTTCTATGTCAAATAGTTTCGGAGAAAATCGGGAGTGACAGACAGACAGACAGACAGACACCGAAGTGATCTTATAAGTGTTCCGTACGGAACACTAAAAAGATAAAAATAACACATAAAACAGTAAGATTAGATTTTAACATATTAAAAGAAAATGAGGTATCGACAGCAATCTCAGAGGATATAAATAAAAATCTACTTAATATCCGTAAGAATGTAGAACAAAACAGCATAGATGAAAACTGGCAGGCCATTAGTGAAATTTTGAAAAATATTTGTTCTAAACATTTTAAATCAAACTCAAATATACAAACTAAAACTAAAAAATGGATGACAAAAAAATTTTGAAATTGATGGAAGTGAGGAGAAAACATAAGAACAAAAATTCTACAGTTTACAAGGACATTAATAGGGTCACGAGAAATCAAAGTTGCTAAAGAAAAATGGGTCATTGACAAATGCTTAGAAATTGAAGAATTAGATAAGAAATATGATCCCTTAACATGCACAAGAAAATTAAACAGATGTGTGGAATTCGGAAAAATATTTCTATCTATAGATTACAAGACACTAACGGTAGACTCTTAATTACGACGGAGGAACCTATAACACAGTGAAGAGATTATATTGAAGAATTTTTAGAGATCAAAAAAGTGAAAACATTACTGCCCAATCAGAACACAATGCGCCATTAATAACGAAGGAGGAAGTAGTCTATGCTATAAAACTTGCGAAGAACAATGAGTCCTGATAACATTCCATCTAAAATAATAAAACTTATTGATGACGACAACATTTTTATACTGACAAACCTGTACAATACCATATATAAAACAGGCCATATTCCAGCAGAATGGCTAAATTCAGCTTTTGTCACTTTACCGAAGACAGCAAATCCTAGACAATGTGGAGGCTACCGCAAAATAATGTGGCATACTCTTGAGATCATTCTAAAAATAATTCGTCGCATAAATAGGAAATATGAAGATGTTCTAACAAATACACAATTTGGCTTTAGAAATGGCTTGGGAACACAGGAAGCCTTGTTCGCCATTAATGTGCTTATACAACGATGCAGAGATAACAACAAAGATGTATTTGTCGTATTTATAGGCTACAAAAAGGCCTTCGATAAAGTTAGACATGAAACAATGATTGATTTTTTAACAGTTGAAGTTAGATCTTCAGGATATAAGAATAATAAAGAATTTATATTGGAGACAGCGCGCAAACATAAAGTTAGATTCAGAACTGTCAGATGACGTAGAAATTCAACGGAGAGTGAGGCAGGGTTGTATACTGTCTCCCTTGTTATTCAATCTGTATTCCGAAATGACTTTCAAAGAAGCGCTTTTCAACAGGACTGAAGGCATTCTTATTAATGGGGTCCTTATAAATAATATTAGATATGCTGATGATAGTATACTTTTAACAGAAAGTACAGAAGATCTATAAACCCTTCTAAATAGGATCAGTACGGTCAGTAATCAGTACGGTTTAAAAATGAATACAAAAAAAACTAAATTTATGATAATTACTAAGAAGCAACATATACGTGCAAAAATTAAAATTGGAACAGAGCAAATAGAACAGGTCGGCAGTTATAAGTGTCTAGGGATATTGCTTCATGATGAATGGAGACAGGACATGGAGATTAAAAGTAGAATCGCACAAGCCAGGCAAACGTTCATGAAGTTGAGAAACGTTTTATGTGACCGCACTCGTAAGATAGATGTTAAGAAGCGACTGCTGAAGTGTTATGTTTTTCCTGTGGTTTTATACGGAATGAAGGCATGGACACTTACCGATGATATGTGTAAGCGAATAACTGCATTTGAGATGTGGGCCTATCGACGTATATTGCGAATACCTTGGGTCGACAAGATACATAATGAAGAAGTACTCCACAGAATGAACACGGAAACAGAGCTACTGTTAACAATAAAAAAAAGAAAACTGGAATATTATGCGAAGTGAGAAATACGAACTGTTGCAGTTGATAATTCAGGGTAAACTGTGTGGTAAGAGAGGTCCAGGTTGAAGGCGTGATTCCTGGCTCAAGAATCTTCGCAAGTGGTATGGAAAAAGTGCTAATAATTCTTAAAAGTATAGAGAATTAGAATCCATAAAAAAAATCGTATTTTTGAAAATACTAGGTGTATGTAACCCCTTAAAAGCAATTAAAGTACGAAACACTAATTGCACAAGTTCGACTTCCACTTGGCCGGTTATTTTCTTTTGCAAAACTGAGGTTAGACTTATATAAGTATTATGGCCTAACTGGATGGGTACTTTTAATCAATCATGTCACTAATCTGATACAACAACAAATTCAGACGAATATAAGTCAAGGTTTTTTTTTCAATAGGAATTCGAAAATAGGTTTTCAATATCGAATGCGAACTTTCTTAAGTAAAATACTTTATTATACGAATAAATCCTCAAATATCTAGCCTCAGATAATTGCAGGTAATAAACGGCATTCGTATTCATGGTTTTACTTTAGAAAGATAATTGCACAAGTTGCTAATAAACAAATAGCGGTTATACTTATAATAGTAAGGTAATGTCTTTTATCTGTTCGTCTTAGCCCTACGACAATTCATAAATCCACCGACAAGGTAGAGCGGTATATACAGTGGCGTGCAAAAGTTTCCGGTCAGCGACATTTCGTACTCTAATTTATTAAAAAAAAACTACTGATTTTTAATCATTATGAGATGTGAGTATGAGATATAGGAAACAAAATAATATAGTAAAAGAATATTATTTATATTTGTGAATATATTTATTATTATTATCCTTATATTTATATGTGCAAAAGTTTCCCGCCACATAATATACATTGACGCAGTAGGACGTTCAAAGACGTATTTACGAATAATAGCGCGTTGAATGTTCACATTTAGTTTATAAAAGGTCGTGGGAGCATAAACATGGCTCGGCATATGCAAATCTAAACTCGTGAGAGAGTAATAAAATTTTCAAAAGAAGGAAAGCCTTCTCGTGAGATTGCTTCATTATTATCGATAGGTAAATTAACCGTGAACGATATTATTGTAAAATACCGTTGTGGCTATGGTTTAAAAGATTGTCCGCGTAGTGGAACACCAAGAAAAACGTCTAAAAAAGTAGATCGTATCATTAAACGCAAATCAACTGCGGATGTCAAGAAAACTGCTACCGAAATTGCACGCGACTTAAAGGATGAAAACTTAGCTAATGTTAGTCGTAGTACTGTGACACGAAGACTACATGATGTGGGACTTTTTGGCCGTATAGGTATTAAAAAACCATTAATCAGTAAAAAGAATAAGAAGGCCCGATTACAATTTGCCAAAGATCACCTAAATTGGACAATCAAAGGTTTTCTGCTTAAAATGTGAGAGTTTTAAGCTGGCCATCTCAATCACCGGACTTGAACCCAATAGAACACTTATGGGAAACGCTAGATTGTCAAGTTCGAAAGCATACATATTCAAATAAAGCCGCATTATTCAAATCATTGAAGGAAGAATGGGATCAAATTTCACCGATTAATTGAGTCAATGCCACATCGTTGTGCGGCTGTTATCGCTGCAAAGAGTATGGCTACAAAATATTAACCTAAAAATATAATTTAAGTCTATTATAGAGCGTATGAACTAATAATTTTTATCGTAGTACAAAGTGGCCGGAAACTTTTGCACATATAAATATAAGAATCATAATAATAATTATATTCACAAACATAAATATTATTCTTTTACTATATTATTTTGTTTCCTATATCTCATACTCACATCTCATAATGATTAAAAATCATTAGTCTTTTTTTTAATAAATTAGAGTACGAAATGTCACTGGCCGGAAACTTTTGCATGCGACTGTATATCAAACTTCAGTTTTTAAGTATTAAAAGACAATCAATCATGGCGCTTTTTAATCATCCTCTTTAACTCTATGGGAAAATTTAAAAATCACTTCTGAAAAATTTACGCTGTTGACCAAGAAGGAACTTTATTTTTAAAATGCCTATGAAAATTTATTATTCTTCTTATTCCGACATCACAAGTGATGTGTAGTGATCCCATATCATTCGACGTCGCATTCATCAGTTTTCATTGTCTCTTTGTTCCTTTAAGATTGTGGAAACCGTTTCGTGCCACCGGGGTCGATGTTCAACAATTTCGATGGCATCCCATTGATGTGTAAGTGAGTTTTAGGACTATATCTGTTGATCTAGGCGGGAAACTCCCACGGTTGTGTTTACCCATAGGCTTGTCCCGTTTCTCTATGTTGTTCTATTCCGAGATGTGTCCAAAAAATTTTAAGATTCCAGCTGATATTATGCTGTTTAAATGATTGGATGCCTTGAAAATCTATAGAGAAATCTAAAACGATTATATCGGGAAATTTCCTACCTCTAACAGAAATAAATATTTCCAGACCAAACAAAGTTCAGATGTAGCGTCATTATTTATGAGAAAAGTAATATAATTAACTAAATAAAGATAGACATTTCTTACAATTTCATTACATTACTTACGCAGAGGTGTCTAGAAGATTGCGAAGTAAACGACGGCCTTGCCACCTACGTAATTCTTTTTACATGATTTCTAGACTAATTTATTATCAGTTTTACTTCCCGTATTTTAAATTCAGTGTTTATTTTAGAACTACGTATTTGTGCAAAAATTTCTGGGTAAATCATCAATTTTTTTATCACTAAAGGATGTATTGTATTAGTGAAAAATGTTCCTATATCTGTCGGTCTGTTTGTCGATTTATTAGCATCCTAAATCTCAACAAATAAGTCATCAATTTCAGATTTCATACATATACACGGTGAGAATTACTTTAACATTGACAGGTGACTTACATACGATATATCCTTTTCAACAGTCAAAAAGTTTATAACATGGAACGAGTCGTCGCAAATAAGTTTCGCTCAAAATTTGGGACAAGTGCCATAAAAATATTCAAATGAATCAAGTGTACAGCTTTACTCATCAAAAAAACAAGTTATTCAATGGCATAAATATTGTTGGAAGGAGGAAAACAATTTAAAGAAGATAACGTCTGAGAAGACCATTATCAACTTGAACACTAAAAATGGTTTAAATACCTCGTGAATTCATCGCAGACTATATTAAGGTATCATTGAAATGATTGAAAAAGCGGTAATCATCACCCGAAAAGCAATTGGGACGATTTTGAAAGAAGATCTAAGCGAAACAAAGATTTGTGTAGAATTTGTTCCACAAACTAAATGAAGATCCAAAGCTAAAATGTTCTGGGAAAATTGTATGAGCATTAGATATAATAAAAACTTTCTAAAACCAATTGCTACCCGTACTACTCTAGCTACGCTAGCGTTACAGTTCAGCCGATATTCAAAAAAAGCGAGAAGATCTTGCCCAAAAACTACCGACTACTGTTTTCAGTAATATCGAAATTATTGAAAAGGATATCGATCAGCGTCTTCTAAAATATCTTGAAAGATTAAGTATTATTACCAATTACCTATATGTCTTTCATAAGCAAAGATCAACAGGAGATCATCTATAATATATATAAAATGCAACGTCTCTCTGTCTGTCTGTCTGTCCGTTAGTGCGCTTATCACTGGAGAACCACTTATCCGATTTACGTACTTTTTTTTTTAAACATACATATGTTCTCTGGCCAGGTTATAGGCTATATTTTATTACGGTAGGTAGCATAAGAAATGAGTAGTGACGTAAAATAGTGAATGAAGTCGGAAAAAAGTTTGCTGCTAACGCGTTCCCTTGCAATACACAATCTAAACCATTAAATATGGAACAATATTATGTAGCAGAGAATACCTATAATCTATAATATATATAAAATGGAATGTCTCTCTGTCTGTCTGTCTGTCTGTCTATTAGTGCGTTTATCACGCGAGAACCACTTATTCGATTTTCGAGTCTTTTTTTAAATTCATACATATATTCTTTGGCGAGTTATATAGTAATAATAACAATAATAATCTATATCTATAAAAATGCAACGTATCTCTGTCTGTCTGTCTGTCCGTTAGTGCGCTTATCTCTCGAGAACCACTTATCCGATTTACGTGATTTTTTAAATTTATATATATGTTCTCTGACCAGGTTATAGATATATATTTTATTACATCTATAATACATATTAAATGCAACGTATATCTGTCTGTCTGTCCGTTAGTGCGCTTATCGCTGGAGAACCACTTATCCGATTTACGTGCTTTTTTTTTAAACATGCTAAACCATTAAATATGGAACAATATCATGTAGCAAAGAATATCCATAATATATATATATATATATATATATATATATATATATATATATATATATATATATATATATATATATATATAATGCAACGTCTCTCTGTCTGTCTGTCTGTCCGTTAGTGCGTTTATCACTGTAGAACTACTTACCCGATTTTCGTGCTTTTTTTTTAAACATACATATGTTCTCTGGCCAGGTTATAGGATATATTTTATTACGTTAGGTGACATAAGGAATAAGCAGTGACGATAATAGTGAATCAAGTCGAAGAAAAGTTTGCTGCTAGCGCGTTCTCTTGCAATACGCTGCCTAAAGCATTAAATATGGAACAATATCATGTAGCAAAGAATATAATATATATAAAATGCAACGTCTCACTGTCTGTCTGTCTGTCTGTCCGTTAGTGCGCTTATCACTCGGGAACTACTTATCCGATTTACGTGTTTTTTTTTTAATTCATACATTTGTTCTCTGGCCAGGTTATCTATAATCTCCTATCTAGAATATAAATAAAATGCAACATCTCTCTGTCTGTCTGTCTGCCTCTCTCTCTGCCTGTCTGTCTGTCTGTCCGTTAGTGAGCTTATCACTTGAGAACCACTTATCCGATTTACGTGTTTCTATAAATTTATACATATGTTTTATATAATTCAATATAAGCCTAGATAATGAGAGATAAGTCGATATAGGCCTCGATAATGGGAGATACGGTGAGATAATTGGATATAAGTATAAATAATCGGAGCTGAGTAGACATAAGTCTAGATAATGGGAGTTATGGCGAGATAATGGGAGATAAGGAGAAATAATGGGAGATAAGATATTGCGAGATAAGTCGAGATAAGCCTAGATAAATCGAGATAAGCCTAGATAAGTCGAGATAAGCCTAGATAATGGGAGATAAGGCGAAATAATGGGAGCTAAGGAGAAATAATGGGAGATAAGTAGAAATAAGCTGAGATGAGCGAAGATAAGCCTAGATAATGGAAATTATGTAGGGATAATGGGAGATAAGGAGAAATATTGGAAGATAAGGGAAAATAATGAGAGACATTTTATTGCGTTGGGTAATATAAGGAATAAGCAGTGACGATAGTAGTGAATCAAGTCCACGCGAGCGGAGCCGCGGGCCCGGCTAGTCTAATTTATATAAGACATGTTTAGAACAACGCAATTGAACACTTTGGAGAGTCTCGAGTGGTTGAACTTGTTATGTCCAAGGCATTCGACTATGTTTGGTACTATGGATTGTTGGCTAAGCTACGCTCTTATGCTTTCTCTGAAAAGTTTTGTTTATAGCTCTCTTCCTCAGAGAGAATTCTTTACGAGTGGCAGTCGATGGATTTCTTTCTAACACCATCACTATCAACGCCAGTGTACCCTAAGGCTCCATAGTATCTCCTATTTTCTTTTTTATTTACAATAATGATCTGCTGAGAAGTACCAAGAATACAGTCTACAGCTTTGCAGATGATAGTACGCCTATTTTTTCACTTTTAACTCTCGAAAATCAGCTACTTATGCAAGCAGATAGCAGAAATTTGTTCAACTTAACAAAGACCTGGAAGAAATTCTATCTTCGAGTGACAGTAACCAATTAAAATTTAGAGCTACAAAAACCTAGGCGGTAGTTTTTTTTAAAGAAGTTAACGTTGCTGAACTTGTCATAATTATATCGTGGCACTCTATTCACTCATTTTGCCGGGCGTTAATTTGGAGGAAGTACATATAACTTGTTGCAAGCATAACAAAGAAAGCTTTTTAAAAGCTGAGATTATTATACAGCTATTAATTCTGCACAAAGCTCAAATCTGACAAACGATGAAATCCTGCTCCCATATTTGAGGCTCTGCTGTCAAAAATAAACTGCATTTGTTGAATTTTAGATTATATATTCTTCAGAAGAGGGCTGTTTGCCTGATTGGAAGCCCAGAACTCACCAGCAAATTTGATTCCTTGGAGCATCGAAGAACGGTTGTCGACTTGGGTCTATTCTACAAGTATTTTCATGGAAAGCGTTCGATTTATGTAGCCCGCTTAATTCCTCCCAAAGCGGTGCATGTTAGGAATACACGTCGCGCTAATACTTCACATCCGTATGAATTTCAGCTTGTCACTTCTCGTCCAACCCTTTCAAAGCAGTCTATATGAAGAACTTTGGAATGATTTGCCTAGGACTGTGTTCCCCACACGCATCGTTCCTGTAGGGCTTTAGAGATTTACCTATAGCACGTCGGCTATGCATATAAATAAAAACTAGTAATGCTATATGATATTTTAAATATTCCCACAAAAAAAACAACGAAGCGTCAAAATTCTGAAATACTGACTACCGGTCTTTCATTAACAATCTTAGTAGAACAAATGGTTAGAGGTAAAACGAAAATCCTACATTTATGCCTCCGTTCCATTTTATTTACATAAACAAAGAAAAACGTGATGGAACGCAGACGATTTCAACTGTATTTAAGACAGATGACTGAATTTATAGATTATAGATTTAAACTTGACCCTGGTAATAAAAGAAAAGCAATAGTACCATTTGAATACAATTTTATTTCTTCTAAAGTAATTTTACGCGTGCTTGCTTTCTTTTGCAGAGTGAGACTTGCTACAATAATATCTCATTTTAAAAAAAAACGAGAATATTTTTGTTGGAGATTCTATGCTTCCTTCCAGAATGACAAAACGAAATTAACACTGGTACTATTGACGATAAAAAAATATGAATAAAGACAAGAACATCTTTTTGCATGATGCTGTCCATGAAAAAAACGAAGGAATCGATAAAACAAGCAAAAGGCCTAAAAAATTAACCGAAGAATATTGTGGAAATTAACCTGACCAATGTAAATATATGTTACTTGATAATGGGTCCACATATTGTCGGTACAAAATAAATAGGGAAACATATAAAGAACTAAGTTCATGTGAAGACAAATCTCTCTCTTAATCCTTTCACCCCAATAGGGGTATCAGTGACACTATGTAGTTACTGCTTCAACAGTTTTCCTTCAGGCATCCTTATCCTGCGCAACCTGACTTGACTTGTGCATACCCATACCAAGGAGAGATCTTCCCTAGTCGGACCATCTTGTTGGAGACCGTCCCCTTCATCTTCTACCTTCTACCGTTACTACAAGCTTTTCCATGGCATCCACTTTTCTCATAATGTGACCAAAATATTTCAGGTACTGTCTATTTGTCGGTCATTTATATTTACTAAGCACTTCAAGAATACATACAATAGTACGGTGTTCGGTATATGATTCTCTGAGTATTCTTCGATATGTCCACATCTCAAATGGATCGATTCGTCTTTTGACATCTTGTTCAATGGTCCCTGTTTCGAATGCATAAGGTGCTATGGGGATATAAGGCTGAATAGTAATTTTAACTTTGTGTTTTTTTGTGACAACTGGATCTCTACAGACCTTAGTGAGTTTGATAGTCGAGTTGCTAGCTATAGCCAAACGTCTTTTTACTTCCGCTTTAAAACCACCATTGTTAATTATGAGAGATCCCAAATAGTTGAAATTGTCTACTACAATGAAACCAGCAATTTCATTTATGTTTGACAGATCTTCATTACGACTAACAATCATTACTTTGGTTTTCGTTCTATTGTAAATTCATAGTTTTTGCTAATGATTTCCAGGCGCTCCATAATTAATTCTAGGTCTTGTATTGAAGTTACAAGTATAATAGTATTATCCGTATATTTAAGGTTACTTAGCAAATCTACAAACAAGGAAATCGATAGTATATTTCTCACTAGCGAAAACTACGGTAGTTAATTTTAATCAGAATATAGTATTAATGTAATTGAAAACTCTTAAAGTAAAAATCCAAATAACCTAAACATCCCAATCAAAAATACTATATGTGGTAATGGACCAAATACATTTTTGTTTGCAAAATTCCTATTTAACAGAAAAAAAAGTACAAAGAAATTCATGACATAATCAGGTTATGGGAACAAACAACGAGGCTGTATGTTACTAAAATTTATATTGATGAAATAGACTAATTAAGAGATCGCATTATGCATACTTTGGATATCTTAAATAATCGGCCAAGTGCAAGTCAGACTTGCGCAATTAGTGTTTCATACCTTGATTGCTTTTAAAATAAAAATTTTTGTCACTAAGGTATAAAATGAACAATGACTTCATAAAACACACCCCAAATGAGTTTCCAACACAGTTTGTTTCCGATCTTTGTTGATAAATGATGATCTTGAAATTTTTGTTTTTTTTTTATATACCAGATAAATTATTAAAGGTGATCCTGATAATTTTGGTTCAATCTACACCCTGTGGAGAAAATTCCAGAATTTCGTCAAAATTTTTTGACCAATACTTTTCGAGATAAGGAGGGTACAACGATTTTTGGCAATCTTTAAAAAAAAAACAAAGAAAAATGTGCGCAAGTATTACATTATATGTATTTTTAGACAGATATTTAGGGTTTAGGGCGCGTCAACATCTTGGTTATTTAGCCTATATGTATTTTTGAATACGTGTTTTCACTTTCGATTTCACCCCCGAAAATGAACTTTTTAAGTCAGAAGTAAAGTAAAATATTCATTTGGCTAATTGACAATTTGAAGAATGTCATTTACATTACAACGGCTTTTTTTTAATGAGTAATCAACTGACTTCAAAATTATGATTAACTTTGTGTGTTTACAGGTTATATTTTGTGTATTAAGTATTAATTTTATATTGCCTATATTTCTTGCGTTTTTCGTTTAGAGTGTTAACACCGAATATTTCTTTTGTTAAATATATTTTCTTATATAAGCAGGTATGTGCTAGCTTGTTAAGAATAATAATAAGATTTTATTTAGTTCTTTTTACCACATTTTTGAAGTTGGTTATTAGTTAAGTTGGGAATGCGGAATCTTTGGCATAATGACACTACCCAGTATATATCATCACTACACCAAATACTTTATTTTTGCACTCGACGCGCGTTTCGCTAACCATGTTAGCTTCATCAGGACCGATGATTGACAATCATCACGTGTAATGGTGATATATACTGAGCTGGTTATTACACTCATAAGGCACTTCGGTGTCTGTCTGTCCGTCTGTCACACCCGATTTTCTCCGAAACTATTTGACGTAGAAAGTTGAAATTAGATACTAATATAGAAATTGATCAGCTCATTAGAGCCGTGTAGTTTTGAAAGGTAAATTTTTACTTATTCGGTTAATTTTGGGGAGTGAAATCGGAAGCGAAAAAAATATATATATTTTACTAAGTCATCGAGTGGGGTGTCAAATAAAAGCTTGTAAAAACACGAGTTCAAAAATATATATAATGTCTTACATGCGCACTTTTTTCTTTGTATTATTTTGAAAAAATCGCGAAAAATCTCCAAAAGTACTGATCCAAAAATTTTGAAGAAATTCTGGAATATTCTCCACGGAGTGTAGATTGAACGAAAATTATCACGAGTGCATTACCGTTAATAATTTATCTGGTATATAAAAAAAAAAAAAAACAAAAATTTCAAGGTCATCAGTTTTTAGTAAAGATCGAAAACAAAGCTTGTAAAAACACGAGTTCAAAAATATATATAATGTCTTACATGCGCAGACTTTTCTTTGTATTATTTTGAAAAAATCGCGAAAAATCGCTGCCCCCCCCCCTCAATCTCGAAAAGTACTGATCTAAACATTTTGAAAAAATTCTGGAATATTCTTCACATGGTGTAGATTGAGCGAAAATTATCACGAGTGCATTACCTTTAGTAATTTATCTGGTATATAAAAAAAAACAAAAATTTTAAAGTCATCAGTTTTCAGTAAAGACTGGAAACAAACTTTGTAGAAAACGCATTTGGGGTGTGTTTTGTGAACTCACTGATCATTTTATACATCCGTAACAAAAATTTTTATTTCAGAAGCAATCAACGTACGGAACACTAATTGCGCAAGATCAACTTGCACTTGACCGTTTTTTTTTTTTAATTTTGCGCTTTTTATTTTCGCTCGTGATAAAACTGCAAAAAAAGAAAGTTATTTCGAAAAAGTAAACAAAATCGTGGTGTAAATAAAATTGTAATGATATCGTGATATGGAGATATTAACGATACGATAACTCGGTCAGGCTATTAAATACAATATGACCTGGCTGTTTATTAATTGAAAATAATGTAGAAACGAGAATGATAAGAGGATTTTTATGAACCACTAAAAATTTTATAACATCCTCTTTAGGATGGTATTACATAAAAAGTAATGAATATTAATCGAATTTTAAATTGACTTTTACAGGGATTACTAAATGACATAATTTGCGAACTACGGGACACAATAAAAAAAATTAGTTTATTTTAATAATAATTATTTACATAAATTACTTAATATAAATTGTGGTTCTGAAAAGAACCATAGTTATTATCGTCTACTTTATCGTATAGAATTTCTCCATATTTAACCTACAAATCCATAAAGAGTACGACCTTGACGTTTAAGAGCATAAACAACGTCCATTATGGTGGCGTGTTCAGTGGCATCCCAAACCACGTTTTCTAGAAAAACTTGCAATATGCAATTTTAGCATCTATTTTTACGTTGCTGAATTTAATTCGATTGGCTACGAATTTCGTATTACTGACCTCCTGTTTGTTAAATTATCATTTTAATAATAATTCCATGTTATACTATCACGTGATAATATTTTTACAAACAGATAAGGATGGACACTCAAACAAAAGATTATTATTGGTTAAATTTTAGAGGTAGTTAACTGAAAATAACCTGCCAAGTGCTGGTCGGACTTGCGCAATTAGTGTTACGTACGTTGATTAACTTTAAAATAAAAATTTTGGTTACGGAGGTACAAAATGATCAACGACTTCACAAAACACACTCCAAATGAGATTTTAGAAAATTTTGTTGAAAACTGAGGACCCCTTGAAATTTTTGTTTTCTTTTTGTAAACCAGATAAATTATCATAGGTAATTCACTCGTGATAATTTTCGTTCAATCTACACCCTGTGGAGAATATTCCAGAATTTTTTCAAAATTTTTTTGATCAGTACTTTTCGAAGTAAATGATACAAAGAAGAGTGTGCGCAAGTATTACATTATATATTTTTTTGAACTCGTGTTTTCACGTTTTCATTTGACACCCCCAACGAAGCCCTGGTAATTTTTTTTTTCACTTCCGATTTCACCACCCCCAATACTAACCCTTTAAGTCAAAATTTAACTTTCCGCGCCATCTGAGCCGTGTAGTTACACGGCTCTGATGGGGCCATCAATTCCTATTTTAGTGCCAAATTTCAACTTTCTATGTCAAATAGTTTCGGAGAAAATCGAGTGTGACAGACGGATAAACAGACGGAGAGACAGTCACACGTACAGATATCGAAGTGATCTTACAAGTGTTTCGTACGGAACACTAAAAATGACACAAAATATGAAAATGCAGTTTGGGAAATAACAATATTGTAACAGAAATCTTCAACTCTCTCAATTGAAAAAGTGATGCCGATGATTCGACGATCATCATGTCGGAATCTTTAGAGCTTATTCCGAGAACTGACCTCTTCAAAATCGATCAAGAAAATTATTGGTTCACACACGCCTTTTTATGTTAGTGTACTCGGGAAGTGGGAGACGAGACTTCATGAATGAACTATTTCCAGTTTGTTGAGAGGTACAGACCAGTCGCACATTTAAGGTTGTTGGGGGATATTTTCATAAACTTTCAAATCTTTCGAGGATAGAAAAAGGAATTTGGTGCGAGGATGTTTAATTGGTCAACGTAAATCTAGTATCCTGTCCCATGCCTGTTTCTGCATGCATGCAGAACTGACTAATTAAAAAGAGGATCTTTACAGGCGAAACAAATCACCTATTGAATAAAACAAGACTATTCTTACAATAAAACTTTAAAAGCTTGCACCATTTCTCGCTCCTTAAAAAGCAATGACTGGTTCTGGGACCATGATGGAAGGAAGGACTGTTCCGAGAAAAAAACCCTTTTGAAAACCTTAAAAGACGTATCTACCATCATTTATCTAACACTTTCCTTACAACATATGTATGAATATATATATATATATATATATATATATATATATATATATATATATATATATATATATATATATATATATATATATATATATATATATATATATATATATATATATATATATATATATATATATATATATATATATATATATATATATATATATATATATATATATATATATATATATATACACTGATTCACAGAAAGTCCCACGATACATCTATGAAAATTACCAAACTATCTCTCTCATATGTCATGTAAGCAAAATTATGCACCACATCAGCCAAGAACGATTGAAACCAATTCTCTTGCCTCAGATTCCCCAAAAACAAGCAGGTTTTGTACCCGGTAGAGGCACAAGACAACAGCTTATCAATGTGAGATAAAACGGAAAATTGGTGAGATCGAGCTAAAAATTTGCCTCTTCTCAACAAAATTAACGATAAACCACTGAAGACAGATATTATAAACTTAGGCGCAAGAATTTCTAACAAGGGGGGCTACGAAGAAGAAACTAAAAGAAGGATAGCGATGGTCCCCTCGGCAATGTATGAAAAGATCACAGAATATATAAAATGTCTAAAAAAAGGCTTGTCAATTTACTAGTATTTCCTATAGCCACATACGGAGCCTAAAAACATGGACTATTAATGCAGCATGCCGTAAAAGAAGAGAGGCTTTTGAAACTACATACTACAGCATCCGCTTAGAATTTCCTGGACAGCTCATATGACAAATGCTTCTGTTCTGAGCGATCTCAACATCCAAAATAGTGACTGGCTATTACCATCGATTCAGAGAAAAGTAGCATCATTTTTTGGTTACACAATAAGGAGGGATGACGCGGAAAAGTTGCGGATCCTTGGGAAAGTCAACGGTAGAAGAAGAGGTAGATCTCCCAACAGAAACACTATCAGATCATGTCTACAATGCACCTGGAGTTACTGGAGATGATGAGAGGTGTCGAAGAAAGAAAAGTCTGGAGGGCTGTTGTAAATTCTGTGTAATAAGGAAATAGAGGTCACGACGCTCGGAGTCGAGCAACGATGCCAGAGAGAGAGAACCTGTGGAAGTCTCCTATCAAAATTAAATTTTCGTATTTGGAACTATGCTTCCAAACGCAAACTGCCCCTGTCTAATTCTATTGAACAGTGAGTTAGCACAATCGTAGACCCGAACCTCTCCGCAAACTCCGATTCTTCATCGAGAAACATGTCTGGCTTGAGTACCCTAAAAAGTGGCCATAAATTTTTCTATAAACGTAATGAAAGTAAGAAAATTTGAGGAGTCGTTCTAATTAAACATAAAAAAGTAGCAGAAAATGTTGTTCAGTTCAAAGCCATATCGGAAAGTGTGGTTTCAATAGACATACAGATGAACAGAAGATGCAAAAGTAAGATCATTCAGGTATATGCACTGACATCAGACAGCGAGGAAGAAGAAATTGACCAATTCTACGAAAATATAAACAAAGCAGTGTTACATCATAAAACAAAATATGTCATAATAATCGGCGACTTCAATGCCAAAATAGACAAACCAATAAATAAAACTGAGAAGAGTGTCAGGAAGTTTGGTTTGGGTACGAGGAACAACAGAGGAGAAATGTTATCAAATTTTGTAAATGAAAATAAGTTGTACGTTATGAATACATTTTTCCAAAAGCCAGAACATAGACGATGGACGTGGTAAAGCACAGATGGTATAACGAGAAACAAAATTGATTATGTGTTATCAAATTACAAGAATATTGTAATTGATACGACAGTTCTGAACACGATAAGCATTGGTAGTGACCATCGGATGCTCAGAGCAAAAATAAAAATAAATCTGAAACGGGAGGCGTAGATTGATAACACATACAATGATAAAGACACTAACAGGAATAATAAAGCAAAATACACAGGAATATCGACAAGCACTAAAAAATCATGTAAAACAAATAAACTACCAAATTGAACTTGATAAACTAAACGCACAAATAACCAACATCTTACTCATGACTACAAAACAAATAGCAACATTGAAAAAGGAAAAACACAAAAAATTAAGTAGAGACACAAAATCTCATGAAACAGAGACGACTATTAAGAAATGATACTACAAATTGCAGATTAGAATTGGCAGAAAAGTTTGTAACACCTAAACAAACAAATGAATGAAGAGAGACGTCAATAATAAAACTTATAAATAGCAGAGAAATGTTATCAAACACTATATGACACGAAAATATCGCCACCGCCCGGGAAACAAGAAGGAAATAGTGATAGTAAGAAATGTGGGATTTGAAGAAATTCCTGATGTAACAACGGATGAACTAATGAACGCCCTACAATATATGCACAAAAACAAAGAACCAGGGGACGATGAAATAACCATAGAAAGATAAAGTATGGAGGAGCATCGATGATACAATCTCTTCAAGCTCTATTTAACAGGTGCTTCATAGAAAATAAAATACCAACACCTTGGGTAAACGCCTTGAATGTGCTTATATTTAAAAAGGGAAAAAAATAAATTGGAGAATTACAGACCCATCAGACTGTACAAAATCCTCACTAGATCATAACGTCTAGAGTAAGTAAATTAGACAGTTATCAACCAAGTGAACAGGCGGGATTTAGACGGGGATACAGCACTTTGGACCATCTCCAAACAATTAGATTACTAGTGGAAAAAGCAAATGAATATAAGGTCACCATGTGGATAACAATGGTTGACTACGAAAAAGCATTTGATTCAGTAGAGTTATGGGCAGTCCTTAACGCCTTAAGTAACAGCAGAATCGATGAAAGGAACACAATTCTTCTTGAATACATATATAAAAATGCCACATCACAAATAATGTTTGAAGAAAAGATAAACAAAATCAAAATTAAAAGAGGCTACTCGATATCCCCAAAGCTGTTCACTTTGACTCTAAAAGACATGTTCAAATCGCTAAAGTGGGAAAATAAAGGAATACTAATAAACGGTGTACGATTAAATCACTTAAGATTGGGAGATGATATCACTCTGATCGCTAACACAAAAGAAGAATTACAAGAAATGCTGATGGAATTAAATAACAAGTCTCGAGAAAGAGGTCTAAAAATTAACTTCACCAAAACCAAATATTTGAACAACAAAAGTGAAGGTAACAGTCAGGAACTATTAATAGAAGGGGAAAGAATAGGAAAGGTACATCATTTCTATATTTAGGACAAAAAATCGAAATATCAAAAAATAATTTAAATGCTGACTTGAATAGAAGAGTCTCGTTAGCTTGATCTGCGTTTGGAGGGTTACAATCTATATTTAAATTGGACATTCCAAATACAATAATAGCCATAGTATTCGATCAATAAGTACTGCCGGTATTAACATATGACATTGAAACGTGGGCTTTAAATAAAAGTATAATAAATAAACTCCAGGTAACCCAAAGAACACTGGAGAGGAGAATGCTAAATATTAGACTCCAAGATCGTATTCCTAACATCGAGATAGGAAGAAGATCAAAAGTAACAGATGTAATACAACTAATATGTATATTAAGGTGGAAATTTTGCGGGGCATATCGCAAGGCTGAATGATAATAGATCGACACGCCGTATAGTTGAATGGAGGCCTAGATAATACAAAAGATGCAGAGGTAGACCACAGACAAGATGGGCGGACAACATAAAAAGATTAGCAGGACACAGGGGAGGCTTATATCCGACTATGGCTGGAATAAGCTAATGATGATGATGATGGTGATGATGATATTTTATAAATACTCTCAAGGAAAGTGTTCGACCGATGCAGCCTGGTTGATTCCTCCCACCACGGAGCATGCTAGGAATTCAAGTCAAAGTTTAATAACAAACAATAAATTTTAGCCAATATCTCGTAATTATGGTAAAGATATCCAACGACTTCTATTTAAATTGATTTTATTTATTTGTCCAATTTCCTGGCCTGCCGTTATTTTTCCAATTTTTATAAACTATATTTCCTCGATTAGCTTATTTTCCAAACAGTAAAGTTGAGCTGTTTGCTGAATCATTCAGCTTTCAATGAAATTTTTACATTGTTATTCTCACTCACGTGCTTATCATGTAGATCAACAATCATTATTCAATTTTCAATTTGTTATTCTGTTGAACCAAATTGAAACTATGTTTGTTCAGAATCACTAAACCATTTATTTACTGCTAAATAGCTTGTTTGTTTGAACGTGGCCGTTATTTTAGACTGCAATTACAATCCGGCAAAAAACACAAATAAACGGTAAAGTAATTTATCCACTACTTTCCTAAAATAAATAATAAATTTTTCTTTCTCTGTCTAAGCAGTAACTCGATAACAGCATTGTAACTCGATATTTTAATTGAAAATGATATTATTTAGAAAAAAATTGCGCAGAAGAAAGTGTTCAAAGATAACACGTAGGCTGAAAAGTTTTTGGTCTAGCTACTTACAACACCTTTTTTTGCAAAATCGACTTTAGTGATCAATATAGTCTCCTTTAGGAGCAATATAATCAGTCTAACGTTTTTTTAACGTTCCTATAGCTTTCTTGTGGAAGGATTTGTCTTTGCCTTCAAAATAGGCCTCAGTTTCTTCATTGTAGCCAAATCTCTTTCCCGCGAGCATTTTTTTAAAATCTGCGAATAGATAATAGTCGCTGGGGGCCAAGTCTGGAGAATACGGTGGATGAAGAAGCAACTTAATTCATGAAATTTTGCCGTCGTACCCATTGACTTGTGACACGGTGCATTGTCTTGATGAAAAAGCACTTTCTTCTTGTTCATTTGGAGCCGTTTCTTTGCGATGTCTGCCTTCAAACACACCAATAAATTTATATAATATTCGTTATTGATGGTTTCCCCTTCTCAGCATAGTCGATGAAAATTATTCCATGCTCATCCTAAAATACAGAGGCCAAAACCTTCCCAGACGACTGTTGTGTCTTTGGTCGCTTCGGGCTGCCGATTTGATTCCGGTGTGTAGTGTTGGATCCATGTTTCATTCATCATGTGAAAAAATCATTTGTGTTGCGCTTAAACAGTTCCAAGCAGCGCTCAGAATCATCAACACTTTGTTGTTTTTGGTCCACTGTGAGCAAAGGCGATACCCATTTCGAACAGAGCTTTCTCATGCAACATGTTTATACAAAATAGGACCAATACGTTCTTTTGATACCCTTAGGGTCTCAGCTTTCATGCATTTTCACGTTACGATTATCCACAATCCACAACAATTTTGTGGATTTTTTTATGTTTTCCGGTGTAACCACCTCATTTGGGCGTCCAGAGCGTTCAGCATCATTTGTATCTATACGACCGCATTTGAATTCAGCATACCAGTAAATGATGAGTGACCTTCCAGAGGCAGAGTCCTCGTAACACTTATCAAGCCATTGCTTTGCTTGAGCGGCCTTTTTACCATCTCAAAAAGGTGTTTAATCAACACACGAAATTCGATTTTTTCTACTGTTTTGAAAATATCAAAAGTAGTGTCACTTAAACCACTGTAACTTGTAAACTAAATATTGAAATGTCATGAAATTTTGATACGTATTGTTTGAAGGTTGGTACTTCTTAAAAATCATATGAATTTTTTTGAAAAGGGCGACATCTTTGTGTCAGACCAGAAACTTTTCAGCCTATGTGTTATTTAAAACTGCAACCTGTATAGGTTAATCTACATAATATTTCTGCTGAAATTAGAAATAATGAAAAAATGTCATAATTAACAGATTATTTTGTTGTTTTTACAGAAGCTTTTATAAAATATTAAGCAGATAATTTTAATTAGATATTTAAAAAAAATTAGATAATTAAAAAATAAAAAAGAGAGAATAGCATAGTGGTTAAGGTGTTATCTTTCTACGCCAGCGACTCCAGTTCGAATAGCGGCTGGGGAAATAATGATAAAAAAGATAAATAAATAATAAAAGTAAAAGAAAATAAAATTTGCAAGGTGGTGGTCGCCTCTCTCGAGAAGGCAACGGCAAATCACCCGTAGTATCATGCCTAGTAAAAGCCTCTCAGTTTTGCCGTTCAGAAAGAGTATTAAACTGTAGGTCCACTTTTCTGTCGAAATACTTAAAAGTCACTAACCACTGACAGAGTCGAGACAGTCGCCTACGTCCACATTGGATATGGTGTTTTAAGAAGATTTAAAAAATATGATCAACTTAAAGGAATTACTTTTTAAAATTAAAAACTTTGTGAGAAAGACTGAGATGGCCAGATACACTTCTTGTAATTAAATTTGACAGCTTAAACTTTCAGTTCTAATAATTGTTAGTTGCCACAATTCATACAAAAGTTATTTGTAAACTTTAAATTAGGTGGTAAAAGATCGGCGCTCGTCGTTTATTTCGTTCAAACATGTCGGCGGCGCACATGTGCAAGCGATTGCATGACTTTGTATCATGTTTGCATCAACTCCTTGAAAACACTTGTTTTATTAGTTAGATAAAGGATTACTGTTTTAAACAGATATCTCGTTTTCCAGAGGCAAAAGTCTCGTTAGCAAAGTTGCTTTCGTTATAAAAGAATTTGCATTGGAAAACAAGATCGTCGATATACCAGGTTGTCCGAAAGATGTGTGTCTTCTTAATATTATAACCATTTATTCGCTTATAATAACAAATTGTACGTTAATTTTTTGAAAGCTAAGTTTTCAGTTTTTTTCTTCTATAATTAACATTTTTAACTATACTAGTTGGTTATGCCTAAAATATTTTTTATAATGTACTGCTGCTCTTTTTTATATAATTACCATTCTTCATATGTATTACAAATTAAAAGATTTCTTGAAATGAAATTAACTATTTTCTGGATTTTTTTTTTTATCAGACTCATTGATGTTAAGGTTTATGAAAGATTGATAAAAAAATTTAAAAGAAGCAATTTGAGGAAACCAGATTGTACCTCATCGAATTCACCAATCAACACTGGCAATGAAAGTAAATTGGACTAAAGTATTTTTGTGAAAAGAACATTTGTATAATTTGTAAATTAATGCTTTGTTTATATAGTAAAATGTTTAATTTTGTCTATATTGTTTAAAATGTATATAGTTATCAAGTTCGCTCTATAATGTCTACATATTATTTTGTTAAGATTGGAAATAATAAAAAAGAAAATAATTTTCAGATTAATTGATTCCAACAACTCTAATTAGGACATGTAAGATGATACACAAGAAACAATCTCTCGAATACTCTCCCTGAGCAATTTAACTTTTTATATATTTGACCATAAATAAATATGTCAGTTGTATCAAAATCGCATTAACCAATTTTTTTACATTAGCTTAATTTTCAATCTTTTAAATTTCTAGGCTTTTAGTACCCTGTTAATAACTAATAACATAGAAATTTTTGAACGAAATGTCTAGTTTAGTAAGGGTAAAAACTTTTAGTCTCTTTAGATCTGACTATCAAGAAATTTCTATAATGTAATTTGTGATTTGAGTTACCACATTACAAACTTGAATTTTATCTGATTAAATTTTATAGAATTTTCTACGAAAAGTGGCTCTGACGATGAATTAAATGAATTTGTGTGTGTGTGTTATAAATTTGATATAAAGTTGTAACTATAGTATAAGTAATGCCGAAACTGTTAATTGCGTTGAAGTGGGTCCTTCTGAAAATTGAATTACAATTTCATTGTATCGTGATTTAGAAATTTGGATATTTCAAAGTCACATCTTGCTATAAAATGATATACCTATTTAAATTTTTAATCAATAATATACAATCCTAATTCTTATATCTGCAACC
This sequence comes from Pachyrhynchus sulphureomaculatus, assembly GCA_019049505.1. Taxonomy (NCBI): domain Eukaryota; kingdom Metazoa; phylum Arthropoda; class Insecta; order Coleoptera; family Curculionidae; genus Pachyrhynchus; species Pachyrhynchus sulphureomaculatus. The sequence goes on from CM032451.1 coordinate 30,969,408, forward strand.
CCATTATTTACCACTATTTGTATACAGTAAATAGAAAGAATTTTAAATAAAATATTAATAAGAAACTATACAAAATTTAAATATAGGCTTTCGAAAAAAAATGACGTATATCAAAAACAAATCCTAACAATACCGCTTCGAAGTTATCAAGTGATTTTTGGTCTCCCTGACTCTTAAGTGTCATGAAATGAATAACATCACTCAAGATATCAAGAAGTTCTAGAAGCTTCTGGCAAAACAACTATTACTGGCATGGGGCTACTCTTACCAGAAATTATTTTTAAGGTTTCATTTACAATGTTGCTGTTTAAGAAGAGTTGTTCTGAAATAATGCAAAATGAAAACCACAGAAAAAACATTTTTATGATTTTTTTTTCGTTAGATTATTTTCTAAAATCGTACTCTTGAAACTATAGGTATATCCTTTCAAATAAATACCGGTCAAGTGCAAGTTGGACTTGTGCAATTAGTAGCGTACCGTGATTGCTTTTAAAATAAAATAAAATTCTTACTTAAACTAATTAGGTCCCTGACACCTTAGGATCTAATACGTATTTTCGCGTTTTTTTTAGTCAATAATGTATACTAGTAGCAGCATCTTAGCTACCTATTAGCCAATAAATCAATCTAGCTCAATCTATGTTCTAGTAATAGAAGTGTAAAACAAATATTTACTACCTAAATATTTGCTTAATTATAAACAACTAAAATAAAATTATATCTTGGTACAAGAGCAACTCGCCACTAGATTAGAGTTATGTATATTTAAAAGTATATTACATAAACCTTCACCATACGTCAAGGAACATACTTTTCATATTTTTTTTTATACCAGATAAATGACCAACCATAATGTACTCTTGATAACTTTCTCTCACTCTACACTTTATGGAGAATATTTCAGAATTTTTTAAAAATTCTTCAATCAGTACTTTTCAAGATAAACGGGGGGCAGCTATTTTTGTCAATTTTTTTTAAAATAATATGAAGAAAAGTGTGTGCAAGTATTGCATCATATATATTTTTGAACTCGTGTTCTTACAAGCTTTCATTTGATACCCCATTCGAAGAAAGAATTCCTCCTACAAGCTAACCCCTTAAGTCAAAATTTTACTTTCAAAACTACACGGCTCCGAATGGGCCATTAATTCCTATATTTGTGCCAAATTTCACTTTTCTATATCAAATAGTTTCAGAGAAAATCGGGTGTAATCGACGGACAGACACCGAAGTGATATCATAAGTGTTCGCTAGAAAGAACGTATCTATCAAGTTTGAAATTATGTATAAAATATTTAATCATTTATACATTTTTGCATACAGTTAATTTGGTAGATATTTTTTTTAAATCAATATACATTCTAAAGTACATAATAAACCGAATTTTTTGCATTTTACAGCATCATTAGTTCCTTTCGCAGTCTACTGAAATGAAAATTTAACGGTGACTATTATGTGTTTTTCTCATAAAACACAAAATGAAAATATCAGCGGTTCTGTCAAAGTAATTCAATACGCTCTGTTTTTTTTTGTAAAGATAATTCAGTTCTCCTGTTTTATGACGTTAAATTTAAACAAAAGACCGGATCGTTTTGTATTTTATTTGAATGTCATTGTCGGTTTACTCGTGTCATTTAGGGAGGCTTTGGTCAGAATTTGTGGTTTAATTTCAGTTTTGCATTGAATAAAACGGTTAAATAATTAATAGTTATTATTAACAACCAGTTTTGAACAGTGTTGATAGTTTGACACTTACTTATTGCTCTCCTGTCTATAGAATCATTTTGTAAATCACGGTTCGCCGTATATTATCAACCCAGCTGGGATCGACAGAGAGGAGAGCGAAAATCGATAATTACTCATAAATTACGTAAATATGGCTATAGAAGTATTGATTTTTGCTCTCCACTCTGATTGCCCTAACTTAACTGACGAATCGTCATTAAATGAATTGCTCGTCCTCAAATTATTCGACAGAAAAGAGACTAACACTATATATACATATATATACGAGGATGGTTTGAAAAGTCCGTGCAAAAATAAAAACTACTTATGTGTTTGGGGTAAACCTTTTTTATTTTTCGACATAGTCTCCTTTTAGGCTTATACACTTCGTCCAACGATGTTCTAGTTTGTTGATCCCTTCCGAATAATAGAATTTGTCCAAGTCTGCAAAATATCCATTAGTGTCTGCAATCACCTCCTCGTTTGAATAAAATCTTTGTCCTGCCAGCCATTTCTTCATTTGGGGAACAAATAGTAGTCCGAGGGAGCCAAGTCTGGAGAATAGGGGGGATGTGAAACGAGTTGGAATCCAATTTCCATTAATTTTGCGACCACAACTGCTGAGGTGTGTGCTGGTGCGTTGTCGTGATGGAAAAGGACTTTCTTGTGGGCCAATCGCGGGCGGTTTTCTTGCAGCTCGGTTTTCAAACGGTCCAATAACGATGAATAATATTCACCTGTAATAGTTTTACCCTTTTCCAGATAGTCGATGAGGATTATCCCTTGCGAATCCCAAAAGACAGTCGCCATAACCTTTCCGGCCGAAGGAACGGTCTTCGCCTTTTTTGGTGCAGATTCCCCCTTGGTAACCCATTGTTTAGATTGTTGTTTGGTCTCAGGAGTAGCGCAATGTATCCATGTTTTATCCACAGTGACGCAATGACGCTTAAAGTCCTCCGGATTCTTCTGGAACAGCTGCAAACCATCCTTGCAACACTTCACACGATTCCGTTTTTGGTCAAGCGTGAGCAATCGCGGCACCCATCTTGCGGATAGCTTTCTCATGTCCAAATGTTTATGCAAAATATTATGTACACGTTCAGTCGAGATGCCCACAGCACTAGCAATCTCACGCACCTTAACTCTTCTGTCATCCATCACCATATCATGGATTTGATCAATGATTTCTGGAGTCGTAACCTCCACAGGCCGTCCAGAAGGTTCAGCGTCACTTGTGCCCATATGGCCAGTCCGAAAATTTTGAAACCACTTATAAACTGTTCTAATCGAAGGTGCAGAGTCACCATATTGTTTATCAAGCTTCTCTTTAGTCTCCTGAGGCGTTTTGCCTTTCATAAAAGTAATGTTTAATCACTACACGAAATTCTTTTTCGTCCATTTCTTGAAAATCACTCGACTTCCTTGATTCACACGAATGCCAAACACAAAGAAATAGACTAATATGGCTGAAACTTGGTGTGCGTTCATTCAAGAGATGCTACTAACTAAACATGACCTCGATACGCGCCGGTGGTGCCATCTCTCAGACTTTGCACGGACTTTTCAAACCAGCCTCGTATATATATATATATATATATATATATATATATATATATATATATATATATATATATATATATATATACACGTATATATATATATATATATATATATATATATATATATATATATATATATATATATATATATACACGTATATATATATATATATATATATATATATATATATATATATATATATATATATAGCAAACTTAAAATTCTTGGGGTAAGCGGTCATGGAAATATGGCTCCCTTCTTCAGGGCTTCAAACACAGTAGACAATCAGTTTCTAAGGTTTACAAAAGAAAGCAACCTAAATTATTAACATTTAAAATTATTTACTGCTAGGTGGTGCTTATTAGGAAAATTTTTTTGAACAAAACTCAATATTGTTGTTAGTATATATTAGGAAAACATGAGAAAATTTCGACCGAAAATAATTTTAAAAAATGTAAAAATAGTTTACTCTGTTTTGTTATGGAGACTATGAACAACTGTGTGCTTTTAAAGTGAATTTTTTAAAGATTTTTTATATATTTTATATTCCTGTTGTTAAGGTTAGTGTTTTTTTACCTTCTGGTAAAGTAGTGGTTGATTTATTTCACGAAAAAGTCGTTGACGGTTTGTTTAATTTTTCTAAAGTTTGTAAAAATTGACTTTAGTTAATTTTTATAAAGATATGTCTGATACATTTTGTGAGTTATCATTTTGCTAACTGACCCGCCACAGATTTGAGAAATTGAGTTTAAATCCTCAATTTCTTCAAATCTCTTGCAGGTCATTTGACAAAATGATAACTCGCAAAATTTATTAGACATATCTTTATATAAATAACCTAATGTCAATTTTTACAATCTAGAAAAAATAAACAAAAGGTCAGCGTCTTGGTTTTTCCTAGAATCAATCAACCACTATTTCACCAGAAGGTAAAAAGACGTTGACCTTAATAACAGTTAAATCGTAAAGCATTTCTTCAGCTTCACGACATCATGATGAGCACCATGTCCTCTGTAAAACGCAGATTTGTTAGGTTATTGCCATCGATATTAATCCGCTTGTGCTCCAAGGATAAAGACGTACTTAAAAACAGCAGTGAATGAAAAACTGAGGAGACATCGTGTCCCCTTGCTTGACACCTCTACCAATTGAAAACTTATTTGTGTCTTGATGTGTATCGATAGTCAATGTGGCATTGATTGAGAGCTTTCATAATTGAGTCAGTCTCTTCAGTGTCGAAGACTTTTTAAAATCAACAAACACTAGAACCAGGGGCTTAATATACTCGATGATATCTCCATTAGGATTTTTAGAGGTAGGAAATGGCTATTTGTTCCAAATCTGGAACGGAAACCGACCGATTCTAGAGGTTGATAGAATTCAGCCTTTTTTTCTAAGCGGTTATTGATTATCTTAGTAAACAAATTATATAAATGAGACGAAACTAGGTAAGTTTTTGATCTGGTTCGTGAGAATCTTGCCACTTATTTGAATGACTTCCGTTACTATGGCATCATTACCTGAGGCCTTGTTGTCAGGCATTTTTCTCAAAACGTTTTCTGTCTCCTCTGTAGTGATCTCGAGTAACTCTTCTGAGTCCTGATTGACGATCCCTCTGTTTTTGTTTGTTTCTATGGGTTTATTCCTTATTTCATGTTTACTTGTATACAACTATCTATAAAAATTTTCAACTATTCTTAGTAATTTTGTTCTGTTTGATGTTATGTTACCGTTTTTATTTTTAAGTTTTAATATTTCGCTTTTACCGGTGGCTAGCTTTCGTCAAAAAATTTTCAAACTTTTATTTTGCTCTCTGGATATTTACTTTAATATAATTCTTTATATCTGTCCTTATGTTTTTTTAAAATTTACTTATTTATATATACATATATATATATATATATATATATATATATATATATATATATATATATATATATATATATATATATTTGTGGATTGCTGTTTTGACTTCGCATGTCTTTGCGTTGATGTATAGGGACGGATTTTACTCCCGTGGTTTTGCTTTGAACAATGGTTTTCTATAGCTTGAGTGAGAGCTTCTTTTATTAAATGGTTAAAAACATCGACGTCAGCGTCGTTTGTTTCGGTGTTTATTAGCCTCTGTGTGTTCCTTTTTTAAACTGAAGGACATTTTTACAATTTGTTTTTCCATTTTTGGTCCTTTCTTGACTGTTTTATATCTTCCACTTCTTAAGTTGATGAGATCTAAAGCTCTCACCATACGATGATCGCTGCCCACGGATACTTGGTTTAAAACTGTAACGTCTTTGTTTATATATTTCTTATCTGATATTTCAAAGTGTATTTCATTATTTTTTTGGCCGTCTGGATTGGCCTAGGTCCATCTTCTTCAAGGTTCTTTATCGAAGAAAGTGTTCATCAAAAAGAGGTGTTTCTTTGGAACGCAGTTTACTGGGGTTTCGCCCCGGCCATTTTTAGTGCCACTTCCAAAATTGCCTGATACAATTTTGGAATCACCTGATTTTATACCGACTTGGGCACTGAGATCCACTGCTCCCGGCGATGAAGTTAAAGTATATATATATATATATATATATATATATATATATATATATATATATATATATATATATATTTATTATTTCATTATTTTTTTGGCCGTCTGGATTGGCCTAGGTCCATCTTCTTCAAGGTTCTTTACAAAAGAAAGTGTTCATCAAAAAGAAGTGTTTCTTTGAAACGCAGTTTACTGGGGTTTCGCCCCGGCCATTTTTAGTGCCACTTCCATTATTGCCTGATACAATTTTGGAATCATCTGATTATATACCGACTTAGGCACTGAAATTCACTGCTCCCCGTCGATGGAGTTAAAGTATATATATATATATATATATATATATATATATATATATATATATATATATATATATATATATATATATATATATAAATATAAATATATATATATATATATATATATATATATATATATATATATATATATATATATATATAATTTCATTCTATCCTACAGAAAGGGACTATTTCCTTCCTGCTGGAAATGTGCTACAGTTCAGCCAATACCTAAAAAAGGCAAGAAGACCTTGCCAAATAACTACCGACCAATAGCACTGCTTTCAATAATATCGAAAGTCATGGAAAAGGCTATCAATCAGCATCTTCTAAAATATCTTGAAGGATTCAACATTATTAGCGATCACCAATATGGCTTTCGTAAAAATAGATCAATAGGAGATCTTCTGACTTAACACATGTTTGGAACAACGCAATTGAACACTTTGGAGAATCTCGAGCGGTTGCTCTTGACATATCCAAGGCATTCGACCTTCTTTGGCACGATGGGCTGTTGGCTAAGCTACGTTCTTATGGTATGTCTAAAAGGTTCTGTTTGTGGCTCTCATGTTTCCTTAGAGAGCGTTCTTTACGAGTGGCAGTCGACAGATTTCTTTCTAACACCTTCACTATCAACGCCGGTGTACCCTAAAGCTCCATACTGTCTCCTACTCTCTTTCTCATTTACTTTAACGATCTGCTGGAACAGACCGAGAATCCAATCTACAGCTTTGCAGATGACAGCACACTTATATCTTCATTCACTTTGAACGCTCGGACATCGGCTACTCAGACGAATATCCACAGACAGCAGGAAGTCATTCAACTTAACAAAGACCTGGAAGAAATTCTATCTTGGGGTGACAGTAACCAAGTGGAATTTAACTCTACAAAAACCTTGGAGGCAGTTTTTTCTCAAAAAGTTATCGTTGCTGAACCCGACATAGATATGTCGGGGCACTCCATTCCTCTAACATCGTCACTCAATTTGTTGGGCGTTAATTTGGGAGCAAATATGTCCTGGCATGAACATGTTGCAGGCATAGCAAGGAGAGCTTCTCAAAAGTTGGGAATATTATTTCGAACCAGAAAGCTTTACACTCCACAACAACTGTTAATTCTTTACAAAGCTCATATCCGACCAACTATGGAATACTGCTCCCATGTTTGGAGCTCCGCTCCCAAACGTACACTGCATTTGTTGGATTCTATTCAGAAAAGAGCTCTTCGTCTGATTGGAGACCCGGAACTGACCGACGGCCTTGATTCGCTGGAACATCGAAGAACGGTTGGCAACTTGAGCCTATTCTACAAGTACTTTCATGGAAAGTGTTCGAAGGATGTGGCCCGCTTAATTCCTCCCAGAGCGGTGCATGTTAGAAGTACACATCGCGCTAATTCTTCACATCCGTATGAGGTTCAGCTTGTTACTCCTCGTACAACGCTTTTCAAGCAGTCTTTTATATGGAGAACATCATCCCTTTGGAATAATTTGCCCAGGACTGTGTTTCTAACCGAGTACAATCTACAGCGATTCAAGAACAACGTGAATTGCTTTCTCCGCACACGTGTCGCTCCTGTAGCGCTTTAGGGACTTCCCTGTAGCACGTGTGCTAGACCTATAAAAAAAATATTTTTTTGGCCGTCTGGATTGGCCTAAGTCCATCTTCTTCAAGGTTCTTTATAGAAAAAAGTGTTCACCAAAAAGAAGTGTTTCTTTGAAACGCAGTTTACTGGGGTTTCGCCCCGGACATTTTTAGTGCCACTTCCAAAATTGCCTGATACAATTTTGGAATCATCTGATTTTATACCGACTTGGGCAATGAAATCCACTGCTCCCCGGCGATGAAGTTAAAGAATATATATATATATATATATATATATATATATATATATATATATATATATATATATATTATATATATATATATATATATACACACATATATATATATATATATATATATATATAAATATATATATATATATATATATATATATATATATATATATATGATACTGCCTAGTGGCGTGGCAATTTTTTATAGACCAAGCAATATATTTGGCCTGGCAAAAAATTCAGACTTGCAGATTTAATACTTAAAAATTCAGACTTGCATACTTAATACTAACTACTATTAGGTTAACATGGTTAGATTTTATTTTCATGATTAGTAGTTTTACCACACATAACTCAAACAAAGTCAAGACTACTACATCACTCGAACTTTTTCGATTAGGAAGGTTGTCGACAAATCTCAAGTCGCCAACTCCCTTTTAATATTCTAGAGTCGAGGTTTCTGATGAGTTCCGGATTCTCAATCTGGTGGATCGCTCTTTTCATGGATTAAATTTTAAAGTTTATGTGGAAGCAGAGCCTCAGTCATTATAGCAGTACTACCATTATTGTCAAATTTTGAATTTTACAAATGATATATTTTGGAATAAACCATTCCTGTTCTAAAAATTTAAAATCTTTTTTTTTCAATGGGATTATAAATAAGTAGTAGGAAGTAAAAATAACTGTCTAGTTTTTTTGTGAATTACTGTTGATTGTTTTTGAGGGGTGACACCATTTTGAGATTTTGAAAAAATCAAATTATTTTTCTTTGGCTATATAAATTGTTTATACTTTTAAGAATATTGTAAACGTTTAACTATTTCAAAATTCAAATTATTTCCGAAGTTATGACAATTAGAAGTGAGCGCGGCAGAGGGTCGGCCCGAAACTCAGGTAGCGATCGGACCGGCATGAGCGGTCAAAGCCTTGACAAAGGGTATTGTCCTTTTAATCAGTCCTTTATAACAATATTTACTTTTGGGAATTTTGGAAGCTAACAGTAACTCAGGTACACAAAGTTGGAACTAGTTTAGATTCGCTGAACAATCAATGTCACAGAACCAGTTTGCTTTGTGACGTAGTAGTGTACATATCGCCATTTGTATTACAAAAATTACATTTTTTTATTATTTTTTAATAGAAAACTATTATTGAAATGTCGAAGCAAGTATATGTTGATAAAAAGGGTAGCCGACAAGCAATTGGACGTCCATGTCGGAGCAGGAAGAAACGACATCACCCGATAAATCGTTATTTAATGGAAAGAGAGGAGGCTAGCACCAGTAAAAACTTAAAGAGCTGTAAAACCGTTGATTTTGATGTGGATGCAACTTTCGGGTACCGTTTAATTAATTTTGTACCTGTTTTTTCTGCTATAAGTGAAGTGGTAAAGTGTAAAGAATGCGGCGGTGATATACAATTTACCGAAAATGAATTATGTTGAATGTGTTTTTATGTTCAGACTTCTTGGTATTGGTTTAGTAGGATTAGAGAAATTCTGTGGAATCATGGACTTATCTAAACCAATTTTCCAATCGTTCTACGATAAAGTCGTGAATGACATTAACACTGCTACAAAAACTATTTGTGAATTGTCCACGAAAACTGCTGTTCAAGGGGCAAAAGAATTAAATAACGCAGTAGAACTCACCGTTTCAGGGGATGGAACTTAGATGAAACGTGGTTTCGCATCCCTTTTAGGCGTTTCTACTCTTATATCATTTTTCTCAGGAAAAGTTCTTGATCTTATAGTAAAAAATTCATACTGTAAAGCTTGTGAATTTTGGAAAAATTTTGAAGGTACTGAGGAGCATGAGTGGAGCAATGAAGACTGAAGTAAATGTTCTGCCAATCACGAAGGGTCAGCTGGAAAACTAGATGTGGATAGTATTGTAGAAATGTTCAAAAGATCTGAAACACTATATAACGTATGATATGGCAATTACGTAGGCGATTTAGACAGTAAGACTTATAAAGAAATTGTTGACTCAAATCCATACGAAAATTTAGTAGTTAAAAAAAAGGAATGTATAGATCACGCGTAAAAGCGAATGGATACTCAATTAGGCAAAGTAAAAAAATTACTGTACTGTTTTTTCTTTTGGGTTTTTTTTCGAAACTACTTTTTTTTTTCAAACTGGTGTACAAGATATCTTAAGATCTACGTAACCAATTTTATTAAAATTTACAGCACAAATTCTTTATAATACTATCTAAGATGTAGCATAGGATTTTATTGATTAGGTGCCACGTTCATATGTTATAAATTTTTTAAACTCCAAATTTCTATAAAAATCATAGTTTTTTATTTCAAACAGCTGTCATTTCTACCAAAGAATTTAATTTTTTTTTCTATGCTACATCTTAGCTATTACATTTCTAAATAAGAAAAAAAAAATTATCTTCAGACGATGCCTGACAGAGAAAATGAGTACACCATTAGCAAGGATTTTCAAAAGAGGGTCCTACTTGATGGCTCATATCTCCGTTATTTTTTAATTTTTTTTATTCGTTGTTATTTCAAATTATTCATGAAACTATTATGTATATGTGTAAAAGAAAAATTATTTTATATATTTAATAGCAGCATCAAAATTTTTTTTTTATTTTTATACCTATTTTTCCGAGCGCCAAGGTAATGTAACCCCTTAAGCAATTAACATACACTAAATACTAAATATTCATTAACATATTTTTTACCTGCTTTGGACTTCTATAATTATGTCCTGCGTTATTTGTTTTGTTCTAATTGACATGCTACTCGTATTTGTACGCACCGCATATTGAGTTCGTAATTTGTTGTTTTGTGGATGGCAATTTAAATTCGGCTTAATTACGAATAAGGCAATATTTACTTACTGCGTTTCAACGAGACAACAAAATTTAGATTTAGATTATATATATATATATATATATATATATATATATATATATATATATATATATATAACAAAGACAGGAGTAGTCGCGACTGACTAGTCAAGAAAAATATATTCTCAATTTAGTGGGGCTACAGTCTATATTTAAATATTTATGGCCTTGGGTAGTGAAACAACCTTTTTTGTTAGTCGAGCTTTCGAAATTATATTTATTTCTTCTTCAGGACATCTGGATAGACAAAATTTTCTTTTTTCTTTATACTGTTAAGTGAAAAATTACTTTTTTAAGTACATTCATATGGTTAAAAAAACAAAAAAGCAAAAAAGAAAGATGGCATGAGAAAAAAGAAAAATGATTGACTTACCAAAGTGGTTTTTTTTTATAACAAAACATTTGCACAGAGGGATATTCCCCAATATACTATTGTTAACTACATAACATTATAATTAAACGGAAAAATACAAAACGGCCAAAATGGCTGGCCTTGGTAGTCTCTGTTAATCCCGTAAACCAGTAAATTAACAAAAAATTATCAATTTTTGGCGGTAAAGATGGAGTGTGATAGACCGCTATAACTTTTATGAGAAAGATCGAATGTATTGATTCGTTTCGATCTGAGATGTGCTTTCAGTTTAAAACTTATTTACATGGCAAATAGTGTAATAAATAAAGATAGAAATAGTAGTTGAGAATGTAGATTTTTTATTTTAATAGCGCATGTGTCAACCTGTATACAGGGGATAACAAAAAGAAACAATGCATTACAGTTTTCGGAAAATAAAAATATATGTATAATAGATAATATAATGTAATAGAATGATTGGATAGAAAAAACATTTTGTCTATGTGTTATTCGTCTGGTGCAGGATGATCTATTAGCGATTGGTATTTTTCTAATTCTAATTTGAGGATGTAACTGTATATGGAACTGAGTCCCTGGGTGTCACTCTTTTTATTCATGGTTTAGGGTTCCCGGTTAATATGGGTCATTTCTAAGAAAATTCGTTTGTAGTAAGAATCAGAGAGATCCAGGACCTCAGTCTCATCCCAGCTCATCCGATGGTCATTGTTAATGACATGTTGTGCTAAAGCACAAGATTGTACATTACGTCTGCAGTCACTTTTGTGTGATGTAATCCTACCCTTCAAATTTCTGGAGTTTCGACCTATGTACACATTATTACAATTTGAACAAGGTATTTTGTAAATTACGTTCCAATTTTCATTTTTTAGAAGAGGAGTCTTGGTTTTGGTGTACAGTTTAGAAATAGTTTTAATTTGTCTTTTAGCAATTTTGAAATCAAACGGTTTGAAAATGTTAATAAGTCTATCAGTAAAATTGTCAATATAAGGAAGAGAGAAATAAAAATTTTGATTGTTTAATTGAGTAGAGGAATGATTAATATGAATTCCTTGGTTGTTACTTTGTATTGAGCGTTGTGTAGTAAGTGTTTGAGGTTGTGATTGATATGTTATTATATTTTCTGGGATGTTATAAAATGTACTAAAAAGAAATTTATTAATTAAATGAACTGGGTAGGAAATGTCAAGTCGAAAGTCCTTAAGTTTTCTGAGCGACTCATCTCTGTAATCTGGGTGGGTTAATTTGACTACTCTAGTTAATTCATCATCATTCCTCTACTCAATTAATGTTAATTACTAGTTTATGGGATTACCAAAAAGGCCAGCCATTTTGGCCATTTTGTATTTTTCCGTTTAATTATAATGTTATGTAGTTAACAACAGTATATTGGGGAATATCCCCCTGTGCAGATGACTGCTTGTTTTGTTATAAAAAAAACACTTTGGTAAGTCAATCATTTTTCTTTTTTCTCATGCCATCTTTCTTTTTTGCTTTTTTGTTTTTTTAACTATATGAATGTACTTAAAAAAGTAATTTTTCACTTAACAGTATAAAGAAAAAAGAAAATTTTGCCATAAATATTTAGATATAGACTGCAGCCCCACTAAACTGAGAATATATATATATATATATATATATATATATATATATATATATATATATATATATATATATATATATATATATATATATATATATATATATATATATATATATATATATATATATATATATATATATATATATATATATATATATATACGTAGCTTTGAAAAACTTTACAAAAATAAAGATTCCCACACTAATCAAATTCTTGTCATCAATATAGATTCTAATGAACCAGATACACTAAAAAGCGAAACTGAAGTAGCTGTAAGGAAAATGAAGCCATTTAAATCTCCAGGTCCTGATGGAATTGTCTCAGAAATAATACAAGCATTGAAGCGATCCATAAATTATGTAACAAAAGCTGACATACCCAACCATGGCCATCAGACTGTACAAGATGTTATATGAAGACCCTCCATAAAAGAGGATCAATTGCAAATTGTGTCAGCTATCGCACAATAACTTTAATTTTTACTGCCAGTAAGGTACTCCTGCAAAATATTAATGATCGTTTAGAAATGTACATTCTTCCACAATTCCCACCAGACCAAACTGGCTTTATAAGAGGTCAAAGAACTAGAGATTAACTATTGAATATTCGCCAAGTAATTGAAAAATATCGTGAATTTACCAACTGCTTCTATTTATGCTTTTTAGACTCCCTAAAAGCGTTTGACAAGATAAAATGGACAGAATTATGGCCAGTACTAAATGAAATGGAAGTTACATGGTTAACTCAAAATCTGTACACCAATACTAGGTGCTATGTTATCGTTAACGATACAAAATCTGAACAATTTCAATCTCACTATGGTGTAAGGGTTGCATCCTATCTCCTAAACTTTTTAATATGTATGGTAAATATATCATCCGAAGGGCTTTGGAGGATTGGTAGGGAGGCATATTAATTGACGGTCGAATAAATAGTAATTTGAGATATAGGGTGACACGGTTCTTCTGGCTGGGAGTGAAGAGGAATTACCACAAATACTTAAGAGGGTAAAAAAAAGCGTAATATTTGGACTTTAACCGAACATAAATAAAACCAAAATTATGATTGCCTATAGGCAAAATAATAACAGACCAGATGTCAGACAAATTGAGCACTTTGAAGATGTTAGTAAGTATATATACCTAGGATTCCTAATTAGTAATGCCGGTATAGTAGAGAGTGAGATCCGTTAAATGTGTGTTTTTACAAAGGTTTCTGTGCAAAAGCTCAGGCTGTGGGTCCTGGACATTGAGAAAGTCAGAAAGAAAAAATCTAGATGCCACAGAAATGCACTACTGGCGAAGAATGCTTAGGATTCCGTGGACGGCATGACGGACCAACGATTTAATTATCAGAGCTCAATGTCCATCAACGAATTTCGACTCTTATCTAAACAAAAATCATTAAATTTTTCTGCCATATAATCCGAAAAGATCAGGACTGTTTAAAAAACTCATCGTTCTAGGAAAGGTTCCATGAAGAATACCCCGAGGACGTTAACCGTCCTGTTTTGTGGACCAAGCTATCCATCATACGAACTTCATACACTGGTGCACGAAGGGCAAGATAGAGAAATGTGGAGAAGAATAGCTTATAACGCAAAAAATTGACCACGATATTCCTTAGACGGAATTTGAAACTGAAGAGAGCGACATATATAGCGTGATATAATACATATCTTAATAAAGATAAATACCAAAAACGCTTCTGATGCTGATTAAATGTTTGTTGTGGTGAACAAAAATGTGAAGTAGAACTAAAGCCCATTTTTGTATGTTTTTCAACTTACAGCAACATCATAGAACAGAATATCATCTAATACCTCCAAAGAGGTCAAAAGACCATGCCAAACGACTACTGGTTAGTCACTTTGCATTTGGTTATAACGAAGGAATAATGAAAAATGCTAACAAAGAGTTCTAAAATATTTAAAATGATTAATAATATTAGCAACGACCCATATGGCTTTCGTAAGTAATGATCACAGGGAAATTTTCTATTCTAAATTACAATTCACGCAATTGGAAATTAACGAGTGTTTCGAGGCTCTCGACAATATTTGGAATGAAAAACTGTTGGCTAAACTGCTTTCCTATGGTGTGTCCAAAAGGCGCGAATAACAATAAATTCGGTCTAAGTGAAACAGTCACCAAGTAGAATTTAACTCTCTAAAAATCGAGGCCGCAGTCAGTTCAAAAAAATTAACTTGACAAAACCGATATAGTTATGTTGGGATACTCCATTCTACTATCGCTAAATCTTTTAGATGAGGAGAAACTGTATCTTGGAATATTTAATGACTAGAAATATTAGTTGGTATTAGAAATCCCTATAATCTGGAGCTTACCAGAAACCTGAATTTTAATATTGAAGGAAAGTTTGGGATTTGAGTCTGTTCTATAAACACATTCCAGTCAGAGCGGTGCCAAACTATGAATACTCATCTCGATAATACAACACATTTGTATGACCTTTAATTTTTTCCGCCTTGTATTGCCCTCTTCAAAAATTCTGTGCATGAAGAATCTCATCTCTTTGATGAACTATAGCAGCCGAACGAGCTGTTCTTATGGGAATTTAGAGAGTTTTCTGTAGTACGGCGTGTAAAAAAATTAATTTATATAACAGGTTTTTTTATTATTAAGTATGAAGCCACCATACCTCGGATTTGTAAGCTTTAATAATAATGTTTCGATGTCTCTTTTGCTACTAATTGCTTAGATTTTCGAAAGTATAACTAGGAGAATAATCAAAATATAAGCGGTATATAAATAAATATATACATATATAAATATATATATATATATATATATATATATATATATATATATATATATATATATATATATATAATGTTGGTGCATAGGGATTCAAGAATGGAGAATGTGTTTCCTTATGGGACTGGAAGAATATTTGATATCTGGACTACCAAAACAGAACAAATCTAATCATTGGATGTTCTTTCATTTTCCCATAATATCTATCAGTCATTTGCGTTCACTGCTGAATATAGGCCTCTACTATTGTTTTTTTTTTGTTTTCGCGGTATTTATTAGCTATTCTTTTTATATCGTTTCATCTCGTCTTTGGTCGCCTTTTAGTCAATTTTTTCACCCATGTGTTATCTGTCATTCGGATGTTGGATTGTGAATGTTCCCTAATTTACCAAAGGCGATTAGTTTCGCATATTTGATTATCCCTGCCGATTCTTATTTCATGCCCCGGGTATTTGTAAGCAAGCATTTGTTATATATTCTGATTTTTATGTTATTACCGGTGAATTAATTTGTAATGAACTTGATTTTCTCTAAGTAGCCGTATGTCTGAACTAAAGTCTGCCTATACTTGTTTTACTTTTTAGCATTTTTTAAATATTTTATATATATTATTTAGTTATCATCGATTATAATGTTGTCATCGTCAAATCGTAGATGGTTCAAGAATTCCTCGTCTATAATTACTACCTTGTAATTACAGATCATTTAAATGCTTACTCTACCAGAGTCTTATTTTAGAATTCCCCTGTATGCAACTTGTTTTTTGTAAAGAAATTCGCCCTTCTCCTCTGTCATCGATTGTCACATTCAGAGTAAATTTTAAAGTTTCACTCTATTTTTAAAAAATCTTCACTCTCCGATACACAATTTTAGTTTACTGTTTGGCAAGAAACTCTTTTTTATCAAGCGATTTCGTCTTCAGATTGTGTTTGACGCTCCCCTGTGTGTCTATTGGCATCCTCTGTAGCCATATACCCCTTGCAACACATTTTTAGACAGTGCGAACTGTGCGCCGAATATATGTCGGTTCAATTTTTGGTGTAATGTTGGGCAGTTTTGAACAATATTATTAGGGACCATTGTGAATGGTATGCAAAACTGCACAAGATGCTTTTAATGTATATTTATAAGTTCGTTGGCCGAATTTACATGAAAAGGTTAACTCTAGAATGTTAACAGAGTTTGTGGAAAAAATAAAATACAAATGGAAGCTTTATATAAAAGAGGAAATAAACTGAGGTAGAGAAATAATGACCACATATTTTTCGATTACTCTCGTGCTTATACTTCCGTAAATCTGAGCAACTAGTACCAAAAGAGACGTTACAATATTATTATTAAAACTTACAAATTTTAGGTTTGATTGCTTTCATATCTCATATTAATTATACCATAAACCTGTTAATAAATTAATTTTTATGAGCACAAGACACATGCTGTATAAAGCTGTCTAAATCTTTATACGAGGCGCTCGTTAGGCTTGGTCTTTAATCGATTCAGGTTTTACTGTCTTGTTCATCAAAGATTCTTCATACAAAAGAGTTCTTGAAGAGAGCGATACAAGGAATAAGAAGATAATTCACATACAAATGTGTTATACAGTCTGTCAGGTAAGAACGTGTCCGCGATAATTCATTTTTGGTAAATACGATTCTAGCGATTCAACAAAAAATCGGTAGAGGGTACCTTTGTCTACGACGCATTTTAGTAAAAGTATCAGTCGATTCCGAACTTTGGTCAAAATCACAGAAAATTCAAAATGAGTTACTTGTTTGCGCGTTAGTTCGAGGCAGTTTTCCTTAATTCTCATCCAAGGGAGCACATTCTGCGGCCGCTAAATATATTAAAAAGTCGGTGTCGTTTGTGAAAATGTGGGTAAATCATTTTAACGAGACGAAAAATGTCGACTACTTGCCAAAACGTGGCTCGGTAGACAAAGTCACTCCGAAAATTAAAAAACGAATCGTGTCTTTGTTTTCACGGGGCCCGAAATTAACGATGCGCCAAGCAGCGGCAAAATTAAGAAAATCGGATTTGAATGGGTCCCATGAGACCATTCGACAATATGATGTTAAATTCCGAAGCACGTTGAAGAAACCTTTGCTGGGCAAAAATCACGTCGCGCAGCGACTCGCTTGGGCCCACGATATGATACTAGAGTGGACCTTACAATCGCCGGACGCCAACCGTATTGGAAACGTTTAATTTCTTGTAAAGATAATGCTGAGAAGAAAGATTCTTAGGACTTAGACTCAGTTTTCTCGCGAGATTCATTGTAAGCAGAAAATTTTATCGACAGCATGCCTCAAAGATGCCAGGCGATTATTGCTGCAGCAGGAAATTGGACAACTTACTAAGGTAATTGCGCCTTTGTCACCACAGCAAAGAATACATTGATGGCAAAAAATGTTGACAGACTGTATAGTATACACCGCACTGATTAGAATCAACTGAGTTACATCATGCGAACAATTTCTATTAAAGTGTTTACAGAACAGGCTCAAATCCCCAAGTGGCCTTCGGTATTTAAAAGAGTCTAGGTTTCTGGTAAGTTTCGGGTTCTCAATTAGGCGAATAGTTAGAATGGTTAGAATCTATCGAATGCGAGCGAAGACACAATCATGAGAGTTGTATTCCTTGGATGGTCGAATTTGAGCTTTGTATCGGAATGAAATCAATAATGGATTATAGGGATTTTTAATGCGAAATAATGTTTTTAGTTTTTAAATATGTCGAGATATATTTGCTCCCAACCTAAAAAGTTGAGTTACAGTAATAATAGAATGGAGTGCCCTTACATAACTATTTGGGTTTTGTCAAGTTAAATTTTTTAGAACAGACTGATGTTTGGGCTTTTAAAGCTTTAAATCCCACTTAGTTACTTCCACTTTTGTAAATATTTTGAACACCATAATTCATCAGTATTATGTGATCCTTATATTACGTTTGTTTGTTATTATAAACAGTATCTATAAATGCTGATAAAAGTATTAAAATAATAGAAGTCGACTTAAGTATTATAGCAATAATTATTACTGTACTAACAATTTTCGCATATTATAAATAAAATAAATCAACACAAGCTAAAAATACTTTGTTCTCAGATTAATTCTTTACTTTTCTCATTTGCGTTAAATTATATGGAATTGAGATCTCTGGTTAATATTTCTTGTACATGTAACGGTATTTATTCCATAGCCAAAGTCAATCTTTTAGGAATGACAATTCATATTTTTAAGTTATACTTATTTTAATAATCATAACAGCACAACACCCATTTATGAGATAATATGACACAGTATATAAAACAACGATATAACAAAATAAAATTAAATATACAATTATTAACAGAACAAACTTTTTACGGATTCTTCATTAATCTGCCTCTTATGGCGTGGGTAAAGTGAGATGAAAATATGCCGCATAGATCAATGCCACTGCTGGTTTTATTAGATATATTCGTAGACTGATACAGTGGTGTTTTAATTAAGAAATTACTAGAAGGTGTAGATAAGTAGAACATAGCAGTAAGTCTGATAGTTCGTTAAGAAACACGAAAGTTGACTTGTCATAATATCTCAGAGCAATCTATCAGTTAATAAGTTTTGACGCGACACCAGTTGAACCAAATATTGAACACCATTTTGAAGCTTCATCTTTCATATGAATACACCCTAGCTTTCAAGTCGATCTGTCAAGTCATTCATTGTTTCTCAGCTGGTTAAAGTAGAAGTGCTTGAGTATTTTTTAAAAATGAAAAAAATCACATATCATGCAGTGATAGAATTCTTTGTTTTGAAAGGAAAGCCATGCAAAGTTAGTGAAAGTTCATTTCCAACTATTCATAGATGGACTCTAGAGTTTAAACGTGGTCGTACAAACGTCAATGATACGATCCACGTTCAGGACGTCAAAAAACTGCAACAACTGAAAAAACTGTTATGCAAGTATAAGATATGGTAATGGAAGACTGTCGATTAATCGTGCATGATTTAGCTATAGTTATTGGCATCTCACATGGATCAGTACATGCGATCTTAACTAAAGTTTTGGGTATGAGAAAGCTATTCACAAGATGGATGCCGTATTTGTTCCGGAACAAAATGCACTCGAGAGAAACTTTCTAAACAACATTTAGCTCATTTTGCAAAGAACAATATTGACTTTGTGCATCGGTTTGTACCTATGGATAAGACTTGGTTTTACCACTATGATCCTGAACTGCGACAATGAACCACACAGTGGACTGAGCCCTATTGTTCAGCTTCAAAGCAGCAAAAGTGGCCAAAGTCGCCCAAAGACATTATGGCATCAGTTTTCTGGGATGCATAAAGAATTTTGTGAATTGATTACCTTTAAACCGCTAAAGCAATCCCAGAAGAGTATTATTGCAAGGTTTTGGACGAGTCGGATGAGAAAATTCGTGAAGCGAGGCCCGGTTTGCAGAAGAAAAAACACCTTTCATCATGACAATGCACCTGCTCACAGAGGTGTCTTAGTAACGGCAAAACTGGTCGGATTAAAGTACGAATTGTTGGAACACCCACCCTAATCGCCAGATCCGGCTCCGCCTGACTTCCATCTGTTCCCAGACCTTAAAAGATTTCTACATGGGAAGCATTTCTCAACAAATGATGAAGTGACAGCATCCGTAGATGGGTATTTTGAAGGTCGTCCGGAAAACCACTTCAGAGATGGGGTAAATGAATTGGAAAATATCTAGAAAAAATGTATTAGGCTTAAGTGAGATTATACTGAAAAATGAATGTATTTTGAATCATTAATTCATCTTGTTTCATTTCCGCTTTCAAAACTTATTGACTGACCTATAAGGGATCTACATTTATTTTACATTATATCATATATTTCAATTATTTATTATGTTATATCTTTATTTGTCAAAATAAATACTACACATATTGATATTATAAATAAGTAATGCCATTTCTGGGTTGAAATTAGCTTTCATTTCCTCTAAGAAATTTTAATGAAGGTTTAGTGGTCTGTATAACAGATAGCGTCACATTCTTAATCAATCAAAGAGCAAAATTTAAGTCAGTCTTAAGGAAGACAATCCAGTAAACTATCAAAAACTTCATCGATCTGTGATGTGTAAATTGTAAAACGAAAGTTTAGATCATATTCTAATGGAAATTCCTTTCTAATCAACTAAATATTTTTACCAAAAGATATCATAGATTGAAACTCTTAAAGGCCTGTGTAAAAAAAATTTATGACGATTTCCTTTTCACAAAAAGTTGCACCTATCGTGTTACAAAAGAGACCGACTCTGATCGGTTCAGTCATTTCACGTGGTGGTCTTTTCATCTGTTTTTAATTTTGACTCGAAAAATTGATAAAAATGAACCTAATTATCGTCCAAGTCGCCCACGCCGTCGGAATTACTCAGGTAATGAGTCCAAGGATATGTAATATACTGAACAAGAAGAAGAAGTTGGACCAAGTGCATCGGCTAAGAAATTGAAGGCGACGGAGGCTTTACCAAAAACTTTAATCGGGTTTTTCTCAAAACGTAAAATTTCGCACGCCATGCAATGTAACTCAAAAAGTAATTTACGGATTCACTTGAAATTTTATACAAATATTCACTGACCTATTGACCAATAAATGAATATAAAAAAAAAATATAAAAAGTTAGTTATAAACCTTATTTTTTGAAAATTGTTTATAAAAAAAAGTTAATTTTTTCAAGATGGTACCAAATTCACAATTTTTGTTTTTTTTTTTGGTAAATTTAAATTCGTGCAAAGAGTATAATCGTACTCTACTGATTTTTTTTTAATGGACTATATATGAGCGTTGCACGGTGTAAGTTCAAGGAGTCAACTTTGAGCAGATGCTGCTCCGCCAATTTGAATTTTTTTTTTGAAGTTAAGGCTCTATTTTTGATGCCAAAAAGTTGTTCTTTTTTACGTGCTTTTTCTTTTTTGTATAGATATTGTTTCTCAATAAATGATTCACAAAAAAAACAGTCCTTTACACAGGCCTCCCCCCTTAATAGTCTTCATATTTTTTATAACATGCGGCCGCTCGTGGCTTCGTGGCGAAGTAGTTGCTTGCGGTGCAGAAGGTCTCGGGTTTAATCCCGGCAGGTCGGTATACTTTTATTTAAGTATATATAGCCTAGCCACATACATAGGGAGTAGCTATTTCCAGAAATGCAATAACGTCAGCACTACCGCATTGTCTAAAAGGTGCGGTGATATACAAAAATGTATGTTTCGGCAAGTTGACGGGTATTACGACATCCCTGCCGATATACTCAGGATATCAAAAAGGATAAAATCCTTACTCAGGCGGGAAGGTGAACGATGAACAAAAAAAATGATGGGGTCACATAAAAAGCGACAAAATTTTTAAGCAGTTGAGGAATCAAGTTGACCTTTAAACTATTATTGTATACATAACCGATTAGATAGATTTAGAAGCATATACTATAATTGTATCAAATTATGTTAATTGACTTTTGACAATTTATGTATTCCCGTGGAGAAACTATCCGAACCTGGAGAATTAAATTTTGAAGCCCCAAATTCTACGTAAATTAGGTGTTGGACAAATACTAGCCCCCTAAAAAAAATCTTTTAATGTACTACACATTGAAACTTTAAAGGATTGAAACCTTCCCAATGTGGGGCTAGGAGGAAGGTTCGAAAATTAAAAAATTCTCCATTCACATACAACTTTCAAAACCTAAACCCTTCTCAAAACACTGACCGGAAAGAAAGTTCTCGAATAAAAAAGTCTTCTTTGATATTAAAACTTTTCTAATTAAAAAAATTGGTGACCCGAGGCGGCGGGGAGCTTTTTAAGAAAAAGGAAAATCAATCACCTAGAGGGAGGGGGTAGGATTCTCCGCAAACAAATCCCTATCTTACAATGAAATTAGATCCCTTCCACAGTACAACATCACTTAATATCTAAGGAAGGAACAGCCAGCAAATAAGCCCTTCTAGAAAAAATAAGGCCTCCCCCGGAATCCTCCCTCTTGATAGGCTTGGGTACATGATCTGGAATCCTGTTGAAAATCTGACACCATAATTACACATATAGAACTTGTAGTTTCTTGTTTCATTACATCTGATTTGATCGCAAATAATAGCAAAGTAATCTTGTAAATGTAACATATTAGAATTTAAAATTGCAAGTTTTTTTTAGTATATATAGTTATATTCAAAATGATAAAGAAATTTCAGTGTAAAATATGTATTTTTTGCTATATTTTTTTTTATTCATCATAAATTTCATATTGCTATCAACTTTAAAGACGCATTTTTGCATTTAGTATTTTATTGGATTTTGTAGTTATTAGTGTTTCGTTCGGAACGCTTATAAGATCACTTTGGTGTCCATCCGTCCGTCTGTCACATCCGATTTTCTCCGAAACTATTTGACCCAGAAAATTGAAATTTTGTACTAATATAGGAATTAATGGCCTCATCAGGGTCGTGTAGTTTTTAAAGTTAAATTTAGCCTTAAGGGGTTAGTTCCAGGGAATGAAATTGGAAGTAAAAAAAAATACTAAGTCATCGAGTCGGGTGTCAAATAAAAGCTTGTAAAAACACGAGTTCAAAAATATATATGTATAATATAATACTTGCTCACACTTTAATTTGTATTATTTTTAAAAAGTCGTAGAAAATCGCTGTCCCCCCTATCTCGAAATGTACTGATCCAAAAATTTTGAAAAAATTCTGGAATACTCACGCTGATTAAATAAAAATTATCACGAGTGCATTACCCTTAATAATTTATCTGGTATATAAAAAAAACTAAAATTTCAAGGTCATCAGTTTGCAGTAAATATCGGAAACAAACGTTGTTGAAAACTCATTTGGGTTGTGTCTTGTGAAGTCCTAGATCCTTTTATACCTCTATAACAAACATTTTTATTTTAAACAAATCAACGTACTGAACACTAATTGTGCAAGTTTAACTTGCACTTGACCAGTTGTTACTTGTAACAACCGGGCAGCCGAAGTATCCCTAGGAGGATAGCAACAACAGGAACAGCGCAAAAACTAATATAATATTACTACATTGAGTGAAAAGTTTCGACAGATGGTTGCACAAACAAAAAACTATATGATTTTTATGTCAATTCTTAGACAACTCTTGTAAAATTTCCATGTCATTTTGTCTTTTAATTTGCGAGTTACACTTGTTTGAGTGACGCTACTTTTGATTCTTGCAAAAAGAAACAAAAATGATTTCGTGGGTTCATTAAACATTGCTTTTGATGGGAAGAAATACAGCCAGAACCCGACAATGGCTTGAGAAGTGTTATGATACGTCTGTTCCGTCAAAAGCGACTATATGTGGATATTTTAGTGAACTTAAATGAAGTCGTACAAGCACCGATGATGCACGATGTTTCGGACGTCCAAACGCGGCAGTCACTCCAAACACACGAGAAAATAATTTTTTGGAGTCGTCCGTTGCTCTGTGACAGTACATATTAATAACAACACAGGTTGCAGAGTATACTTTTATTTTGTTAACTGACACCTACAAAAAAAATGCACTAGGCGTGACTGCAGTTTCGTAGTACTACTACATTCTCAAACGCCGCATTGACAATGTAGTAGTACTACGAAACTGCAGTCACGCCTAGTGCAATTTTTTTATACGTGTCAGTTAACACAATAAAAATATACTCTGTAAACTGTGTTGTTGACAAGAAAATCCACCATATTGTTGTCAATGACTGCAAAGCCAAGGTGAAAGGGATAGCTGACATCGTGAAGATATCAACAGAATACGTGATGCTTATTTTGCATGAATATTTGCATATGAAAAAGCTATGTGCTCGATGGTGCCGTGCACTCTCACGATTTATCAAAAACAGCAACGTGTCGAAGATTCAGAACGCTGTTTCGCACTATTTCGGCGTTATACAAACGAGTTTTTGCGTTGATTCATAACAATGGAAGAAACATGGATCCACCACTATACGTCTAAGTCCAAAAGATAGTCTACAGAGTGGCTGACATCCCATGAAAGCCGACCCAAGCGTCCAAAACTATAAACATCAGCTGGCAAAGTTTTAGCAAGAATTGCTTGGAATGCGCGTGGAATAATACTGATAGACTATTTTGGTCGTTTGAATGGTGGAGTAAAAAAAAGGTCGCATTTAGAGAAGAAAAAAGTGTTATTTCACCGAGATAAGGCACCAGCTCATAACTCCGTAAAATTGTTTGTGAAATTGGACCAACTGGGTTATAAATTGCTTCCTCATCCACCGTATTCACCAGATCTGCCACCAGTGATTATTATCTCATTCCAAATTTGAAAAGTTGGTTTAAGGGAAAAAGATTTTACTGAAATGAGGAAGTCGAATAGGAAACAGACTAATTTTAGAGAGCTCGACAGATCCTACTATATAAGATATCCAAATATCTAATCGATTTTTGGCAGACATGTTGTTTTTCTTCAAAAGTTTAGGGACTTTTCACCCCAGGTAGTAGTATGTACAATTTGGTAGAAGATACGCTAATAAAATAAACACCTTTGAAGTTATTAAGCTTACTAAGCCTACTTGACAGGCCTTGCGGTTACGGGAGGTTTCAGAACTCCTTCCATTACAAATCTGCAATGCCATAGCCCCCCTATACTTAACCAGACATCTCTACCTAACGAGGTTTTATACAAACTCGCTTTATCGATCTCACTTCAGACATTCTCTAGAACTATTCTCCTTACATCGCATTCAGTCCTCATCATCATCTTCTCCTCCCAACTCCATTTCATCCAGGATTAAACAACTCTTGGCAACCCACAATTTCACCCCCCTCGATTTGATTATCCTCTCTTCACCACCTTCCCTACTTGACTTTCCGCCTGTCCTTCTACTGATGTCTCTATGAGTTTTCTTAATAGAGAAGTACCCTTAAAAAAAATAATAAACTCCTTAATCACAGAAAAAAATACATAATTTTCATGCGGACTCTATCATAATTTATTCGGATGGCTCCAAAACGTCAATAGGTATGGGTGCTGCATTTGTTCCTCAAAATAGTTCCAAAACCTTCAAATTACCCACTCATTCAACCATTTTCTCTGCAGAACTCCTGGCCATCAAAGAATGCATCAGATTTGCGATATCCTCATTCCTTAATTCAAATTTTTTAATTGTATCTGATTCTCTGGATACATTGAAATCCATTCGATCTGTTAATCTTGGAGATGCATATATCAGGCAAGTCAAGGACCTTTTATACGTTGCCTGGTTGAAACATAAATTCATATCCTTTTTATGGATTCCAGTACACATCGACAATAAGGGTAACAACAAGGCTAATGTCCTTGCTAAAAGGACCATCTCTTCTATCACACCGGTTTTGACAGATAATCACCCTAGAGACTTTCTCAATCATCTATTGTAAGAATTTAGTAAGGTATTTCAATTGCAGTGGGATCTGGAGAACTCCAACAGTAAACTTTGGGAGGTCAGATCATTGGTTTTCCCTCCTCTACACTTTCATTCCCTGGACAGAAAGGAAAACGCAACTTTGAGAAGACTTGCGATAGGGCACACATATCAAATACTTTCCTATCTCCTTAAAAATGAGAACCCCCCTACATGTCTCATACGTAGATCTCCTCTAACCATAAAACACATTTTTGAAACAAAGCAGTATTCAGAAACACGGAAAAAATACGGAATTCCGCACAATTTGAAGTCCATTATACACTCCTATAACAACTCGCATAAACAAATAATAGAATTCTTAAATAAAATAAACTTTAGAGTATAAATCACCAAAACTTTCTCGGGCGCAAAATGACCATAGCAGTCGACGCGCTCTATCTCCCTAAATTCATTCATTCATTCCTACTAAGGACTTTTATTTTTTATTGCGTAGCCGTCATTTGAGTGAATAGTCTACATAACAAATTTCTGAAAACTAATGACCTTTAATTTTTTTTTGTATATATATATATATATATATATATATATATATATATATATATATATCTATATATATATATATATATATATATATATATCCACACACACATATTAATATATATATATATATATATATATATATATATATATATATATATATATATATATATATATACACAGATATATATATGTATATATATATATATATATATATATATATATATATATATATATATATATATATATATATATATATATATATATATATACACAGATATCAAGGATTTTCTACAGCTGACGTATGGAATCAAAGGCTGAGCCTTTAATTCCATCCATTTCGATCTTCCCAGTCTCTATCTGTTAAACCCCTGTCCTCTATAGCCTCGTGCACATCGTCTCTCCACGATCGTCTGAGTCTTCCTCTTTTTCTTCTCCCTATAGGGCTCCACTCAGTTATTTTTTTTATCCACCTATTATCCTCGCTCCGCCTTATGTATCTATACCATTTCAATCGTTTTTCTTCAATGGTGTTCATTGCGTTCTCTTTGATGTTCATTCTGCTTCTTATTTCTTCATTTGGTATATACGTGTCACTCTACAGCATCTTCTCCAACATTCCACGTCTACCTCGTTAATTTTAGATTTATTTCTTTTGTTGATCGTCCATGTTTCTGACACGTATATAATTATGCTTTGTATTATTGATATGTATATGCGTGTTTTGTTTCTCTTTGTAATGTGTTTGTCCCACAGGATCGAATTTAATTGTCTTATGCATGTCCGCGCTTGTCCTAATCTAGCTTTGATCTCTTCTTCTGAAGTTGCGTTTTTTTGAAACAATGGTTCCTAAATATTTAAATCTATCAGTTCCTTTGATTGTTGTTTCATTATCGCCTTCTAGATTTTCCAGATTTCCCTCCTTTGTTGTTAGATATTCCGTTTTATAAAAGTTTATCACTAATCCTGCTTTAGTGTATTCTTCTTTCAGTTTTCTTACCATATAACTGAGGTCTTCCTCATCTTGCGCTATGATTACTTGGTTGTCTGCGAAACTTACTTAGTATATAAGTAATCTTCCCGTATTGTGACTCTTATTCCACTACATTTTTGCTTCCATTTTTTAAACGTTTGTTCGAGGTATATTTTGAATAGTGTTGGGGATGTAGAGCATCCTTATAGTATGCCTTTTGATGTTTGGAGTCTCTTCCCTATTTTATGTCCTATTTTTATGTTCACTGTGTTGTTTTCGTAGAGAGCTTTTACTGCATAATATTAGTTCTTTGTCAATGCCTATTCTTTTTATTGCGCTCCATAATATTTGTCTTGGTATTAAGTCATAGGCCTTACTTATGTCTGCGAAGGCTAGATGAACTTCTCTATTCTTTGCGAGTTTTTTTCCATTGTTTGTTTTATAGTGTATATGTGGTCTATACATGATTTTCCGGCCTTAAAGCCTGCTTGGTCTTCTCCAATTTTACCTTTTATATTTTCCTATATAATATTTTTAATAATTTTTCCATACAAACGCCAGATAAATTATTAAAGATAATGCAATCGGGATTTTCGTTTAATCTACACCCTGTGGAGAATATTCCAGAATTTTATAAAAATTTTTTGATATGTACTTTTTGAGATAAGCTGGGGGACAGCGATTTTTTTCCAATTTTTTAAAAATAATAAGTGTGCGCAAGTATTACATTATATATATTTTTGAATTCGCGTTTTTACAAGCTTTCATTTGACACTCCACTCGATCAAAAAAAAAATGTTTTCACCCTCCAAAACTAACCCCTTAAGTCAAAATTTAACTTTTAAAACTGGACGGCTCATATGATGCTGTCAATTCCTGTATTAGGGCCAAATTTCAACTTTCTATGTCAAATAGTTTCGAAGAAAATCGGGTGTGACAGACGATCAGACAGACAGATGGACAGACAGCAGATGATCTCATAAGTGTTCCGTACGGAACAGTAAAAATGATGATGTTATATTTTACGAGTATGTTATGATTAAGCAACTTCGTTAAATCTTCACATGCCGTATCTATTATCACACTAACTCTCTATTAATTTGTTACAGGTGCTAATTCGCCAAGACTTAGGTGAGAATGGACCATTTACCCACTCGAAGTTTGTTTGCAAGATATCGCACTTCATTTAGTGAATCTGATACCTAATAGACAACTAACAGTATAAAGAAAAAGTAAATAAATTAAAAATAAGCTTAAAAGCAAAAAATAATTTAATGTTGTTACCGGTAAAAATTTCGGTAGGCAACGCGTTATAAAAATTTTGGAAGTGCAATAGGAGCAACTATGTAGAATTAATATTCTAGTTTCATCATTATTAAGAGTTAAGGATGCCTACAGAAGACTTTAAATAAATATTTCAATAAAATAAGACATAAAATAAAAGTAGTAAAATGCCTTCAGCAGCCATGGATGCTATAAATACAACTATCGCCCACAAACATGATATAATAGACAAAAAGGCTGTCCAAGTATTATTTTTTGTCGTGTACACAACGATTTTCATTGTAGGCCTTTTCGGTAATGTTTTAGTGTGTTTCGTAGTGTTTCGGAATAAAGCAATGCAAACAGTTACGAATTTGTTTATAACAAATTTGGCGTTGTCGGATATACTTTTATGTGTTTTAGCGGTGCCGTTTACGCCATTATATACGTTTTTAGGAAAGTGGGTTTTCGGGAGTGTAATTTGTCATTTAGTTCCATATGCCCAGGGTGCCAGTGTTTATATTTCTACGCTTACTTTGATGTCAATTGCTATTGATAGGTGAGTATTATTTTTGGGATGTTTTAGTTATAACTTCAAGAAGACTATTTTACTATATTAAATATAATTTATTTGAAAGAGTAGATGTTTTGATTTACCAACTACAATTATTACTGATATATTATTTCAGAACTAACACGTAGGCTGAAAAGTTTTTGGTGTAGCTACTTAAAACTTATTTTTTTTTTATAAAATTCGACTTTATTCATCAGTATAGTCTCCTTCAAGAGCGTTATAATCAATTCGACGCTTTTCTAACATTTCTATACCTTTCTTGTAGAAGGATTTGTCTTTGCCTTCAAAATATGCCTCAGTTTCGGCTATAACTTCTTTATTGGAGCCAAATCTCTTTCCCGTGAGCATTTTTTTGAGGCTTGCGAATAGATAATAGTCGCTGGGGGCCAAATCTGGAGAATACGGTAGATAAGGAAGCAATTCGAACTTCAATTCATGCAATTTTTCTATCGTAACCATTGACTTGTGATACGGTGCATTTGTGCACTTTCTTCTTGTTCATTTGGATCCGTTTCTTTGCTATTTCTGCCTTCAAACGCACCAGTAACTTTATATAATATTCGTTATTGATGGTTTTCCTCTTCTCAGCATAGTCGATGAAAATTATTCCATGCGCATCCCAAAATACAGAGGCCAAAACCTTCCCAGACGACTGTTGTGTCTTTGGTCGCTTCGGGCGGCTTTCTCTGGCTGCTGTCCACCCAGCTGACCGGTGTGTAGTGGTGAATCCATGTTTCATCCATTGTCACATATCACATAAAAAATCCTTTTTATTACGCTTAAATAAGTCCAAATAGCGCTCAGAATTGTTGTTGTTCTTGTCCACTGTGAGCAAACGCTATACCCATTTCGAACAGAGCTTTCGCATGACCAAATCTTTATGCAAAATATGACCAACACGTTTTTTTTTGATATCTCTAGGATGTCAGCTATCTTACCTAATTTCACTTTACGGTCATCCAAAACAATTTGATGGATTTTTTTATGTTTTCCGATGTAATTACCGGGCGTCCAGAGCGTTCAGCATTATTTGTATCTGTATAACCGCGTTCAAATTCAGCATGCAAGGAAATGATGAATGATTTTCCAGGGACAGAGTCTCTGTAACACTTATCAAGCCATTGCTTTGCTTGAACTGTATTTTTTCCCATAAAAAACAGTGTTTAATCATCACATGAAATTCGATTTTTTTCCATTGTTTTGAAAATATCAAAAGTAGCGTCACTAAAACCCCAGCCTGCGTGTTAATACCATAATACTGCTAATTATTTACAGAGGTTTATATTTCTCAAAAAACAGAACCGGTAATTTAGGCGTTATGAGATAGGTAACACAGTGCAGTTGGGCATGGGAGGGGTACCTTTTAAGTTTTTACAAAAACAATGATAGAAAGATTTATATATATATATATATATATATATATATATATATATATATATATATATATATATATATATATCAATTCTCGAGACATTTTTCCACTCTGAAGTTGATACCTCAAAAAATTATTTTGAAAGAATTGAACAGCTTCTTGAGGTGATAAAAATCACTGTCCAAGCATTTTTGTTGACATTCGTGAACAAAAAGAAGTCGTTAGGCGATAAATCAGGTAAATACAGGCAATGACATATTAATTCGATGTTTTTCTCCGTCAAATAATCAATTGTTTGACGTACCGGGTGAGAGCTGGCATTGTCATCATGAAGAATCATCCGAAGTTCCCGGTTGTTTTTCCTGATTTCATCGAAGACTTCTGGCAAATAAATTGTAGTATACTATTCAGCAATAACTGTTCTGCGATCCTTTAAAGCAAAGAACAAAAGAAACAGGCGATCATTTTCTTTGAAGTGCTTCACGAACGAACCACTTTTGTTAGATTCTGTTCACCTTAAAATACCCAAACAGTTGATTATGCTTAATTTTCGTCTCGTACGAATATATCCAAGTTTTGTCTCCTGTTACGATGTTGTTGACGGAATTTGCATTTCCTCGGTCGCGTTTTTTGAGTATTTCCTTAAACTAATTGACATGAGCCTGTTCTTGAGTTTCGGTGAAATTATGTAAAATACATCGGGAACAGATCTTCTTCATAGCTAAATGTTCATGTAAAATCGAATGTAGCGTAGTCTTCGATTTGGCAAAGAATGCCTCTATCTCATGGTCAGTCACATGTCGATCCTCTTCAATCATGTTGCGTACAGCATCGATGTTTTTGGAACAACAATCGATTTTGGTCGAGCTTCACGAAATTCATCGAGGACGACCATGACGAAATTCTGCAAACCAATTGTAAACATTCTTTTCTAATGATGATTCATTACCAACAAAAACCTTCACGTATTCACAAAACTGTCTTTTTTTAAACGCTCGCTGTAAACAAACTGTTCGGCCAGTTTCTAAGCTGCCACTATCTTAACAATAACATATGTCAGATTTCACAACAATGGTAAAATCACATCTAGCGCCATCTAGTGATCGTTTGTAAAGATTTCAGAAGCGGCCCGCGTATATGGATACAAAATTTTTCAGTGTATTATAAGTAAAAAATTTTAGTCGGAATGCACGTGAACTTGCGCTTGAATTCTGTCTCAACTGCTGACAAGTTGTTAGTTAGAAAAGGTTCTTGAAATTAAATATAAAATCGTAAAATATATGGAAATAGGTGACACGTGGGGTGATATAAGAAACACATTCAATATTTTTTTCTTAAATTCGAACAACAAATTAAATAAATAACAAACGGGAATTTACCGCCAAACCAACCAGCATCTAACAGGTCAATAACTGTCATTGGACCAAAGAATATAAACAAGGTATGGAAATTTCCCAGTTCATTCAATAATTGTAAAGTCTGTCAAGTAAGAACGCAACCGCTGTTAATCTTGAAAAAATGAGTTTCGAGAACATTTTTTGCCATCAATGTGTTCCTTGGTGTGCTAATAATGACGCAATTACTTTAGCAAGTTTTCCAATCGCCCTCTGCATCAATAATCGTCTGGCATGTTCGAGACATACTGTCGACCCAGCAAAGGTTTCATCAACGTGCTTTGGAATTTAACATCATGAGCACGAAGATGTTGTCGAATGGTCTCATGGGACACATTCAAATCCGATTTTCTTAATTTTTCCGCTCCTTGACGCAATTTCAGAAGACACGATTAGTTTTTCGACTTTCGGAATAACTTTGCCTACCGAGCCACGTTTTGGCAAGTCATTGGAATTTTTCGTCTCGTAAAAATGTTTTACACTTCTTCACAAAAGAAACTGACTTTTTAATATATTTAGTGGCTGTGGAATGTATCATTTTTGGCTTCTTTGGATGAGAACAAAAATAGACTGCCTCGAGCCGACGCGCAAACAAGTGACTCATTTTGGATTTTACGTGATTTCGACAAAAGTTTGGAATCGACTGATACTTTTACTAAAATACGTCGTAGACAAAGGTTCCGTCTACAGATTTTTTGATGAATCGCTCAATCGCGTCTATCAAAAATGAATTATCGCGAACTCATTCTTAATTGCCACATTGTAAGTGTTCACATTTGGAAAATAACTCATTCAAACATAAATTAAAATAATAATGTGACCCGAAAAAAAAAATTAATCATAATAAAACAGATTTCTTATCTATTACTTCTAAAGAGATTTCTTAATAAGGCAAGACAAGATATACGTTTCTACGTCTTCCAGGTTATTGCTCCTTCACGGCTGGCCTTGACGTTACAATTTACCTTACATGTTTGGATAAAATGGAACCAAAATTTGAGAAACTATTTTAATAACAATTTCAAGAGCAATACCGAAATGGTAAACGATTTTCTCGTGACAAATCCAAGGCTTTTTAGTGAAAGATACCTCCTAGACATTTTCCAAGACTAATTTAGAATCCCTGGTCTATTCAAGCATGTCCCTGAAGCAAGCAATAACGTCCCAGAGAGTTTTCATTTTATAGAGACTACACATAGTAAGTTTACTGGGTGATACTTAATCACTATTTGATTAAAATTAACATGCAGGAAGGTTTTGATTTGGAAAATTTAGTTAAGAATTTTTATTACTGATAATGTATAAGGTGTTCATAAAGCAGAGGTTGAAAAATTTCCCCTAACTTGAGCTCGATAAAAACCTCCTGAAATACGTTAGCTATACTCTATTTATTTGAAACTGATAGATGTCAGTGGACTGACCGGCGGTCCTATAACAGAGGCGTGCTATCTATTCCCAGGTATTTTTCAGGTAACAATGCTCTTTTGTAAGGAAGTTTTAATGCCGATTAAATCATTATTATTTACATACCTTCCTGTTGCCCCAACTATAAATACATATTTAGGGCTGCGTGCCCAAGTGTTAAGCCAATTAGTGACATGTCAGTTAGTGTGTTAACAAAATATCTTCTCCAGCGAAACGCAAACAGTTCGGGAATGCAAAATGTATTTGACTACGTTAAAAACGATTAAGTTGTGATTTAAATGACCGATTATGTGACAAAATGTTCCTTAATGGAGTTGGTAAAGCACCAGTTTACAGAATTTTAAGAGAAGAAAAGGAGGGGGGTATGGACTTTCCAAAAAAGAGACCAGGTGGAAAAGAACTTCAGCTGACAGACAGTACTTTTTTATGGAAAAAAGAATTCCAACTTTGGATATAATCCTGTAGGCTGCGACAAGTTACCCAGAAATACCGAAAATGAGTAGAGTAAAACTGTGGAGTGTTTTAAAAGGTATGAATTTTTATTAGGAAAAGTGTGAAAGAAAATCTTTATTGATAGAAAGTGGAGAAATTGTACACCGAAGAACACGCTATTTAAGGAAATTTAGAAAAGTTCGATCTCAAGGAAAAAGGATATATTACTTCGAAGAGCCGTGGATAAATGAAGGGTATACAGTCAAGAAATTTTGGCAAGATGGGAATATCAAAAATGGTCGCCAAGCATACATTAACGGTTTCTCTACTGGTCTTAAACCGCCATCTGGTAAGAGACGTAGGTTAATTATTATGCATATTGGAAGCAAAAGTAGTTTTGTAGACGGAGGTCTTTTAACATTCGGATCCAAGAAAACGGAAGATTATCACGAAGATATGAATTCCGATGTATTTGATGATTGGTTTTCGCAGATGATAGACTTAATACCAGACGGTTCTGTTATTGTAATGGATAGCGCAAGCTATCATTCTAAAAAATTAGAATGAGTGAGTTGGCTGCAAAAGGACATCCAATCTTGGATCACCGAGAAAAATATTTCATTTCCAAAAGACAGCTTAAAAAGAGAATTATTAGAACTACTACACTACACTAGTTTCGTCATCGACGAAATGGCAAAAAAAAACGTAATATTACTGTTTATCGCCTGTCACCATATCATTGCGAGCTCATTCCGATAGAACTTACATGGGCACAGGTTAAAGGTGAAGTCGGCAGGAACAAAAAGACCTGTAAATTAGCAGACGTACAAAATCTTTTTCAGAATGCCATATCTAATGTTTCCACAAAAAACTTGTTAAAATACGTCGAGCATGTATTGAGGATGGAAGATAAAATGTGGACTGTGAACATGGCAGTAGATGCCATTGTTGAACCTTTAATTATGTAGGTAAATTCAAATGAGTCGGACAATGATAGTTTTTCAAGCATGTCGGTTTGACTTTCTTATTTGTATATATTTTTTAATTAATAATGTTTCATTATAAAATGTTACTTTTTTTCAATAAATGTTTAAATATTATTAAACTGTTTCATTCATAGTATTCGCAAATAATATGTTTAGGCCCAAACAACAAAAAAGGGGTCTTTTTCCTATTGTATTCAAACATAAGAGATTGCGAGTATTAGACTAATACCAGATGCTATTCCAATAAAGTTGTTGATCTGCTGCATTACAGATAAAATGTAGGTAAAAATCTGGGGCCCTTACTACTGCTTGATAGTAATTTGCATAATATAGATGATTTACTGCTATCACTTTCAAATAAATAGCGTCTTGGACCCTTTATAAGGGTACCATCCACTCCTATTCTAAAATTATTAAGACAATCAAAAAAATGTATTCTGACAATTTGTTTGACTTGAGGTTGTAGATGTAGGTTATACTCCTCGTGACATTTTACCTGGTGGTTATACAGTTTCACCTCTTAAATACTTTATAACGTTATGTTAAAATTTTTTAAAGAAATTATGAAGAAATGTACTCGAAGAACTATCTCTAGAAGTATAACATTTGTCAAGCTTAAGGTAAAACAAATTCTCTGAATATATTTTTAATTTTATTAATGTTTTTCCAATAAGGGTAGCTTATACCCTTACCAAGGATTCAAGGCGTGAAACTTTGCTTCCTAAGTGCTTCAAGGGTCAACAAAAATTCTTAATTAAAGTTCACAAATCAAAACCCTTTCGCCTGTAAAATTTGAATGAAATAGTATGGGAACATATTATGTGTAGCTTCTACCAAATGGAAACTCTTTAACATATTTAGATCACTTGTTATTAACGTCGGTAACATGATGCAACCTATCATCTGCCCAATTTCAGTCAACTAGTTTTAATAGTTACATACTGGCTGAAAATACTTAGAATTAAACAGTAATTTATATCCCAGTATTAAATTATTACGAAAAAAGTACCATGATATACCTATTTTATGAAAAGTCACTGCTGATTTCGAAATACCACTCTAATTATGTTTACAAATAATGTCAATGGTTTGCATATTATGGCCGATATTTGCATAAGTATTTTTAGCACTATTTGTTGAAGGAGTGCATTTATTTCCTAACTTATTTTTAAGGTGGTTTATGGTTATTGATGCGAAATTTTTAGTTTAGTGTATAGTTCAACTTTGGATTAAATTTTAGAATTACTAAAGCTTTACAACGCAGAACTTCAAATCTAATTGATTCCTGGAACAATTTTTTGTTATAAAATTTGTTGTGAAACTTTTAGTTAAGCTACGGTAACATTGTAAATAACATTTGTTTTGTTTATCAGCGGCAGAGTGAAAACGATCTGTTCACCACATTTATATAATAATTTTTTATGGTAAAATTTTTCCGTTATATAACGGAATAGCTATTTATTACAGTTTTTCTGCCATCCCTTTTTCTGTAAGGATTTACTAATTTCCATATATTTAACACAGAAACACCCGATATATATATATATATATATATATATATATATATATATATATATATATATATATATATATATATATATATATATATATAAATGTACACAGGGTGACAAAGCCAACATGTAACAGTCTGTAATTTTTTTTATTCTGAAAGTTACATATTTACATTTTTACATACCAAAATGGGACATTATTAAGCTTTTGTGTCAGTTAAGAAATACGTCCAGTTTGACCGGAAGTTACTGCAACATTCCTATTTTTAATGGAACCCTGAAAATTTTTTTATCAATTTCAATTCGCTTTGAAATTCTCTTTCCAACGATGTATCACAAGTTGACATTTGTTTGACAGGTGACCGGCAAAAACTAATTTAAACTCTTAGACTTAGGCGGCCATGGCGGATATACTAGCAATTGTTTTTATTCGTTTTATCTCACCTTTGAAAGAATTTAAGACTATTCATTTATCGTGCCATTTTTACGAGTCTAATTGGCTCCTACAAAATGTTATGCTTTACATTCAGATACAGAATTGTCTCTTTAAATAATGATCAATATCACCGACATTAAGATAGGAACACATATTTTTTATTTAACTTAGTTACACATTACAGGTTTTTTTGCCAACATACATCTAACCGAACTATCTAACGCCAATTGGATTTAATATTATTTTCAGGAAATATACCGTTTTATTATGTAATAATCTGATATCAAGTTTCATTACAGACTTAGTAGGCTGTGATAAAACAGACGAACTGAAAGTCATGGTTGTTGCGTGTTACCAAAATAGCCATTACTTTTCGTCAAAAATAATTTTTCGTTGTTGTATTCAACGGATGAAAAAGTAGATATGTTATTAATTTATGGAGAGTGAAGAAAGAATAGCCGACGAGCTGCCGAGTTGTACATGGCACGATATCCCGATAGGAGGCACCCACCCAACAATTATATTTTAAGGGTAGAGCAGCAGTTTAGAAGACAACCGATTGAACCTGCTGATGTGTTTATTGGTGACGAAGAGTCAGATATCATGTCTTCTGGTCATTGATCAGGTAGATCCTACAATTTCAGTAAGATATGTTAAAGAACAAACCGTTGTAAATCGTGAAACCGCTCGCCGCATTTTAAGAAAATATAAATTCAGATTCTACAAATATCAACTAAATCAACATTTATTTCAAACAGATTACCAAAGAAGAATGGATTTTGCAAAGATACAACCTTGATAACCAATTTCATTACTACATTCTATTTTCGGATAAATCTAGATTTACCAATTTGGGACTATTTAATCGTAACAATACGCGATATTGAGCCCAAGAAAATCCTAGAATTATGCGAGAAAGTGCCTATTAAGAAAGATTCGGCTTTAACATATGGTTGGGTATCCTTGGCACAAGAATTATTGGTCCTATTATATTCGATGGTACGTTAAATGGGGAAAGATATTTTGGAGTTCATTCAAAATAATGTTTAGATATTTTAGAAACTTTACCTTTAAATCGTCGAGACATTATTTTCCAGCACGATGGGGCTCCAGCCCACAATAGTAGAAATGTAGTAAACTACTTGAATCAAAGATTTGGTGCAAATTGGTTAGGTACCAATGGATTTAATAAGTGCTTGCAAGATCCCCAGATCTTACGCTTCTTCATTTTTCTATATGGAACCATCTAAAAGAAAAAGTTTACAAAAATCCACCAACAGATAGAAATGATTTAAAAATGTGCTTAAGAAGAGCAGTAAATCAAATTACTGAAATTAAATTGGAGAACGTTAAAAGAGCCCCGGTGAGAAAAACAAGATTGTGTAGGATTAACACCGAACAGCATTTTGAACATTTGGAATAAATATCTAGTATAAAATAGTTTTACCTATTTATTTTTATTGTGTTACTTAGTTAAAATATTATTTCTTTCTAATATTAATTAATTATAATTATCGGTTTTGTTGTGTTATTCTTATTATTAAATGTTTTGGTTTTATTATTTGCATTTAAATATTTATTTAGTTTCTTATTTTCTGAAAATAATAATAAATCTAATTGGCGTTAGATAGTTCTGTTACAAGTATGTTGGCAAAAAACCTGTAATGTGTAACTAGGTTAAATAAAAAATATGCGATCCTATCTTAAGTTCGGTGATATTGATCATTATTTAAAGAGAAAGTTCTGTAACTGAATGTAAAGCATAAGATTTTGTAGGAGCCACTTAGACTGGCGAAAATGGCACGATAAATGGAAAATCTTAAATTCTGTCGAAAGTGAAATGAGACGAACAAAAACAATTGCTAGTATATCCACCATGGCCGCTTAAGTCTAAGAGTTTATAGTAGTTTTTGCCGGTCACCTGTCAAACAAATGTCAACATCGTCGGAAAGAGAATTTCCAAACGAATTGAAATTGATAAAAAATATAGAGAGTTCCATTAAAAATAAGAAAGTTGCAGTCACATCCGGTCAAACCGGAAGTAGTTAGAAATATTTCTTAAGTGATAAAAAAGCCTAATAATACCCCATTCTGATATTTAAAAATGCAAATATGTAACTTTCAAAATAAAAAAATTACAGGGTGTTACATGTTGACTGTGTCACCCTGTATATATATATATATATATATATATATATATATATATATATATATATGGGGTGTCCCAAAAGTAATGCAAGAAGTATTTTTGATAGAAAACAGGTTTTTAATTAAAAATTGTAATTTTTTTATTGATTCATAAAGTATATAGTGTAAGGTTATGTATAGAATAACATATCGGATAAATGGCCTCCACGGCTTTACTGGTACATATGCACTCTTTTGTCGAAATTTTCCATGACCGTTTTGCGTAAATGTGGCTGAATTTCGTTGATACAACGCTTAGTTTTCTCCTTCAAGTCGTGGGTGGTCGTGGACTTATTGGCATAAACCGTAGACTCTAAAAAGCCCCAAAGAAATAAGTCCAATGGCGTTAAATCGCATGATCTGGGCAGCCAATTCTAATCACCAAAACGGGATGTTACGCGATAAGGAAATGACTCATGCAGTAAGTGAATTGTTTCTTGGGTTGTATGGCATGTGGCACCGTCTTGTTAAAACCACATGTCCACATCCATATCTTGCACTTAAGGCACAAAAAGCTGGCTTATTATATCGCGACGATCACCATTAACTGTTATTGCCTAGCCAACCGCATTTTCGAAGAAGAAGGGTCCTATGATGCCTCCAACCCAAAATCCGCACTAAACAGTGACACGTTGTGGATGCATTTGTTTCGCAACAGTCACTTGTCGATTGTCTGAACCCCAAATGCGACAATTTTGTCGATTAACGAAGCCATCAAGATGGAAATGAGCCTCATCCCTGAAGATGATTTTCTTCGAAAAATCTGTATCCACTTGTTGTTCCAGAATCCATTCAACGAACTCTCTTCATTGTACGTGGTCAGTAGACTTCAGTTCTTGAGTCAAATGAATTTTGTAAGCATGAAGATGCAAATCTTTCGTGAGAATAAGCTGTAGAGAGCTCTCGAAATATCCAATTCTTGACCACGGTGCCGAATTGATGTTCCTGGAGTCTTAGTAACACTCTCACGAAATGCCTCAATGTTTTGTGTCGGAAGACTTGTTGAAGGACGGCCAGAGCATTTAAGATTACTAATTGATCAAGTCTCCCTGAATTTTTCAATTAATCTCTTCACATTTGATGAGGTTAAATCACTATTCCGACCATATTTTGTACGAAAATTCTGAACTGTAGCTGCCACACATTCATTATTTTTAAAATATTGCTCAACAATGAAAACACGTTGCTCGTTCGTGTAGCGCTCCATTTTTAATAACCGTGAACTGAAATGGCGCCAAATTCAAATCTTGCGTGAATTGTGGGACATTATATATATATATATATATATATATATATATATATATATATCATAAAAAAAACATGCAGCTAGAGAGAAGTGATTTACTTGTCAGTTTTAATGTCGTATCCCTTTTCACACAAGTACCAGTTACCGCAGCACTGTCTATTATAGAGACAAAATACAACCTGCCTGAATACATCATCAGTCTATCAAAACATTGCCTCACTAATACATACTTCGTCTATTCAGGCCAAAGATACAAACAAATAGAAGGTGCACCAGCACTAGCTAATCTATACATGGAGCATTTCGAAATACAGCTCTAGAAACTGCTCCACATAAACCGAAAACACGGCTACGATACGTAGATGACACATTTGTGGTATGGCAACACTGTGAAGACAACCTAAACAAGTTCCTGAAACACCTTAACAATATACATCCAAACATTAAATTTACAATGGAAAGAGAAGTAGCAGAACAACTACCATTTCTAGATGTCTTGCTTCAAAGAAAATTAGATGGTTCTTTGTCTCACTCAGTATATAGAAAACCCACACATACAAACAGATACTTAAAATGCCAGCTCACATCATCACCCAGCCCAACTCTTCTCCGTTGCCAAATCCTTAGCTCACCGATCAGAAACCCTAACAGATAAGGAACATTTGCCACAAGAAACCAAGTTTCTTCGAAACGTTTTACTTTCAAATGGTTACAGTCAAAACACAATCCGGCGGGCTCTCAATAAACAGCACAAATCGGAAAAGAAGGCATTTATTACAAAAGCATTTCTGCCATATATAAAAGGCATCACAGACAAAATAGGAAGACTTCTAGGAAAATACCAAATTGAGACCATTTACACAACGAATCAAAAAATTAAAGATATTCTACCTACATCAAAATACATTATAGCCTTAGAAGAGCAAGGTGTATATGAAATTCCGTGTCAGGACTGCGGTCTTTCATACATAAGCCAAACAAACAGGAAAATTAACGCCAGAAGAGACGAGCACATAAACCGTAAAACAAAAATACACCACCTTTTCTCTAGCACAACATGCACACAATACCGGCCACAAAATCGATTTTGACAAAACCAGAATCCTACAAAAAAGTGATAACCTATCCACTAGGGTAATCAAAGAAGCCATGGAAATAGAAAATAGGCCCTACAACTTAAATAATCGGAATGATAGCCAACGTTTACCGAACTCTTGGAAACATATTCTATCCCAGTACCAAGTCTAATCAAGAGAAACAATAATTCAACCATATGTTACTTCACCAACACAATCATTACAAAAAACCACAGGACCAACAACGCGCAGCCAAAGCCGAGCCTCTATTGGCCAGATCCGTCCGACCAATGGAGCCACGCCCCGAGCACATAAAACCGGTGTTCTCGGAGCCAGTCTCGTCATTCAATGCCAAGACACCAACCAGTGATCAACGCTTCTCGCTCTGTGATTTTTTCATGAATACCATACTTCGCTTTAGCAAGAGATAAAATATAACAAGTACAGGGTGGTTCAAATTGGACACTTTTAAAGGTAAACCCCTTTGTCTATAGCTCAATTTTTATAATAATCTCAATGGTGAAAACCGCATATCGATATCTAGTACCCTTTCAGATATACAGGGTATTTTTCAAAAATCTGCATTTTGAAAAAATGTTTGTAATTCTTTTCCTATTGAAAATTCTTGATTTCTGTAAAAACATTCTCAAAGCACTTTTTCACGTGGATTTCAACAGTGTAAATTACATTTTTTTACAACTAATATTTTAATAGTTATTAACGCAAAAATATATTTTTTAAATGGGATACCCTCTATATTTTTCCTTAACCGAATATAGTTTTAAATGACCATTCTAAAACTATAGCAAATTTTATATTTTGCTTGAATCTGTTTCAGTTTTCACGTGAGCTTTAAACGCACATTTTGTAAAGTAGGCTTTGGGCGGAGCGGCCATATGATTTAATTCAATTGTTTACTCTTAATTGTCAAATTTTACTTCAGGATTAGTTATTGAATTGTCAAATAAATCACAATGAAGTTTGAAAATGACGAAAAATGGGATATGATAGTGTGTTCCATACAAACCGGAGAAAATTCGGAAGCGGCAAGTAATTTGTACTACGAACGATATCCAGAGAGGCGTCAACCCTTCAAGGATATATTCTCTCGACTGCGACATAACCTAGTTAATAGTGGCCAGTTTGAAAAGAAACGACCCAAAAATTATGTATCAAACAGGGATAAGGAGTTAGAAGAAATGGTAGTTTTAGGAACTATCGGAAATAATTCCAACACTTCAACCCGACAGTTAAAAGAATCTACGGGACTACCAAAAACTAAAGCAAGTTGTACTTTGAAGAAGCACATATTCAGGCCATATAGGACAAGAAAAGTTCATCACCTTAGAGATGGAGATTTTCAACGGCGTGTGGATTTTTGCCAATGGTTTCTGGAAAATTGTAACCATGTTCCGAATTTTTTATTAAATTGCATTTGGACAGACAAAGCAATGCAGTTATGACTCTTACGAGTTAGTTCTGGGTTTTTTTTTACGATTTGACTACTATCGGTAAACAATTGATATTGCCGCTCCGTCCAAAGCTTACTTCACAAAATGTGCATTTAAAACTCGCGTAAAAACTGAAAACCTTTATATTTTGAAGTAGATTTAACCAAAATATAAAGTATGCTATATTTTTAGAACGGTAATTTAAAGCGCTATTCGGATAAGGAAAAATATACAGGGTATCCTTTTTAAAAAATATATTTTTGCGTTAATAAATATTAGTTGTAAAAAATGTAACTTACACTATTGAAATCCACGTGAAAAAGTGCTTTGAGAGTGTTTTTACAGAAATCAAAAATTTTCAACAGGAAAAGAATTACAAACATTTTTCCAAAATGTAGATTTTTGAAAAACACCCTGTATATCTAAAACCGTACTAGATATCGATATGCGGTTTTCACCATTGAGTTTATCATAAAAATTGAGCCTCAAACACCGACATCAATTTTCGTCTATCTCCTTTAGATAAAGGAGTTTACCTTTAAAAGTGTCCAATTTGGACCACCCTGTACGTGCAAAGTTTCTTATTGCGTTGGATGGCTATAATTTGTAAACTAATTCAGAACCGTGGCGTGACTCAGATCGTCAAAGTCTTAGTAAAGAAGAACAACCAATGGACTTTTTAACAAATATTCGTGAATCGTTTATACCTACGGCATATTTTATTCTAGGCTTTTCAAAATTGTCCATTGAGTAACCTGCAATTTACACTGTTAAAGATGAGGTAAATGTTCACTAACATTAGCAAGAAGTATACAGATCAATCCCTA
The DNA here is from genome assembly GCA_019049505.1 of Pachyrhynchus sulphureomaculatus. Taxonomy (NCBI): domain Eukaryota; kingdom Metazoa; phylum Arthropoda; class Insecta; order Coleoptera; family Curculionidae; genus Pachyrhynchus; species Pachyrhynchus sulphureomaculatus. The sequence continues at coordinate 31,013,075 of CM032451.1, forward strand.
AAAACAGTTCGATTCTCTACATTTTTTCCTACAATTTGTAGAGGGTTTAATCCAACTAGCTTGAACTCATCATCATCATCAGCTTATTCCATCCACAGTTGGATGTAAGCCTCCCCAAGTTGTCTCCTCTGAGCTCTGTTGTTTGCCTTTTGCGTCCAATCGTGTCCCGCTAATCTTTTTATCTCGTCCGTCCATCTTATCTGTTGTGTACCTATGCATCTTTTATATACACTAGGCCTTCATTGAACCATACGGTGTGTCCATCTATTATCATTTATCCCTGCGATATGCCCACCCCAAATCCACCTTATTTCGTTGTATTACATTTATCACTTTTGATCTTCTTCCTATCTCGATGTTAGGAAAAAGATCTTGGATTCTAATATTTAGCATTCTCTTCTCCATTGCTCCTTGGGTTGCCTGGAGCATATATATTATACTTTTATTTAAAGCTCACGTTTCAGTGCCATATACCGGCAAGACATATTGATGGAAAACTCTGGCTTATTATTGTATTTAGGAGGTCCAATTTAAATATGAATTGTAACCTTCCGAACGCAGACCAAGCTAACGACTATTCTATCCAAGTCCGCCTTCAAATTATTTTTTAATATTTCGATTTTTTGTCCTAAATATATGAATGTTTGTACCTTTCCTATTCTTTCACATTCTATTAATAATTCCTGGCTGTTATCTTCAGTTTCGCTGTTTAAATATTTGGTTTTGGTGAAATGAAGTTTTTATTTTTGGACGTATTTCTCTAGAGTTGTTATTTAATTCTATCAGCATTTCCTGTATTTCTTCTTTTGCGTTGGCGATCAAGTGTTTTAATCGTTCACCGTCCATTAGTATTCCTTTATTTCCCACTTTAGCGATTTGAACATGTCTTCTAGAGTCAACGTGAACAGCTTTAGGAACATTAAGTCGGCTTGTCTAATTCCTCTTTTATCTTTGATTTTATTTGTTTTTTCTTCAAGCATTATTTGTGATGTGGCATTTTGATATATGTGTTCAAGAAGAGATGTGTATCTTTCGTCGACTCTGCTATTACTTAAGGCGTTAAGAACTACTTATATCTCTACCGAATCAAATGCTTTTTCGTAGTCAACAATTGCTATCCACAAGATGTGGATTTTTATTTTTTCACTAGTCTACCTATTTGAAGACGGTCCAACGTGCTATATCCCCGTCTAAATCTCGCTTGTTCCCGTGGTTGATAACTGTCTAATTTTTTCGTTAATATATGTGTTATGATTCTAGAGAGGATTTTGTATAGTTTTTTTTATGGATCTGGCACACGTGCTGGAGAGAAATCCCTAAAGCGCTACAGGAGCGACACGAGTGCGGAAAAAGCGATTCACGTTGGTTTTGAATCACTGTAGATTGTACTTGATGGGAAACAGTTCCGGACAAACCATTCCAAAGAGATGAGGTTCTTCACATAAAAGACTGCTTAAAAAGAGTTTTACGAGGAGTAACAAGCTGAACCTCATATGGATGTTAAGTATTAGCGCGACGTGTATTTCTAGCATGCACCGCTCTGGGAGGAATTAAGCGGGCTATATCCAACGAACACTTTCCATGAAATACTTGTAGAACAGATTCAAGTCGCAAACCGTTCTTCGACGTTCCAACGAATCAAGGCCGCCGGCCAGTTCCGGGTCTCCAATCAGGTGAACAGCCCTTCTCTGAATAGAATCCAGCAAATGCAGTGTATGTTTGGGAGCAAAGCCATAGTTGGCCGATTTTGAGCTTTGTACAGAATTAAAGTTGTTGTGGGGTGTAAAGCTTTCTGGTTCGAAATAATATTCCCAGCTTTCGAGAAGCTTTCTTTGCTATAGTTGCAACATGTTCATGTCAAGATCTATTTGGTCCCAAATTAACACCCAACAAATTGAGTGACTATGCTAGCGGAATGGAGTCCACCGACATAACTATGTCGTTTTTTAGAAAAAACTACCGCCTGGATTTTTGTAGCATTAAATTCCACTTGGTTACTGTCACCCCAAGATAGAATTTCTTTCAGGTCTTTGTTAAGTTGAACGACTTCATGCTGTCTGCGGATATTCATCTGAGTAGCTGATGTCCAAGCATTCAAAGTGAAGAAAGAGATAAGCGTACTGTCATCTGCAAAGCTGTAGACTGGATTTCCAGCAGATCGTTTATATAAATGAGAAAGAGAGTAGGGGACAGTATGGAGCCTTGGGGCACACCGGCGTTGATACTGAAGGTGTTAGACAGAAATCCGCCTACTGCCACTTGTAAAGAACGCTCTCTGAGGAAATATGAGAGCCACAAACCGAACTTTTCAGACATATCAGAAGAACGTAGCTTAGCCAAAAATCTATCGTGCCCAACACGATCAAATGCCTTGGATATATCAAGATCAACCGCTGGAGATTCTCCAAAGTGTTCAATTGCGTTGTTCCAAACACGTGTTACATAAGTCAGAAGATCTCCTATTGATTTTTACGAAAGCCATATTGACGGTCTCTAATAATGTTGAATCCTTCAAGATATTTCAGTAGATGCTGACTGATCCATGACTTTCGATATTATTGAAAGCAGTGCGACTGGTCCGTCGTTATTTGGCAAGGTTTTCTTACCTTTTAGGTATCGGCTGAACTGTGGCATATTTCCAGCTGTAAGGAAATATTCTCTTTCTGTAGGAGAGGTTGAAAAGTCTACAGAAAACTGGTGTTAGTTCCCTACCACAGTTTTTAAGTAATATGGCAAGTATTCCGTCAGCGCCAGAAGCTTTTTTGGTGTCTAGCTTCATTAAAATACGTTTTATGATACTCTGTCTGAAGACAATCTCGGGCATCCTTGACTACACTATGGGAATAGTAGGTGGTGTTTTTTCTTGGAAATCGACAGTAGAATGTGAAGCAAAAAGTTCAGCTAATAAGTTCGCTTTCTCAAAGATGTTGTTGCAATAGAATTATCTGGCCATGTGAGTGGTGGTATAGTGGATTTGGTGAAAACTGCCTTAGCAAGTAACCAAAAGGATATGGAATTGTTGGAACAAGCCAGAAGTTTGTTTCTAATTCGTTGATTGTGTGCCTCCTTGGTTTCGTCGATAATTCGTCGTACCGATAACAGGCTGATGGATCTATAATTCTTCAATTTAAATTTGTTCCCCTGTTTAAAATTGAGCATAATCATGTCGTTTACCCAAGGTGTTGGTATTCTACTTTATATAAGACACCTATTAAATAGAGCTTAAAAAGATTCTATTATCGATACCGTTCCATTCCTTATCATTTCTATAGTTATTTCGTCGTCCCCTGGTTCTCTGTTGTTGTGAATATGTTGCATGGCGTTCATCATTTCATCCGTTGTTATATCGGGAATTTCTTCAGATTCCACATTTCTTACTAGCAGCCTATTTCTTTTTTCTTTCAGGGGCAGTGGCGATTTTCTCGTGTCATATAGTGTTTAGTAATATTTTTCTGTAGCTTTCTTTCTCTTTCTATTTATGCGATCTCTTGATTCTCGTTATTTATAAGTTTTATTTTTTAGTGTCTCTCTTCATTCATTTATTTGTTCAGGTTTTTCAAACTTTTCAGAGTTTCTTCTATTTTCGATTTTCTGTATTGCCAATATTGGCAAAACATAACGTAGTTGTTCTCTACTCATATGAGCTAAATTACTAGTTTTTGTGTTTTTTTGTGTTATTTTCTCCTAAAACAAAATATTTGCCACAATAATTTCAACTGAGTATTAATTATTGTATTTCAGTATTTGTGTAAGAAAAGCTAAAGTTTTAACCTTTTTTACCTTTTTGTTTTACTTCTCTAGACATTTTCTTTTATTCATAATTCATCCGTTTCGAGCACAAGGTAACATCTTGTCAGTTGAAAGATAAAGGAGTAGAAATGTAATTAAAACAGCTTGACAATATGTTAAATGAAAACCGCTAAACCTAATGTCTGCTACTCTAGGAATCGTAAATTGCGTTAATTTGAGCAGCATTTTAGAGCATTAGTGGTTCAAACCTAATTTTCAAAATAACATTAATATTCAACAAATATATATAACTGGAAATTACAAATCTACGAGTAGGGTAATCTAATGAGCATAAATTTTAGTAAAATTTTCGTTGGTTTATAACAAATAAATAATATTATTATAAGTTTTAAGTTTTTAAAGGAAATGTGTTAACGCCACGTGTATTTGTAGCATGCATCGCTCGGGAGAAAAAAATCGAGGTTTTTAGTCAATTCCGGGTCCCTAATCATGGGAGTAACTCTCCTCTGGCTAGGATCTAACAAATTTAGAATATATTTGAGAGAAGAACCTTAAACATAAAAACAATATTTTATCGAGCATTGAATCTGAGCTTTATATAGGATTTAAAGCTGTTCTAGAGGAAGCAACTATGTCGTACGAAATAATATTCCAGGCTTCAGAGCAACTATTTTTGCGATCTATGCAACATCAATAGTTGGTTGCTAGTGCTCCAAAACATAATTTCTTCCATATATTTGTTAAGTTCCTTCCTGCACTCTGCATCAGTAGCTGATGATCAAACTTTCAAATTAAATGAAAAAACAAGCGTCTCTTAGCAGCAAACCTGTAGCAATTTTTTTCTAAAATCTCAGTACCTTGCCTTTTAACCTTTTACATTTTTTTTCTAAAATCTCAGTACGGCAGTACATCTAAGACCGTATGCTTCTCGTATTACTATTATTATAGTCCATGAGGAGATTATGGATCAGGCTTAATTTATATTTTGGTATTCAGATGACAAGTCTTGTAAGAAGGAGCTATGAGGAAGGTAGATATATTGAAAATATGCCATGTTCTTAAAGAAACTCCAGTAAAGAGGTAATTACTTATTGATTTCAATTATTCGAAAGAAACGTGTCACGTGGCACCTTGTTAAATGATTCTTACTCTAGTTTCCTTAGAATTGGAGTGGTCTTACATTATTGTGCAAGAAAATATTCTAATGTACAAAAGCTTTGGCTGTCAATGTAACGGGTTGCCCCACCTAATATTTTGCTCTAATTTCAATTAACATTATGTTGATAAATTTGGCATATCCGATAAAATATTAATTACTTATTAATAAAGGTATATTACATTCCCATACCCCATTTAGATAGTATTTTAAGTCAAAAAAATATGAAAAGTATTTTTCTTAAAAATGTCCGCATTATTGCAATGTATTTTCTAGGAAATCATTATATATACGTAATTCCGCAAATATTGAATCTGAGCTTTATATAGGATTTAAAGCTGTTCTAGAGGAAACAACTATGTCGTATGAAATAATATTCCAGGCTTCAGAGAAACTATTTTTGCGATCTATTCGAAATAACATTATCAGCTATATAATTGCAAAAGCACCTGTTAGACTGTTGCGCCAATTTTACGTTCATTACAACTCTTAAAATTCATATAATTAATAATAACATAAATTATCGAAATCAAAGTACGTCACCAAGATATAAAAAATAATAAAAATGATTCTAAATAATTTTAAAATGCTGAAAGTATATTTCACGATTTGCTAATTACAATATTGTTAAATTATCAATATCGAATTGGTGGTAGAAAAATCTTAAAAGTGACTACGTCATCAAAAATTTCCAACCACTGTTTCTAACCATTTTCTACATTGAGGTCTGCATGGGTATATAAACAGTTTTTGCTTATTCGTTATTAATTATATAATTTTAATAATTAATTTATAAATTATTGACAATTGGATGTGGCCTTACTCAGCTTACCGACGAACCCACAGGTATCCCTAGCTGTAACAGAGACTTCGCCAGTCTTCTTTACCTGTTTTTAACGCCTATTCAGGAGATCTGCACTATAATAATAAATCCGCCCTTAGGTTCTTCCATCTATAAACTAGTTTCGACAGTCATTACTCTACCATTTTGTGCCAGAGAGCCACCCAATCTGCGCAAGATCCGCTAAATGGAAAGAACTCATGGAATATTTTCAACCTTTTCCTTGGTTAAACCTTTGTTTCATATCCGACAACATATCTTACAGCACCAACGATGTTATTTCAACTGCCAGAGAAGCTCACATCCCTTTTTCTAATAAATATCCTTCCAACAGCAAACATGGGTTCGATCGAAAATGTAAGGAAGTTGATGCTTCTAAATATCTTGCCAACTCTGGCTACAAACCAAAACATAATAAATCGTAACAATTTCATTCATACCCAGAATAAATGCAATCAAGTAATCGGCGAGACCAGGGAATCAGAGAATCCAAGAATCAAAAACAAATTTCTTGTTTGCCCCAAAAATTCCAGTTCTTCTATATCAGTTGCTAAGACCATTGATCAAAATTTCACCAAATCCACCATATGACCACTGACATGGCTAGATAGAGCTATTACTATAACACCTTTTGAGAAAGTCAGCTTGTTAGAAGAACTCGTTACTTCACATTCTACTGTTGATTTTTAGGGAAAAATACCCTCCAATATTCCCAATGTGAAGTCAAAGATGCTTCATGTTATCTTGAGGCAATGTGTCACAAAACGTATTTTTATGAAGCTGGATACTAAGGAAAGCTTCTGGCAGTGAGGGAATACCACCAGCAGTGCTAAAAAAGGAACCAGCAAACTAACACTGGACTTTTGCAGACTATTCAATATATCCTACAGAAAAGGTAGATTTCCTTCCTGCTAGAGAAGAAGACCTTGCTAAACATTTACCGTCCAGTAGGATTGCTATCAATAATATCGAAAGTTATGAAAAAAGCTATTGTTCACCATCTTTAAAATATCTGGTAAGATTTAATCTTATTAGATCTTCTAATATATTTGAAACGACCCAATTGAACATTTTGAAGAATCATGAACTGTTGTTCTTTATATACCTATTTAAGGTATTTGGCCGTGTTTGGCATGACAGATTGTTGATTAAGTTGCGCTCGTATTGTTTTGCTCTCGTGTCTCCTCAAAGAGCGGACTTTACAAGCGGTAATTCACGGGTTTCTTTCTAATTCTCAGGGTTAAATAATATTTCTTACTTTCTTTCTCATTCATATTAACGGTCTATTGGAAAGAACCGGGAACCCAATCTGCAGCTTCACCAACGATAGCGCTTATTTCCTAATTTACCTTGAACGCTCGAGCATCAGCCACCCATGCAAATATCTGCAAACAATAGCAAGGGGTTAAAATTACTCCTATTGACCTGAGCATGTTGCAGGTACAGTAAACAAATCTGGGATTATTATCTCGCACTACAAAAATTCCCCACAATAACTTCTAATCCTATACAAAGCACAAATTCAAAAAATAATAGAATACCGTTCACATGTTTGGGGCTCTACTCTCAAACATACGCTGTGTTTATTGGACTCTGTTCAGAAGAGAGCTGTTCGCCTGATTAGAGACCTGGAAATAACCAGCAACCTTGGTTCCTAGTAGGATTGAAGAAGAGTTTGCAAGTAGGGCCTATTTTGTAAGTAGTTTTACGAAAAGCCCATTGAATTAGGAAAACATGCTGATACATCACATTCTTATTAAGTTCAGTTTGTGTCTCCTCGTACCACCTTTTTCAAAAATTCTTTTTATGTGAAGGAATAATTTTCCGACGAATATAACTTGCCGCGTTGCAAGACTAACGTAAATTGCTTTTTCCGCACACGCGTCGCTCCTATAGGGATTTCCTCGCAGAAGGGGTACTGTGTCCATCAAGAAATATAACTTTTTAAGCATTTTTTAAGCTTCCAATCTACATGGCCAAGATATTATTACGTTCCTAATTAATTTTAGTGGCACATTTTTGGCCTCAATTGCTCTTTTTACTGCGACTAGATTAGTGCATTCTCTGTCGTTTAATTTTGGAGCAGCATAATGTAAATTAGTTTTACTAGACTTAATAAATGAACTTTTACGTTTATTAAGTTAGACAACTGTCGAATTTACTCCACTGGACGGAGCGGAGTTCTATAATTACTAATTCTATATAAGACTATACCTTTGATTTAGTATTCTCTAACACAATACAATGATTCGGTTCGAAGAGAGATAATCCATAACAATCCACACTAAAAATCCTTGCGATCTTCTTCAGTTAAAAATTTGCTTCCTCACATTCTTTTTTTACCGAAGTTATATAGATTCATTTTTCATTTACTTGTTACAAAATTTTGAAATGTATGATACTTGCCACCCATACCTTCAATAATGCCCTTTTAGGACAATGTGGAATTTTGATGGCGTAATTTTAAAGTTTTATTTCTAATAAATCTCAACAATTTTTAATAACAAATGACTTAAAACTGGTCAAAATCCTTTTAATATACACCTGGGAAGCTTCTGAGAGTAAATATTACCTTTCGTTTAACAGCCAGAAAACTGAACATCTCCAAAAATCTAAATTGGATATTAGATTTTTGTCTCATAAAGATATTTATTTCATTTACTCTACAAGTAACTCTCGTGTGGGCGAAAGTTCTGTTTATTTTTAGTGTTCTGCAAGGAACACTTATGGGCTCACTTAGGCGTCCGTCTGTCTGTCCGTTTCTCATGCCCGATTTTCTCCGAAACTAGTTGACATAGAAAGTTGAAATTTGGCTCAAATATAGGAATCGTTGGCCCCATTAGAACCGCGTAGTTTTGAAAGTAACATTTTTACGTAATGGGGTAGTTTTGGGGGGGTGAAATCGGAAGTAAAAAAAAAATTACCAGATCATCGAGTGGGGTGTCAAATGAAAGCTTGTGAAAAACACGACTTCAAAAATATATATTATGTAATATTGCTCACACTTTTCTTTGTATTATTTTTAAAAGATGGAAAAAATCTCTGTCCCCCCACCTTATCTCAAAAAGAATCGATTAAAAAATTTTGACAAAATTTTAGCATAGTTTAAATAAAGTGTAGAATAAGTAAAAATTATCACGAGGGCATTAGGTTTGATAATTTTTCTGGGATAAAAAAATACTCTGTGGTTTGACAGAATAGGAAAAGTTTAGAAAGTTGGAAATTCAACCGAGATTAAAAGCTATGAAATATCAGTACATATTTGGTGCAATCAATAATATCATGATGACTGGTGATCAACGGATAGGTACCGACGACAATATAATATAATTTTATTTGTTTATAATTAAATAAATATTTAAGTAGTAAATATTTGTTTTAAACTTTTACTAACTAATTTTTATTTTTATTTTAAAGGAACGCTAATTGCGCAAGTCCAACTTACGTTTAACCGATTATTATTTTTTATTAAAAACATATATCTATGCTTCGGAAACATTACAGTTCAGTATTATCCTGGATAGGATAACATTTTTCATCCAATTCGTTTCGCCGTTTTCTTTTATTTTGTCAAAAATAACTAATAAGTTCTTATAAGTTTAAAATTTCCATTATGTAAGATATTATATTACCTACTTATTTTCTTCTTTTGTTCGCAGGTATTTTGTGATAATCTACCCGTTTCATCCTCGAATGAAACTGTCGACATGTATAGCGATTATAGTGATAATTTGGATATTCGCACTTTTGGTTACCAGCCCATATGGAATTTATATGAAACATCAACAGGATCCAATCAATTTCAGCAGGTTTTTCTGCGAAGAAAATTGGCCTGTAGAACAATGGAGGGCGGCATTTGGAGCTATCACTACAGCTCTACAGTTTTTGATACCGTTTCTTATTAAGGCCTATTGTTATATTTGTGTGTCAATTAAGCTAAATGATAGAGCAAGGTAAGGCATGTATTTATAGTATTTATATATATATATATATATATATATATATATATATATATATATATATATATATATATATATATATATATATGTATATATATATATATATATATATATATATATATATATATATATATATATATATATATATATATATATATATATATATATATATATATATATATATATATATATATATATATATTTATATATTCGTATTTTTTTCCACACTGTATTTTATCTTATTACATTCAGAATCTTTCTAAAATATAAGCACAGATAATGTAAAAATATTTATTCATGTATCCAGTTCTTCTTTAACAGTACCATTTAATTAAATTATTACAAATAATAAACGAAACAGTACAAACATTTTCACTTTTTTGAATGGCTTTGGTATCGCTTAGGGTGCTTCAGATATTATTTTTTGGAATAAAACGAATCACCTAAAATTGCAAAAACCGTGGTTGAGAGAGTATTTCGTGTAATTACATTCTACTAAACTAAAACAAGGCACAGGACATTGATTGCAAGTTACAGCTAAAACATCTGATAAAAAGAAACAATTCATGAATTTTTTACTCTAACACGTAGGCTGAATAGTTTTTGGTCTAGCTACTTAAAACACATTTTTTTTTGCAAAATTCGACTTTATTTATCAATATAGTATCCTTCAAGAGCGATATAATCAGTCTAACGCTCTTATAACCTTTATACCTTTCTTGTAGAAGAATTTATCTCTGCCTTCAAAATAGGCCTCAGTTTCGGCGATAACTTCTTCATTGTCCAAATTCTTTCCCGCGAGCATTTTTTTGAGGTCTGCCAATAGATAATAGTTGCTGGGGACCAAATCTGGAGAATACTGTGGATGAGGAAGCAATTCAAATTTCAATTCATGCAATTCTGGCATCGTAACTATTGACTCGTGACACGGTGCATTGTCTTGATGAAAGAGCACTTTTTCTTGTTCATTTGGGGCCGTTTCTTTGCGATTTCTGCCTTCAAACGCACCAATAACTTGATATAATATTCACTATTGATGGTTTTTCACTTCTTAGCATAGTCAATGAAAATTATTCCATGCGCATCCCAAAATACAGAGACTAAACCTTCCCAGCCGACTGTTGTGTCTTTGGTCGCTTTGGGCGGCTTTCACCGGCTGCTGTCCACTCAGCTGACTGCCGATTTGATTCCGGGGTATAGTGGTGGATTCACGTTTCAACAGTTGTCACATAGAGCATGAAAAAATCCTTTTTATCGTGCTTAAATAGGTCCAAACAGCGCTCAGAATCATCAACACGTTGTTGTTTTTAGTCGACCTTGAGCAAACGCGGTACCCATTCCGAACAAAGCTTTCTCATGCCCAAATATTCATGCAAAATATGACCAACAAATTATTTTAATATTTTTTAGGTGTCAGCTACCTCACGCAATTTCACGTTACAGTCATTCAAAACAATTTTGTGAATTTCTTTGACGTTTTCCGGTGTAACCGCCTCATTTGGGCGTCCAGAGCGTTCAGCATCATCTGTTGATTTTCTAGGAGTAGAGTCCCCGTAAGATTTATCAAACCATTGCTTTGCTTGAACGGTATTTTTTTCCCATTAAAATACAGTCTTTGATCAACACACGAAATTCGATTTTTTCCATTGTTTTGAAAATATCAAAAGTAGCGTCACTAAAAACACTGCAAGTTGTAAATTAGTCGTCGAAATATCATAAAATTTTGACATGTATTGTTTGAAGGTTGGTTCTTCTTAAAAATCATATGGATTTTTTGAAAAGAGCGACATCTGACTTTTCAGCTTACGTATTACAATTACCTGTTTTCAATTTTAGCGGTTGCACATACCCATCGCCTTGAGAGTTCGGTCTCACGGTTCGCTTGTAACACAAGATTCTCAGTATATCTTCCACATGTACTGTATAATCACAGGTCTGTGAAATAAAATTTTTTAAAAGTTTTTTTTACTGAAGTGTTAATATTCGTAATAGTAGTCCTGAACATAATATAAAATGTTGTTCGTAAGGTATGCACCACGTCACATTTAGTAGATTCAGAGGAGACGGAGTTTTAACGAAAGTAGGTGAAAATTACGTATTAAATGAAATAATACTATCTTTTATCTAAAGTTTTAATTATTCAGTTAAAATTAAAATAAAGTACATATACAAAATATGAAAAATCAATGATATCGCTGAGATCGCTTGAGAAAAAGCTTCGTTTCGCTGATTTCCGTTTATGAACTATATCTTCATCTCTATGGATCATCCAATAATAGTCCGCCGTCATACTGACGTCCCAACTGAATTGATATCTCCTTTCCATCCAATTTATAGCTTGATGGAATAGTTCGCCTTGTTCCTCACTGTAGTCTCCTAGATTTTTGGGAAATGATCGGTGTGCGAATTCAAGAAGTGAACTTGCATATTCATATTACACCCTAAGTTTTTATAGTTGTTTAACATTTCTTGGACAATATTTTTATAATTAGGATCTTTTGTGTTGCCTAAAAATTTCGAAACAATATTTTTAAAAGAATTCCAGACATTTTATTCTGAGTTTGTCATACTCTTCTCAAAGTCTGTATCCTTAATTAATTTCCTTATGTCAAGTCCTGTGAATATGTCCTCCTTTAACTTTGCATCCGATAAACTAGGAAAACGTGAACAGAGATACTTGAAAGTATTTCCATCTTTTGAAATGCCTGGAAGTAGTACTTTCTCGAGATCTATTAAGTTCAGATTAATGACATTCTTTAATCCAAATTCCAGTTTTTTTTTCTAATCGGTCAATCTAATTTTTCGCAATGTAAATTCTTTGTCCTATTATCCCACTAACAAATATAACATGGGAATTTCGTATAGCCTTTCAGTTGACCAAGAAGCATGCATATGATTTTTAAGTTACCACAAATTAGCTATTTGTGTACTGTGTATATTATTTTCTTCAAAACATTTTTTAAATTTAAGTTCGTGCTATAGGTATTGATGCAAATTTATTGCCAATGTGCAAAAGAACAGCTTTCAAGCTTCTTTTTAAAGACTCTTTAAAAAGTTGTCATTCTTGTGCGTTGTATTCGATTCATGGGGTTGAAAGTTTAACCACTACTTGAATGATCGCTGATTTCTGACGTTCGTTATTAAGGCATATCGGTGCTCTGATTGTTAGTAGGAACCGGTATGGGTAATTCAGGCCGATGTGGAACTGACTTTGTAATAGATGGAACATAGGGATATACAATTTTGGCGCGGTTTTTAGAATTATGTCGTGTCACATTGCTCAAACAAAAGTAACTATCTTCAACATGATTTATTTGTTCCCGCCATAACATAGGAATACCAAATGGCAATGATTTTAATTTGTCGTAAGTCTATTGTCTTAATACTTCAACACAAAACCGGGATAATTTATGTGGAACTCACTGTTTATCTTGGTGACCTAACCTAATTCTGAAGTAAGCAAAATATGCATTTTTGACAAAGTTTGTTATATTTTACCTTTGTCTGACTGTTGCATATTGTCCACAAATGTAACAAAATGCATCTGGACTATTTTTGCAAGACTAGAGGCCATAATTGTGGATAAGAAGAACACACAACCTTAATCTCACAACTATTTTAACTTAGAGCGAGATGACTATAGTATGTGTATGTGTAGTGGGAATATCATAGATCATAGAATTTTTTTTTATGGGTCTAGCACACGTGCTGCAGGGAAGTCCCTAAAGCGCTCCAGGAGCGGCAGTTGTGCGGAAAAAGCGATTCGCGTTGTTCTTGAATCGCTGTAAAACAAAGGGATGATGTTCTTCATATAAAAAACTGCTTGAAAAGCGTTGTAGTAACAAGCTGAACCTCATACGGATGTGTATTTCTAGCATGCACCACTCTGGGAGGAATTAAGCGGGCTACTTCCTTCGAACCATGAAAATACTTGTAGAACAGACTCAAGTCGCCAACCGTTCTTCGATGTTACAGCGAATCAAGGCCGCCGGTCAGTTCCGGGTCTCCAATCAGACGAACAGCTCTTCTCTGTACAGAATCCAACAAATACAGTGTATGTTTGGGAGCGGAGACCCAAATATGGGAGCAGTATTCCATAGTTGGTCGAATTTGAGCTTTGTAAAGCATTAACAGTTGTTGTGGAGTGTAAAGCTTTCTGGTTCGGAATAATATTCCTAACTATTAAGAAGCTCTCCTTGCTACGCCTGCAACATGTTCATGCCAGGACATATGAACGACCTCCTGCTGTTTGCGGATATTCGCCTGAGCAGCCGATGTCCGAGCATTCAAAGTGAATGAAGAGACAAGCGTACTGTCGTCTGTAAAGCTGTAGATTGGATTCGCGGTCTTTTCCAGCAGAGCGTTAAAGTAAATGAGAAAGAGAGTAGGAGACAATATGGAGCCTTGGGCACACCGGCGTTGATTGTGAAGGTGTTAGAAAGAAATCCGTCGACCGCCACTCGTAAAGAACGCTCTCTAAGGAAATATGAGAGCCACAAACAGAACTTTTCAGACATACCACAAGAGCGTAGCTTAGCCAACAGTCCATCGTGCCAAACACGGTCGAATGCCTTGGATATGTCAAGAGCAACCGCTTGAGATTGTCCAAAGTGTTTAATTACGTTGTTCCAAATATGTGTAACATAAGTCAGAAGATCTCCTGTTGATCTATATTTACGAAAGCCATACTGGTGATCGCTAATAATATTGAATCGTTCAAGATATTTTAGAAGATGCTGATTGATAACCTTTTCCATGGCTTGCGATATTATTGAAAGCAGTGCGACTGGTCGGTAGTTATTTGGCAAGGTCTTCTTGCCTTTTTTAGGTATGGTATAAACTATATTATCGAATTTACTGTTTTAAAACTGATAAAAATATTTAATAATTTTAATAGATTTAATTTAAAAACAACATCTGCATGTATATATGAATAACGAAAATCATGAAGTGATACATTAAAATAGAGCCTCCATTTAGAATGAGCAGGTCAAAATCTATTTGTTTCATATGAGAGTATTCGGAAAACTGTTTCATCGCATTTTATTTAATTTTGATCTTCTGATCGGGTTACAGCATCTAAATAAATAGTCATTAATTTCATTTCCCATCAAATTATCTGCAGCTATACAAGAATGTACAATACAAATTCAAAGAACACAATATTTACATATAACTGACTTAGAAGAATTAATTATTAAATATTTAAAAATAGTTTAAGTGTATATCATAAAAGAATATTTTTATGACCTGCATTTGCACTATTAACCGTCCAAAGATTGCATCCTAAAACTGTGATTTTTGATGAACAGATTCATTTTTTGAAGAAAAGCTGTTGAAATCACCCCATCCGATCCGGAGCCACAAATTAGGTTGTATTGTTTTTTAAAATTTGCATGACTAATATTGACACAGTTCTTTATTACCGTGGCAAAGCTTTGCCACAATATATATTTTAATTCATATATTTTAGTATTTTCCTTTAAAATTTTCTGACTTTCTGAAATTAAATGAGAAAGTTTTTTTCTATACAAGTTCAGAAAAGTTAAAGAAATTGAACAGAAAGTGATAATTTTGTACGTGTATATGATACCAAACTGTACTTTTCAAATAACTTTTGCAGGTCAAAACCAGGTTCAAAGAATAGCAGAAAAGAAGAAGCGGACAGAGAAAGAAAACGAAGAACGAACAGAATGTTAATAGCCATGGTTGCAGTTTTTCTATTATCGTGGCTACCCCTCAACATAGTGAATATTATCAACGATTTCAATAAAGATATGATATCCTGGGAATATTATTTCTTAAGTTTTTTCTTAGGTAAGTTTTATTTTCAGTTTTAAAAAATCTATTCTTTCTATATATAACAAACTTCGCTGATATACTCGTATATTGTATATTTTCAGTATTCCTTACGAAACACTTATAAGATCACCTCGGTGCCCAACTGTCTGTCTGTTTGTCTGTCTGTTTGTCTGTCTGTTTGTCTGTCTGTTTGTCTGTCTGTTTGTCTGTCTGTTTGTCTGTCTGTTTGTCTGTCTGTTTGTCTGTCTGTTTGTCTGTCTGTTTGTCTGTCTGTTTGTCTGTCTGTTTGTCTGTCTGTTTGTCTGTCTGTTTGTCTGTCTGTTTGTCTGTCTGTTTGTCTGTCTGTTTGTCTGTCTGTTTGTCTGTCTGTTTGTCTGTCTGTTTGTCTGTCTGTTTGTCTGTCTGTTTGTCTGTCTGTTTGTCTGTCTGTTTGTCTGTCTGTTTGTCTGTCTGTTTGTCTGTCTGTTTGTCTGTCTGTTTGTCTGTCTGTTTGTCTGTCTGTTTGTCTGTCTGTTTATCACATCCGATTTTCTCCGAAACTATTTGACATAGGAAGTTGAAATTTGGCACTAATACAGGAATTGATAGCCTCATCAGAGCCATGTAGCTTTGAAAGTTAACTTTTGAGTTAAACGGTTAGTTTTGGGGGGTGAAATCAGAAGTGAAACTTTTTTTTACCAGGTCATTGAGTGGGATGTCAAATGAAAGCTTGTAAAAATACGAGTTCAAAAATATACCTAATGTAATACTTGCGCAAAATTTTCTTTGTATTATTTTAAAAAAGTGCGAAAAATCGCACCTTATCTCGAAAAGTACTGATCAAAAAATTTTGAAGAAATTCTGGGATATTCTCTACAGGGTGTAATTTATCACGAGTGCATTACCTTTAATAATTTATCTGGTATATAAAAAAACAAAAATTTAAATGTCATCAGTTTTCACTAAAGATCTGAAAAAAACTTTGTTGAAAACTCATTTCAGATGTGTTTTGTGAAGTCATTGATTATTTTATACTTCCGTAATTAAAATTTTTATTTTAAAAGCATTCAACGTACAGAACACTAATTGCGCAAGTCTAACTTGCACTTGACCGATTATTTGTGATGAACTGTTTAAAAAGACACTAAATTAAATACTTTCCAATATTAATCTGTCCTTATTTAATCAGATATATTACATTCTTTGCTTTTTTACTACTAAGGTTAAACAACGAGTTATACAATGAGAAACTAACTAACATTTTTTCTTTAATTTAATTATATTTGTGTAAATTTCTTCGTTCTGATTTATATGTCTTGCAAGAGAAGTAAAATATAGATAGAGTAAGAATAAAATCTTAATGTTTCCATATTTTTTATATTACTTTATGATTTAAATCCAAACACTTTTTTATTAAATTAGGTTATTGTATTCATGTATATCCTCTTCATCTTTAAGCACCCATACTTTTAAAGCAAAGTTGCCGATTCACAGACCTTACGCCTCCAAGGCTAAACATAGCATTTGACGTCATAATTAACATCATATTCACATTTTTAATACCCATTAATATCCCGTGTTGTTCGATGAAGAGACAGCCTTAAGATACTGAAAGTTAACATATTAGAGCCACAGTTCACTGGAAAAAACACCGACATTATAAAAGACATCAAGCCCACGACTTATTAATATACTTGTATTCTCTATTACCACATAAGTCTGTCAAATAAGAACGTGTCTGCAATAATTAATTTTTGGTAGACGTGATTCTACTAATTTAACAAAAGATTGATTGAGAGAACCTTTGTCTCTTATGCATTTTAGTAAAATTAGCAGTCGATTCCGAGCTTTCGTCGAAATCACGAAATGAATCGCTTATTTGCGCGTCCGTTCGAAGCAGTTTTTCTTTGTTCCCATCCAAAGGGGCCTAAAATGATATATTTCGCGGCCGCTAAATATATCAAAAAGGGCATTGACATAGTTGTCTAGCGAGATGCGCAAAAAATTTTCTCCAAACACATTTTTTTCAAGAATACGAGTCGTCAAGTTCTTACTTGACAAGCTGTATACAGTAGAAACTTGGTCAGTCAGAAAGATCGGTGCAAAAAGCATAAATGCTTTTAAAATGGTTATATACCGGAAACTATTACGTATAACTCGGACTATCCAGTCCATGAATGCCTCCATCTTAGAACAGTTCAAAATAAAAACGGGTCTGACAACAACAATAAATAAAAATATACTGCCACACTTTAATTATATATTAAGAGGCAGAGGTACTATAGAAATATGATTTGTAGAGAGCAACGTATAAAACAAAGAATCAGATAAAATCCCTTACTAAATACACATTCCCCATCAAGAGCAGGATGGAATGAAACTACAGATAGTCTGATACCACCAGGTTCTTATGGTGGACGAAGTATAGAGGAAAGATACTAGTCAGGAAGTGTGAACATTAATGAAGACATTAACCACAGAAGTATGTGTGATATAGCTGGTATGAGGTAAACGTGTACCTGTTGAGCACCGGTTAGTGAAGTACGTACACCTAGGGGGTGGAAAGGATCTCCTGATTCAACCTTGATTTCTATTTTATCCAATTTTAAGGCTGATATTATTAGATATATGTAATATTTTGGGAGCTATTAGAATCCTTTCACGCCTACGTCTAGGTATATTGCTGAACTTCTTGGTGTAACCTCTGGTCTATCTAATTCCATGTACTGGGGGGCATATTCCAGCATAAATTTAGCTAGCATGTCTTGACAAGACCTCATTTCGAATATTCATATTAATATAAAACTAGAAAAGATACTACATGGATGGTAAAAATAAAAGCAGAATAAGATAGTCGCATAAAGGGGATTGTGGATAATAGGGTAATCAAAGACAAATTACCAGCGACCAGAGAGCATAAGCGGACCTGTTAAAATATGTAACAATAACGTCACAAAAAGCATAATCGAATAAACAAAAAACGGTATTGTCGATATATAAGAAGAAGAAGAAAGAAAATCAGTCAACAGCTACATTCAAATCATTTGGCTATTATTGAAAGTTTATTGTGATGGAACAATGTATTGTAACTAATCATACCTCAAATTGACAACTAATAAAATAGTTTATTAATCAATCAACCATGGTCGCAAGCTAGGATCCACAGGAAATTTTCTCACCTGTGTCAAACTCCTTTTCGACAACCCAATAGAAAATTAGTCGCTAGGCTTGAGCGGTATCGCTTGAGATAACGAATGCATTTGACCGTGTTTGTTATAATAGATTATTAATTCAGTTTCTTGGTTTTAGATAGTCTGACAGGTGTGTTTTATTGCTCCCGTGCTACTCACAGGTTGTCCTTTTGAAGTAACAATTCATCGGTTTTTCTCCAATACTTAAAATTTAAAAGTAAATGTATGGTTTTATTACAGAAATAGCAAAGAAACAGTCAAAAGCTTGAAATATTATCTCTTACAGCGGTATACTCCAAAAGACATTTTAACGTTGTTCTACTTCCAAACTTATCCGGCTTATTAAATTCTATGTGGAAAAAAGTCACTGGTTTCATTAGAGCACTGGAACTCACTAGAAATCTTGATTCTTGAGAACACTGAAACAAAATGTGCAACTCGAATTCCTTATGTGGGAAGTGCTCCACTGATATAGCCTCTTTGATAGGTAATTGTACTGGAACAACTTGTTACTCATCATACAATCCTTTAGAGTCCACCTCTTTCGAATGCAAATCCGAACGCGATGTGTCCCCAGAGTACAACGCGCTGCTTTTATAGTGATTTCCCCGTTCCCTAAAAACTTTATTCTTTAGCGTAAAACCACTATGTCACACCTTGTATTAAGCTTATAATGATGTTTGCACATAGAGGATTCTAATAGTAAATGCGTTCATAATTTTTTGTATACCATTTTGATGCAAAGTTTTATCGGTGAAATAGTCAGCATTTCTTTAATCAATAAAAATGTACCTTTGATTAACAAGCTAATTATTATATTTTCTTTTTCAGTTCACCAAATGGCAATGTCATCAACATGTTACAACCCCTTCCTCTACGCATGGTTAAACGAAAATTTCAGGAAAGAATTCAAGCAAGTTCTTCCATGTTTCGATGCATCTAGCGGAAGAGTGCCATCTACAAGTAGGTTTACTAACTGGAGGTCCGAAAGAACTTGCAATGGTAATGAACCACATGGTGCGAGTAATTTCATTTTTTCTGTATGATAGATGATAGATTTTTTTCAAAGCATGTTTAAATCTATACCCCTAGAAATTTTAGTTGAACTTTTGGTTGTAATAAGAATACATAATATAGCATGAAATATAAATTCGTACAGAAACATATTTTGAAATTAGATAGGATAATTGAAAGCAAAATAATCTCTGTAGACAAAATGATCGGTTAAAATATTGTATAGCCGTTTTACGCTGTGTCTTAACGCTAAGTGATTTTAAATGTACTACAACTAAGCAGATTTAGTCGGTGACTTAAGTGCTTTTGAACCAACAAAAGTTTATTCTAATATATATATATATATATATATATATATATATATATATATATATATATATATATATATATATATATATATATATATATATATATATATATATATATATATATATATATATATATATATATATATATATATATATATGAGAGACTTGTTATTTTTAGTGTTCTGTGCGGAACAATCATCAGATCACTTCGGCGTCCCTCTATCTGTCTCTCACACCCGATTATCTCCGAAATTATTTGACATAGAAAGTTGAAATTTGACATAAGTAATAATCGATCCAACACAATGGAGGCCAGAATAGGGCTAATTTGAGATCCCATTGGTGTGCCGAAAATCTGACGATAATACTTTTTAAAACCGAAATACGTATTTTGGAAAATGAATGTAATTAGATTTATAAAATTATTTTTTCATATAGTGGTATATTCAGCTATCTGATCCCAATCACTACTAATAACATCAGTCACCAACTCCAAAGGTATATTAGTAAACAACATCCAGCGATACAAGAACAGAGTTAGTTGGCAGCTGTAAGCCTTGATACTAAAAACTGTGTTATTTTTAAATGCGCAGCTTAAAATATTGGATAGAAATTTAGAGGTATTGTATGTAGTGGTATGACAGGTCTAAGTGAGTTACCTGGTTTAAGCACCTTAGGCAAACAGTATAATTTTGGGCAAGTTGAATTGCAAATAGTAAGATTTCTGGCTTCTTGTTCAGTCAATTGCTTGCAGTGTAGTATAGTTTTAATCAGACTGTTGTATTTACACAGTACAGTGGTAGTAGGGTCACGGAGTAGTTGGGCATAAGTAGTTTGAGAGAATTTGTGTTTTTTCAATATATTCCGTTCTGTCTATCGCCACTATACATCCTCCCTTATCCGCTTGTAATATGTATACTTCTGGGTGGTTCCTTAAAAATTTTTTGGTTTTTTTAAAAGTATGATTAAGTTAAGGTATCTTTATACGTGTCGTGCCATGTAGCCATAGCCCAATCAGAACCATGTAATTTTGAAATAGTTAAATTTTCACTTAAGGGGTTAGTTTTGTGGAATGAAATCGAAAAGTATATATGATGTGATACTTGCACATACTTTTTTTGTATTATTTTTTTAAAATATTGCCAAATAACTTTGTCCTCCCACCCTGTCACAAAAATTACTGATCAAAAAATTTTGAAAAAATTCTGGAATAGTCTAAATAAAGTGTAGATTGCACATAAATTATCACGTGTGCATTACGTCTGCTAATTTATCTGGTATATGGGGGGCAAAATAGAAAGTGAAAAAAACAATTATCAAGTCATCGGGTGGGGTGTCAAATGAAAGCTTGTGAAAAGACAAGTTTAAAAAGATATATAATGTAATACTTGCGAACGCTTTTCTTTGCATAAATTGTCAAAAAACAATGTCCTCACTTATCTAGAAAAGTACTGATCAAATAATTTTGAATAAATTCTGGAATATTCTTCATAAAGTGTAGATTGCGCGAAAATTATCACGAGTGCATTACGTTTGATATTTTTTCGGGTATAAAAAAAACTGTGTGGCATGAGAGAATGGTGAATCTTTATAAAGTTAGGAATTCAGTCGGGACTAAGTGCTACGAAATATCAATAAGTATTCGGTTTAATCATGATGCCTATTGATCAACGGATAGGTACCAAATACAAAATAATTTTATTTTAATTGCTTATAATTAAAAAAATATTTAGGTAGTACATATTTGTTTTAAACTTTTACTATTAGCCTATAAACTGAGC
This sequence comes from Pachyrhynchus sulphureomaculatus, assembly GCA_019049505.1. Taxonomy (NCBI): domain Eukaryota; kingdom Metazoa; phylum Arthropoda; class Insecta; order Coleoptera; family Curculionidae; genus Pachyrhynchus; species Pachyrhynchus sulphureomaculatus. The sequence continues at coordinate 31,034,856 of CM032451.1, forward strand.
TAGATTCATTTATTGACTATTATGTATCTAATTTTTATTTTAAAGGTAATCACTCTAAGGAGCACTAATGGTGCAAGTCCAACTTGCATTTGCCCAATTTTTACTTTAATTTAAAATAGGGATATTCTTGCTCCCAATATGCATTTATTTTACCTAATTAAATATTGACACACACGCATTTGTTTTATTTCGGTATTACATGAAAACAAACAGAGCAAAACCATTGAGCAAAATGAGACACTTGTTTACTATTTGAGAACTATTTAAGAAATCGATAAAATATTGGAAATAGAAGAGTCAGAAAATGGAAACTGTAGTGTAAATTCGCAAAAATGGTATATTCGCACCACAACGGAATATCGTGAGTAAAGACGTTCGAATGTTTTAATTGCTCGGAAACTGGAATTCATTACGTTATACATTCCAAAATTGCTTTTGTCTGTCGAATTAATCTACATTAGGAAATATGGCTATGGCTCATTTTGTACTTTCAACAGTGATGTTTTACGTACATATGCGGGCAAAATATACTTCTTCTTACGACGCCGTCTCCTCGCGAAGGTTGACGATTCATATAGCTAACGAACTTTAGAAACTGCTGCTCGAAAAATATCACTCGAAGCACATCCAAACCATCTTCTCATGTTCGTCTGCCAAGAATTCTGTCGTCCTCCGACCGATCGTTTGCCCTTTATTTTACCTTCAATAATTAGATGTAACAATTCGTACTTTGTGTCCTCCATTATATGTCCGAAGTATTGAGTTTTTCTTATTTTTATGGTTGTTAATAATTTCTTCGTTTTGTTCATTTTTTCTAGTACCTCTGTATTTTTTATTTTCTGTACCCAAGAGATACGAAAAAGGCGTCTATAAGTGTACAGAGTGGGTCAACGATAGAGTAAAGTTCATTATCTCATTTGTTTCGGGAATAACGAAAAAATTTTAAATACGATAGTTTTAGGAAATATTAACGTGAACAGTTTAAAATTATTTTTGAGTATACAGGGTACTTCAAAAAAGTATGGCCGATATAACATATGTTTTTTTTAAATGTAACATCCTATTTTCTAATTTATTTTTAAATTCTGCGTAAAATTTTATTAATAATGTTATATACCTAAACCTAGTAGTTTTTCTAATACTTCAATTTTTTTTAAAAAAAATACTACTTTTCAGTTTTGTAAAAAATTGCCAGTAGCGCCATTGTTTCGCAAGAGATGAAAAAAAGATATATGTAAAGAAATTTGAGTTAGATGCTACAGGGTGTTCAAAATAAATTTATGCATTTGGACTATTTTAAATTGAAAAATCTCAAATTTTTAAATGGCACACCCTGTATATTATTATTTTTTCTGATAGATTTTACAAAACCCTCCAACTTTTATTAAGTATGTTATATACCTGTTTCTAATAGTTTTCGATTTATTTTGAGTTTTTCAATTTTTACCCTTGTTTTTAATACACACACAAAGATTCAAGTTATTTCTCTGAGCCAGGATCAAGAGTCCAGCCCGCACATCCATACAATATCATGAAGAATACATATGCTCTCAATTCTCATTCGGAATTCTAGACTGAGACTTGCGCGATGGCAAAAAATTTACTCATATATTCATATATATATATATATATATATATATATATATATATATATATATATATGTATATAAATAAATGATTATATATATATATATATATATATATATATATATATATATATATATATATATATATATATATATATATATATGATTTCGTGGTGTAGGAGGAGGTGTGCCAATCTACGATGATAGAGTTATCATCTTCTCTGATTAATAAAGTGTCTAAGAAAAGGACACTATTGTTTCCTCCTTGATCGTGAACTGAAGTTTGGGATGAAAGTCATTGAATATTCTAAGGATCTCATCTAATCCGTCATTTGGTATTGAAGTCATAATGTCATCAGCATTTTTTTTTGAAAAAGTAGGTTAAAAAAAAGGTTATGTATGGATTTTTCTAGGAGGTCATCTATTACATATTGTGATATAATCATCAATCAAGTCGGAATAAAATTTGCCGCAAGCGCGTTCTCTTGCAATACGCTGCCTTAACCATTAAATATGAAACAATATCATGTAGCAAAGAATATAATATATATAAAATACAACGTCTCTCTGTTTGCATGTCTGTCCGTTAGCGCGCTTCTCACTCTAGAACGACTTATTCGATTAACGTGTTTATTTTTTTAAATTCATACATATGTTCTCTGGCCAGGTTATATAATAATAATAATAATAATATATATAAAACGTAACGCCTCTCTGTCTATCTGTTCGTTAGTGCGCTTATGACTCGAGAACCACTTATCCCATTTACAGGTTTGTTTTTAAATTCATACATATGTTCTCTAGCCAGGTTATAGGATATATTTTATTACGTTAGGTAATATAAGAAATGAGCAGTGACGATAATAGTGAATCAAGGCGCGACCACGGCTAGTTTAAACATAAACTGTTTCCGTACTGGTAATTTTCTAAATGAGATGTGAGCTTATTTATGATTGTTTTGCACGTTGTTTTTGTAATATTTTCTTTTAATTGTCCCAGGAGTGAAAATTGTTTCTGAAAACTTGCAATGTGTTGTTTGCTTAAAGGTGAAACAGTTTATATATATATATATATATATATATATATATATATATATATATATATACTCGTATATATATATATATATATATATATATATATATTTATATATATATATATATATATATATATATATATATATACTCGTATATATATATATATATATATATATATATATATATATATATATATATATATATATATATATATATATATATGTATATATATACACACACCATATAAGTTATGATCATCGACAGACCTATCAATGACCAACCACAGAGGGGAATGGTAGCTGGTTCCTACGTCATCGAGAGCTTCGTATACCTATGCGCGTTAATCACGAACGCTGGAGGACGCTCTGATGAGATCAAAAGGAGGATAGCGATGGCCAAAACAGCGATGGCCAAAATAGCGATCAACAAATCGACAGTCAAGTCGGAAGGGCTCGCAACTTAACGAATAACGAAGACAACCGAACTACAACTTGTTAATGCCCTCATATTTCCCATCGCAATGTAACAGCCAAAACCTGGGCTCTAAAGCAGACTGACAAAAAAGGAGTCGAAAGTTTCGAGATGTAGGTATCCAGCCGAGTTCTTGGGATTTCCTGGACAGAGCATCCGGCTAACGCGTCTATATTATAGGAGATGAGTGTGAAAACTAGGTTACCCAAACGTGTAAACTAAGCCTACCTCACATATTCTGGTCACATTTCCAGAAGCAGAGACTCCATAGAGAAACTGGTGGTCGAAGAAAACGTTAACGTCAGAAGATCAAGAGGCATATTTTCTACAAGATGGGTAGACTATAGTCCCTTGTTGGAAAAACTTTACATTAGGCTGGCCAAATGGCTCTAGGCCGAGAGATCTGGATGTATCAAATATGACGCTCATGAGTAGTCACCACGTCCTGTCAAAGGCGATAGGACAGAGGCGGATATATATATATATATATATATATATATATATATATATATATATATATGTATATATATATATATATATATATATATATATATATATATATATATATATATATATATATATATATATATATTTACATTAATTTGGTTTCTAAACTCATAATTAACCAATATTTCTAATAGTATAAAATGGTTAATTACTTATAGCCAACCAGTCTGGTCAGTTTTATAAACTTCTTTCAAAATTATAGCACTTCGGAACCAATCCAATCTTGTTTCCACCTCTCGGCCAGACTTAGACGTTGTAAAGCAGAAGTTTTAGAGATACATAATACGAAAAATATTATAAAATTTTCCTACTTTCATTTCCATTTTTAACCCAATGTAATAGGAAGCGATATCTAGTGGAGCCTTTGGAAGCCAGTAAACACAGTGTTTACAGAAGTTTCTTGGGATTGCACTAAATGGAAAATTTTGAAGTATTTTTCATTATATGTATAG